>OY751543.1:4855601-5340235 GCA_963572205.1 Caenorhabditis imperialis | reverse complement strand
CATCAACCACTACTGAAGTGACGAGCACGGAATCTACTACCACCATTCCATCATCAACCACTACTGAAGTGACGAGCACGGAATCTACTACCACCATTCCATCATCAACCACTACTGAAGTGACGAGCACGGAATCTACTACCACCATTCCATCTTCAACCACTACTGAAGTGACGAGCACGGAATCTACTACCACCATTCCATCTTCAACCACTACTGAAGTGACGAGCACGGAATCTACTACCACCATTCCATCTTCAACCACTACTGAAGTGACGAGCACGGAATCTACTACCACCATTCCATCATCAACCACTACTGAAGTGACGAGCACGGAATCTACTACCACCATTCCATCATCAACCACTACTGAAGTGACGAGCACGGAATCTACTACCACCATTCCATCATCAACCACTACTGAAGTGACGAGCACGGAATCTACTACCACCATTCCATCATCAACCACTACTGAAGTGACGAGCACGGAATCTACTACCACCATTCCATCTTCAACCACTACTGAAGTGACGAGCACGGAATCTACTACCACCATTCCATCATCAACCACTACTGAAGTGACGAGCACGGAATCTACTACCACCATTCCATCATCAACCACTACTGAAGTGACGAGCACGGAATCTACTACCACCATTCCATCATCAACCACTACTGAAGTGACGAGCACGGAATCTACTACCACCATTCCATCATCAACCACTACTGAAGTGACGAGCACGGAATCTACTACCACCATTCCATCATCAACCACTACTGAAGTGACGAGCACGGAATCTACTACCACCATTCCATCATCAACCACTACTGAAGTGACGAGCACGGAATCTACTACCACCATTCCATCATCAACCACTACTGAAGTGACGAGCACGGAATCTACTACCACCATTCCATCATCAACCACTACTGAAGTGACGAGCACGGAATCTACTACCACCATTCCATCATCAACCACTACTGAAGTGACGAGCACGGAATCTACTACCACCATTCCATCATCAACCACTACTGAAGTGACGAGCACGGAATCTACTACCACCATTCCATCATCAACCACTACTGAAGTGACGAGCACGGAATCTACTACCACCATTCCATCATCAACCACTACTGAAGTGACGAGCACGGAATCTACTACCACCATTCCATCATCAACCACTACTGAAGTGACGAGCACGGAATCTACTACCACCATTCCATCATCAACCACTACTGAAGTGACGAGCACGGAATCTACTACCACCATTCCATCATCAACCACTACTGAAGTGACGAGCACGGAATCTACTACCACCATTCCATCATCAACCACTACTGAAGTGACGAGCACGGAATCTACTACCACCATTCCATCATCAACCACTACTGAAGTGACGAGCACGGAATCTACAACCACCATTCCATCTTCAACCACTACTGAAGTGACGAGCACGGAATCTACAACCACCATTCCATCTTCAACCACTACTGAAGTGACGAGCACGGAATCTACAACCACCATTCCATCTTCAACCACTACTGAAGTGACGAGCACGGAATCTACTACCACCATTCCATCTTCAACCACTACTGAAGTGACGAGCACGGAATCTACTACCACCATTCCATCTTCAACCACTACTGAAGTGACGAGCACGGAATCTACTACCACCATTCCATCTTCAACCACTACTGAAGTGACGAGCACGGAATCTACTACCACCATTCCATCTTCAACCACTACTGAAGTGACGAGCACGGAATCTACTACCACCATTCCATCTTCAACCACTACTGAAGTGACGAGCACGGAATCTACTACCACCATTCCATCTTCAACCACTACTGAAGTGACGAGCACGGAATCTACTACCACCATTCCATCTTCAACCACTACTGAAGTGACGAGCACGGAATCTACTACCACCATTCCATCATCAACCACTACTGAAGTGACGAGCACGGAATCTACAACCACCATTCCATCTTCAACCACTACTGAAGTGACGAGCACGGAATCTACAACCACCATTCCATCTTCAACCACTACTGAAGTGACGAGCACGGAATCTACTACCACCATTCCATCATCAACCACTACTGAAGTGACGAGCACGGAATCTACTACCACCATTCCATCTTCAACCACTACTGAAGTGACGAGCACGGAATCTACTACCACCATTCCATCATCAACCACTACTGAAGTGACGAGCACGGAATCTACAACCACCATTCCATCTTCAACCACTACTGAAGTGACGAGCACGGAATCTACAACCACCATTCCATCTTCAACCACTACTGAAGTGACGAGCACGGAATCTACTACCACCATTCCATCTTCAACCACTACTGAAGTGACGAGCACGGAATCTACTACCACCATTCCATCTTCAACCACTACTGAAGTGACGAGCACGGAATCTACTACCACCATTCCATCATCAACCACTACTGAAGTGACGAGCACGGAATCTACTACCACCATTCCATCATCAACCACTACTGAAGTGACGAGCACGGAATCTACAACCACCATTCCATCTTCAACCACTACTGAAGTGACGAGCACGGAATCTACTACCACCATTCCATCATCAACCACTACTGAAGTGACGAGCACGGAATCTACAACCACCATTCCATCTTCAACCACTACTGAAGTGACGAGCACGGAATCTACAACCACCATTCCATCTTCAACCACTACTGAAGTGACGAGCACGGAATCTACTACCACCATTCCATCATCAACCACTACTGAAGTGACGAGCACGGAATCTACAACCACCATTCCATCATCAACCACTACTGAAGTGACGAGCACGGAATCTACAACCACCATTCCATCTTCAACCACTACTGAAGTGACGAGCACGGAATCTACTACCACCATTCCATCATCAACCACTACTGAAGTGACGAGCACGGAATCTACAACCACCATTCCATCTTCAACCACTACTGAAGTGACGAGCACGGAATCTACAACCACCATTCCATCTTCAACCACTACTGAAGTGACGAGCACGGAATCTACTACCACCATTCCATCATCAACCACTACTGAAGTGACGAGCACGGAATCTACAACCACCATTCCATCATCAACCACTACTGAAGTGACGAGCACGGAATCTACAACCACCATTCCATCTTCAACCACTACTGAAGTGACGAGCACGGAATCTACTACCACCATTCCATCATCAACCACTACTGAAGTGACGAGCACGGAATCTACTACCACCATTCCATCATCAACCACTACTGAAGTGACGAGCACGGAATCTACAACCACCATTCCATCTTCAACCACTACTGAAGTGACGAGCACGGAATCTACTACCACCATTCCATCATCAACCACTACTGAAGTGACGAGCACGGAATCTACAACCACCATTCCATCTTCAACCACTACTGAAGTGACGAGCACGGAATCTACAACCACCATTCCATCTTCAACCACTACTGAAGTGACGAGCACGGAATCTACTACCACCATTCCATCATCAACCACTACTGAAGTGACGAGCACGGAATCTACTACCACCATTCCATCATCAACCACTACTGAAGTGACGAGCACGGAATCTACTACCACCATTCCATCATCAACCACTACTGAAGTGACGAGCACGGAATCTACAACCACCATTCCATCATCAACCACTACTGAAGTGACGAGCACGGAATCTACAACCACCATTCCATCTTCAACCACTACTGAAGTGACGAGCACGGAATCTACAACCACCATTCCATCATCAACCACTACTGAAGTGACGAGCACGGAATCTACTACCACCATTCCATCATCAACCACTACTGAAGTGACGAGCACGGAATCTACTACCACCATTCCATCATCAACCACTACTGAAGTGACGAGCACGGAATCTACTACCACCATTCCATCATCAACCACTACTGAAGTGACGAGCACGGAATCTACTACCACCATTCCATCATCAACCACTACTGAAGTGACGAGCACGGAATCTACTACCACCATTCCATCATCAACCACTACTGAAGTGACGAGCACGGAATCTACTACCACCATTCCATCATCAACCACTACTGAAGTGACGAGCACGGAATCTACAACCACCATTCCATCTTCAACCACTACTGAAGTGACGAGCACGGAATCTACAACCACCATTCCATCTTCAACCACTACTGAAGTGACGAGCACGGAATCTACTACCACCATTCCATCATCAACCACTACTGAAGTGACGAGCACGGAATCTACAACCACCATTCCATCTTCAACCACTACTGAAGTGACGAGCACGGAATCTACTACCACCATTCCATCATCAACCACTACTGAAGTGACGAGCACGGAATCTACAACCACCATTCCATCTTCAACCACTACTGAAGTGACGAGCACGGAATCTACTACCACCATTCCATCATCAACCACTACTGAAGTGACGAGCACGGAATCTACAACCACCATTCCATCTTCAACCACTACTGAAGTGACGAGCACGGAATCTACAACCACCATTCCATCTTCAACCACTACTGAATCGACAACATCTGGATCAACTGATTCTACTACAACTGGTTCATCGACAACATCTGGATCAACTGACTCTACTACAACTGGTTCATCGACAACATCTGGATCAACTGATTCTACTACAACTGGTTCATCGACAACATCTGGATCAACTGATTCTACTACAACTGGTTCATCGACAACATCTGGATCAACTGATTCTACTACAACTGGTTCATCGACAACATCTGGATCAACTGACTCTACTACAACTGGTTCATCGACAACATCTGGATCAACTGACTCTACTACAACTGGTTCATCGACAACATCTGGATCAACTGATTCTACTACAACTGGTTCATCGACAACATCTGGATCAACTGATTCTACTACAACTGGTTCATCGACAACATCTGGATCAACTGACTCTACTACAACTGGTTCATCGACAACATCTGGATCAACTGATTCTACTACAACTGGTTCATCGACAACATCTGGATCAACTGATTCTACTACAACTGGTTCATCGACAACATCTGGATCAACTGATTCTACTACAACTGGTTCATCGACAACATCTGGATCAACTGATTCTACTACAACTGGTTCATCGACAACATCTGGATCAACTGACTCTACTACAACTGGTTCATCGACAACATCTGGATCAACTGACTCTACTACAACTGGTTCATCGACAACATCTGGATCAACTGATTCTACTACAACTGGTTCATCGACAACATCTGGATCAACTGATTCTACTACAACTGGTTCATCGACAACATCTGGATCAACTGATTCTACTACAACTGGTTCATCGACAACATCTGGATCAACTGACTCTACTACAACTGGTTCATCGACAACATCTGGATCAACTGATTCTACTACAACTGGTTCATCGACAACATCTGGATCAACTGATTCTACTACAACTGGTTCATCGACAACATCTGGATCAACTGACTCTACTACAACTGGTTCATCGACAACATCTGGATCAACTGATTCTACTACAACTGGTTCATCGACAACATCTGGATCAACTGATTCTACTACAACTGGTTCATCGACAACATCTGGATCAACTGATTCTACTACAACTGGTTCATCGACAACATCTGGATCAACTGACTCTACTACAACTGGTTCATCGACAACATCTGGATCAACTGACTCTACTACAACTGGTTCATCGACAACATCTGGATCAACTGATTCTACTACAACTGGTTCATCGACAACATCTGGATCAACTGATTCTACTACAACTGGTTCATCGACAACATCTGGATCAACTGATTCTACTACAACTGGTTCATCGACAACATCTGGATCAACTGATTCTACTACAACTGGTTCATCGACAACATCTGGATCAACTGACTCTACTACAACTGGTTCATCGACAACACCTGGATCAACTGATTCTACTACAACTGGTTCATCGACAACATCTGGATCAACTGATTCTACTACAACTGGTTCATCGACAACATCTGGATCAACTGATTCTACTACAACTGGTTCATCGACAACATCTGGATCAACTGATTCTACTACAACTGGTTCATCGACAACATCTGGATCAACTGATTCTACTACAACTGGTTCATCGACAACATCTGGATCAACTGACTCTACTACAACTGGTTCATCGACAACATCTGGATCAACTGATTCTACTACAACTGGTTCATCGACAACATCTGGATCAACTGATTCTACTACAACTGGTTCATCGACAACATCTGGATCAACTGATTCTACTACAACTGGTTCATCGACAACATCTGGATCAACGGAGTCTGATGCGTCTGATCTTGAAGCAAACACATTTTCACCATTCCAATTGTTATGGCAGCTATTGTAATGCCGTTTATAATTATATTATCTGTTCTACATGAATGTTTTCGTTCTTCTTACGATGTTTTTTTGTTTTTTTCTGGATGACGATGATATACAAAAAAAAACGTAAATGTTACCGGAAAGTAAGGTAGCCCATTTTTCAAACAGTGAATCAGGACATGGAATCGATTGATGTTTTTGAATCTGAGTGTTTTTCCGGTTAATCTTGTTTCATTGAAGATCCTGATTCTTATTAAGTTTCAGCTATTTGAAATATTGTGTTTAGATGTTTTCCTTTCTCAGTCCGTTTTGAAAAATTCGAAGAAGGTGAAGAAATCAGTGTTTGTCGATGTTTGCTGGTTATCTCCAGAACAATCGATGGTTCGGTGTAATCGATTCCATAAATTATCAATGCTAATGAGTTCCAACACAGATATTGCAATTCTGTTCAATCGTCACTTTGTCAAACCCGACATGATTCCTCTGATTCTGCTCCATTTGCTTTCAGTCTCTGCCCAATCTGATCTCTGCGAACCTGCAGTCGACCCGAGCCCTTCGTGTCTTTGCACTCGGCTGGATTTCATGGACACCTACTCGTTCCGTCTCCGTTTCGGTAACTCCACGTTCGCTGGTTCGAACTATCAAGTCTATTCCCCATCGTTCAACCAAAACTATAACTGTGTCACCGAGGAGCCACTGCATTGTGGAAGCTCCGACGGTGACGTGAAGTCGGCGGCGTTCGCCGTTTTCAACATGAAGTACGTGCTGGAGTTGTCGGACCGAATTCCATCGGTCTTCTGCCATCCGAATGTTAGAATGTTCGATATGGACAATGCTCTGATCGGACAGTTCCAAGCTGCTGGAGAGCTTCCTTCCGACGAACTTCATCTGACTGAAGTCGGTTGCATTCAGTTCAGCTCTTCGCCGTTCGAACCTTCTTCGTCTCCACCTTTCGAAAAATCTTCCACAAAAGCTATCGCATCATCCACAGTTGCACCAGGTTGCACGTGTAGCATGCCACCTCCTGTTATGACACAGTCGTTGTTCAACTACAAGTTCGCGTGGCAGTTCCCGAAATCAAAGTACGAGTTCGGATCTCCCCAGTTCACCTACACAGAGGGATGTCAGTCTGTCTCCATGGTTTGCGACTATCCTGTTTCCAAAGTCTTGAAAAACGAGAAGCAGTCACAGAAGGCGCTGATGTTCTTCTCGGATTATGTGAGTCTTTATCAAAGTTGAGAACAAACTGGAAAATTTCAGATCATTTCTGGAAATGACATTCGCGACGTGGCTTCTCGATTCAATTTGCACTGTGACTCCGCCTCCAACACTTGGCGATTCGACGCCGCCTCTGAAGAAAAGTTCGACGGAATGCTTGGCTCGACAGTTCGTCTCACCGAGTTGGGATGCGCCACTATCACAGAGTGATCGTTTTTCGATTTATTTAACACTAAACTTGAATTTCACATCAAATTATTTTGTACGACAAGAAAAAGAAATAGAGAGAGCAGGGGAAAGGAGGGTGCGAAAAAAATATGATCTCTCGTTATAATCATCATTATACATTACAGTGGTCAATGTGAGTATGTTCGCGAACAAGTTAATGATAAGAATATTGTGGCATGCCTATATGGATGTTGCTCAAAAATATATATCAGAAATATAATATAATAATCGTGTTGAACCCGAATCAAGATAAACAGATCGATGAGACTTTCTCGAGAGAGTTACTGAAAAACAGTGTTCGACTCGTCGAATTTTCAATATCACGGAAAAGAGTCTAATAGAGTCCTGACTTGTGCAGGTTGGTTTGGATGATCATCGAGATGACCGAGTCTAGAATCTTCTGCACTTGATTCGTGTCTGTCGCACACGTTTGGTGGACGTAGAATGACTTCTTCGGGTTGTTGTTGAGCAGCTCGAACCTGTGCTTGATGAATTCCACCGACTCTTCGTAGTTCTGTGCGCCTGTAATCAATGCCTTGTCGCCTTTTCGCTTTCTTAATCTTACCTCTGTATTCCGGGAATACTTTCGTTATGTCTTCCTCCAGGATTTTCTCCGCGAACAGATCCTTTTTGTTCAAGAACAGGATGATGTTGGTGTTATGGAACCATCTCGAGTTGCAGATCGACTCGAACAGTCGCATCGACTCGAGCATTCGGTTCTGCAACACTCTGATTTTGTTCTATCGGCATCTTGCTCTCACTTACAGTGGACTCATCTTCGAACAAGACTTCGTTGTACTCGGACAGGGCCGCGATGAAGATGATTGCGTTCACGTCTTCGAAACAGTGGATCCATTTCTTTCTCTCCGAACGTTGGCCGCCCACATCGAACACTCTGCAATTAGTATTTCTTTGATTTCTCTCTTCAAGCTGTTCCCACCTGAATTTCACTTTCTTGATTTCGAATTCCACTTCCACGATTCCAGTGGTCTTTGTTCGCAAGAGCAGAATGTCCATGGAGTTCGGCACGTAATCCTTGTTTCCTATCCTCTCCAAATTTTCGAAGAAACTGAAAACACTCGATCATTTCACACAGTTCTTCCGTCACTAACTATTGTGTGTTGTCTCCGATGTCGCGAATGCCGAGCTCTTTCCTCTCGTTGTACATTTTCTTCACAGTCGGGTCCGCCCACAGTCTCGAGACCGCCTGCGCATGTTCCTCGTCGAATGCTTTGTTCATGTTGATGGCTTTGACGTAAGCGGCAAGAGTTCCTGCGTCATGCTGAAACATTTAAATTAACTTCACCCTGAGGTTTCAGAAGTCCACCTCTCTTCTGGGATCCGAAAAGTTGAGTCCATTGGGAGGCATGGCCTTCAGAAGACGTTCCATTTCGACTGCAATGTTTGTGAAGACCAGCTGAAAAAGTTGAGCTTGACTCTTTGTGGCTCGTTCCGATTGTACCTTTGCCTGGTTCTCTAGTTCCGCCGGACTGTACTTCTTATCCGTCAGCAGTCTCATCTGCTTCAGCACTGTCGACTTTCCGCATTCTCCCGCGCCTGAAACTTTTCATAACAGGAAACATTGACTGGTAAACAAAATCTAATTGAAGGTTGGGAGGCGTCGAAATGACGGGTCGAAGTACGAAACGTGGAATTAATCAGCAAAGTTTGCACTTTTCTTTACTTTCGCTTTGTGTCTTGTGGACCAGCAAGAAGGGCAATGAAAGGGGCGAAAACAAACAAAGATTGCAGGGGATCGAGTAATCCTAACGTCATCTGACGTACTCCCGGCCACGTCTGGAGATTAGACTCCTTTGTTTGTGTTTTGAAACTATTGTCAGATTGCGACAAAGGGAAACTCATCGGACAATATTCAATATAGTGTACTTGATGTTCTATCGTTCTAACTAGCTTCCGTTTCACTCTCTATAATTAGATACTGGTTATGACATTTCAAGATCAAAAATTCAAGTTTGTCAAGTAGACTCGCCAACATTCAATCAAACGTAGTGGTTGTTTGTCAGTCCGTAAACCAAATCAGCGAGCATTGAATTGACTTACCCAACAGCAAGAGCTTGACTGTGCGCTCTTCGGTCGACTGCGTCTGTCGGATCTCCTTGTCGATGGCACGACTCTTCTGCGAGCCGATCTTCTCTTCTTCGCTCTGGCACAATCCCATGTCTGGAAAACAAGGATCAAGACCGAAATGGCGATTATTGAGAGAAGCGGGGTGAATCGGAAATGGTGGGAAAGTTTTTAGTTTTCAAGCTGTCTGCTGGAATTTAATATCACTGAAAAGAATGGAATTCTTAAGCACTCCAAACTTGCAATAGATATTATTGACCGAAAAAGAAAAGCGAGAGTTATGGGTAGCTGTGACAACTTATTTCTCGGATTAGTTTCTCACGGGAAACTTCTATTTCTAGAAGTGATTGGTGTTAGACCTCCTACCGACTTCCAGCAAAAAAAAAGAGAAAATAGGAGTTATGAAAGTTGTGGTGCTTGCGTAATCAAATGAATATAACTCATTGAGTATCGCATTTTGAATAGAAGAATACTCTCTTGGGAGATTAGGCGTGAAGAGTAGAGGCGTGGAGAGAAAGTTAGAGTCAGATCTGGGCTAAACGGAAATTGGAAAAATGGGAAAGACAAAACAGAATGCGAGGCCGTAGTAGATAGATCACACACGTGGTTAGTCACCGATGTGAAAAGTTGGGCATCTTGAGAAGGAGGACCATGTTTGATCAAGTGAATGAGTCAAGGAGGCGAATTTAGGGATTTATATTGGAATTTTGAAGAGCTGCCGCCTCCATTTCTACGCGACCTCTTCCATTATTGGAATCCTCGAGAAATTGGATATCACACTTCTTTGTTTTTCGGCCTCTTTCCTCTTCAGCCTCTTAGGCCGTCACGTGATGGCCGGGAGAACTCGGAGCTAATTGGGAGCGATATGTGATAATCAATGAGAGGGCGGAGAGAATGAGCATGACAACAAGGGCGGAGTGAGGGAGCGAGGTGAAAACAAGTCATGGCTTTCTGATAGAGAGATAATAGTAAAGAATGTGGGGAGGAATGTTGCTCTAGCTGAAACAGACTTAAATGTTCTCAATCAGTGTTTAACTACGCTCTATCGGGAGTCGAAATTCGATTAGACGATAGGTATAAACATAATGTTTTCTGACTTGACATTCTTTCTTGAAATATGTAAACAATAGAGTTATCACATCACAAAATGTGCTCGGGAATGTGAGCTGGGGGAATGATTCGTGTTCTTTTTGGCGACAGGTGCAACTTCCAAAGTGTTTTGACGCTGATCAGTTTTGCTTCTCTCAAGAATTCTCCGATTGACACGTTTATTTCAGAATTTCTCAGGTCAAAATCATGAAGATTTTTAGCTACCAGGTGAAGAACATTCATGTTTTTGAGTTATAGGCTTTAACTTATAGCTAGAATCGCAATGTTTTTATTATCAATCTGGCGATTCAATTACGAATGTTATGCTGAGATTCAGAGTCTGTGGCTTTGAGAGCAACACTGAGAGCAGAGCACAAATGGAAAAGTTTGAAAACGGACGAGATAAAAGGATAAATTGTTCCGAGAAGGCCAGCCACCAATTACGTGGAAGGCTTTTGGCGAAGTCGAAACCGCAGGTGGCGAGCCACGGGGAAAATCTGGTTTACCTGATTAGCACTTGTGTTTACGAGAAGACTTTAGGAGGCAGGTGCCACACTCGGAGAAAAAATAACTTTGGCCGCGAATCAAGCGCTATTCTGATGGTGGTCATCGGTGGCGAAGGCAATCATGTGAGAATAACTAACAGAGCCGTGAGAGGGATTGGAAAATATTGTCATTTCCTTTCGGATTTCACCTGCCACCTACCGGGAAACAAAGCCTTTTTCATTTTCCTACGAACTTGGCATTTTTGTTTTCTATTGACAGGCACATCGGAAAGTGATACTGTGAAGAAATGAGAGAGGGCAAATTTGTCTCCAACTTCTAACTAGACGAAAAAAAATGATTCAAACTCTTTTCACAGGTGTAGCCATAGTTACACAGCGCTAGGAAACTTCTCCGCTTTGAAATGGCAGAAAATTATAGACTCGATCAGAAAAATACTCGCCGTTTTCATGGCACGAGGATGTTTGATTTCATTTTCCATCAGAACAACAAGAAGAGTGACCAGTCATACTTAAATGTACTTCAGAAGGTGTCCAAAGACTTCTGGAACGGCGCAGCCTTCTGATTCTTCCAGATGAGTCACTCCGCATTCTCTCCGTCACCAACAACACTTCAAAATGCACGACAGCTGATTTTGCCTCCTCACGGGGCCGCCTTTCCTCCTTTATTCCACACTTTTCCGGTCGATAAAAGTTATGAAGTTAGGGGTGGATAATCAAAGGGAGTCTCTCTCTCTTTACTAATGGCAAGTTTCGAGAAGGCTCGACAGAATGAAGAAAAAAGGAAAAGGTGATCATCAGAAACCAAAAGAAAAGGGCATTGTGATGCGAGCGAAGAGTGCGCGCATCAGCGACTTCAGTCTCTTTTCGAGATATTTAATTAGGTGCAAGTGACGGGTCTCATACACATATTCTCTCGTCGAGATTCACATTCTGACTTCTCCTTCTGCTTCTGCTTCTTGTTGGTCAATAATTACGTCTGATGTGGAAGGAGAGTCACGTGTCGGAGACGACTGGTTTCGTGAACTTACGATGTGGTGAGGGTGGATTTTCACACGAAGAGCAAATGGGAAAGTGGTTGCAAAGTGTGACAATGTGTGAGAGAACTCGGAAACGAGTAGGCGAAGTACATGATTGAGTGTGTCAGGAATCTCAGAGTTTGAAGTTCACAGTGGACATGAGACTCTTGGATAAAGAAGAACTCACTGGAAACAGGAAACGAAAAAGATGAAACTTGAAAAAAGGATTGAACAGACTGCACCTTTCACACGAAGCGAATATTCTCAAGAGGACTCTAATGATTGCTAGGCTTTCAAAAGGGCACAACTTCCTCCCAGAGACTAAGAATCTGTGCTGCTCCTACGCACTGGATGAGAAAAAAAAACAAAGTTCAGATGAATCAGAGTGTACAGGAATAGAAAGCGAGTGGTGAGCTCACAGCCACCTGGGAATGCCAATCAGGAGTCGGACCGGATCTGGCCTCGGACTCAAACATCACTACCACAATGTGGGATTCATTTTCGAAACTTGGACAACAAGAAGAGCACGAAGAGAGAAACAAGCAGACAGGCGGTGTAGGAGGAGGAGGAACCTGGCGATAACGGAGAGAGAGATGGAGGCCTCCGAGTATCACCAATGGCAACCCGGGCGCGTGAGCCGACGGGCCGCTCACTTATTTCCTTCGTTACTCGTTCAGAATCAGCTGTTTGCTGAAAGCGGGGCGAGCGAGAGTAGAGTGGCGCTCAGTGGTGACGTATTGGATAGACAAATTACAATATGGAAAAACAGACACAATCCGTTCTCAGAAGTGGACTGGTTCGCTTGGTCAGAACTTTTATTTGATTGGTTAAGGGATGTTCACAGAATTCGCATTTAGATCAACTAGTAGCCCGCGAACTCTGGAAAGCAATGCTTATTGGGTAGGTGTGCTGTGATGTTACCTGGTCGACAACTGCCATCTTCTTCCTCCTCCAGAATGTTTCGACCACTGTCTTCCGGTACTGAGAGGACATCGAGCAGTACACGAAGATCCCCAGGCACATGTTTGTGAAAATGAAGATGTCGATCTGTGTGTAAATGTACTCATCCAGCACTCTGAAGTTAATTATTATTGGGAATGTGTTGTGTCTTACTCAAAGTCCGCCGGATTGTAAAGTCCAACTCCAAAGAGAAATGCGTACGGAAGCTCAGCCAACACGTAGAAGCAGAGGAACAACAACAATCCATTGGCCGCCGTGTTCTGTTTTTGACTAGAAGACGTTGCCGCTTCTGGAGCAAGGCGTAGCTCGAACACCAGGAAAATCGAGAGGATGAGCATGATGAAGATCGGAGTCAACTGTATGATTTTGAAAATCATAAGAAGATCCAGAGATCCTGAGGTTCTTACCAAACTGGTAATGCCGGCAATAGCCAACATGGACCGACGGAGACAATCTCCTGCGAGCGACGAGATTCCGTACACTCTGTACTTCTCGCCTTGCATGCAACTGTAGGAAAAACCATCGTATCATTGTCATGGAGCCACTCACTTTCTCCCATCCAGTTGCTCTTTGACATCCACCTCGCTCGTCTTCTCGTCAATCCGATGGAACGAGACTCGAGCGAAATGGTTCGCGATGAAAATGAAGAATACGGTGTAGATGAACCTCCGCATGTACGCCTTGATTTTGTCGGTTTTTCTGAAACAAAACTATTTTTCAATTAATCAGGTACTCAATCACAATCCATGTCGAACATCCAAAATGATTGCGGCTCGGAGGAACGTGATGTAGACGATTTCCCACAGTATCACTTGATTTATCAGTTGGAATATCACAAAGTGACACAGAACCAGCCAGTAATATCCGTAGCTGTGAACACTGGAATGGATTATTATGAAACTAGAGAGATTTCCAATAAAAGTACCATCTGTACTGGTGCTCGAAGACCTCCACCAAGTTCTTGCTTGCTCCGAGGATGCCGCTGAGCACTCCACAAACGGCGATGAGTATCATCTCCTTGGAAACACTCATGCTTCTCATGGAAGGTCTGGTCAGGACGATCAGATGGAAGACGTTGGTGAATAGATAGAAGATCGCTACGAAGCAAATCGACTTCATAGATGCCAAGCGAGTCAATCTAAATTATATTAGAGTGGCAAAACTTTTAACAAAAGGCGTACTCGTCAATCCGTTTGAAGAAGTTATCCAACGTCGAATTTTCTCGAAACAGATCTCGATCAGGAGCTGAACATCCAGGGAGCACGTAGTGGCTCATGGCTGCTCACAATGGAGAAAAAGATGAAGAAGAGCTCTAAAAAAGAGAAGGCTCCCAACAAAACCCTATAATTATTTGTGAAGGCGGGGACCATCATGACGATTCGACATCGAAGAGGGCGAGAAATCATTCAGTTCATTGTACCCCGTCTGTAGCGCATTTAAGTTTTTACGAGTGTCGGTACGTTTATCGGTTTCAAAAAAATTAATGTGCTTTTTTCTCACTTCTCCGGGTTTAATGTCGCTTGTTTCGTCTGGAGCGATAACACAGTTTGTCATTCTTTTAAGGCCTCATGTGCACACTGCCGGCAAGTGTAACTGGAAAAAAAAGTTCATTTTGTCGTTTCTCCATGTTCTGTTCGAACTTAATTAACTGAATTCCAAACTTTTCACGGTGTTCTGTCATCAGTTCAATTCCAAATTCAACGAAAATACAGTGCGACACTGATGCGAGAATGCATGCCGCGGCTTGCATCATGCCCCGCCTCCCCGGCGGCTGAGATTTTGCAGCTCTGCCTTTTCTCGGCCATGGTTTGTTGGAATTTTTCGGGCCCGACGAACTTCAAGTTTTATCGTTTTTAAACCCGATTTCGACTTTTAAAGCGGAAATTTATGTCAAAAATATTTTCAGCATGTCGAAAATTGTGCACGACGTCGTCCAAAGTCTGTTCCCAGGCAACTGCTTCGAGGAATTGCTCATCAACTTCAACTTCTTCCATCGTAAGTGACGTCGCTTCTGCTTAGAAGGTGTTCTCAAATTTTCTCTTCAGCGACATGTCCAAAAGCAGTGTTGAGTCGCGGACTCGGATTCGCCATCACTCTCGGATCGATCCTTCTCTTCGTGCCTCAAATTCTGAAGATTCAGGCGGCGCGTAGTGCACAAGTAGGCCTTCCTGGAGATTTTTCTTTTTAAAAAAAGTTTTTTTCTAGGGAATCTCGGCCAGCTCTCAAATTCTCGCCCTTGTCGGCGCCATCGGAACCGCTTCGTACAGCTATCGGTCCGGATTCGTGTTCAGCGGGTGGGGCGACTCGTTCTTTGTGGCCGTCCAGATCGTCATCATCCTCCTGCAAATCTTCCTCTTCTCAGGAAGAACTCTCACCTCCGTCGCCTTCCTCTCCGTGGTCGGTGCGATCACCTACGGAGTGGTCAGCGAGCTCGTTCCGATGCACGTGCTCGTCGGAGTGCAGACCGCCGGAATCCCGATCGTCGTTGTTTCGAAGGTGAGATTCTTTACTTTAAATGCGATAGTTTTCCCTAATTCCTCACATTTCAGCTCCTCCAAATCTGGCAAAACTACCAAGCCCAGTCGACCGGTCAACTCTCGCTGATCTCCGTCTTCCTTCAGTTCGCCGGCACCATCGCCCGTGTCTTCACTTCCATTCAGGACACCGGGGACTCGCTGCTCATCGTTTCCTACTCGACCGCCGCCGTGCTCAACGGCCTCATCTTCGCCCAATTCTTCATGTACTGGTCAAACTCTAAGGCGGCAGCGGCAGCAAAGAAGAAGAGAAACTAGAGTGGAAACTTTGCTCGAGACTGTATAAGTTATTACATGATTGCTTTATATGAAACAATAATTATTTTTGATTTTTATTAGATAGACAAGCAGGATAGAAAAAGGGTGAAAATGCTCCTAGATAGATAAATGGCCAGAAAGAAAGACTGTTGCACAGCCAGCAAAAAACAAAGTGGGTATACAGGTACAAATTGGTAGGCAATGAGTTGATTCGAATAAATATCACTATGAGATAAAAAAAAACGAAAAGCATTTGAGTTTCGGCTAAAATTTGGGTCAATAGAGGTATGTATATGATTAATGACTGGAAATGTACATCGTCGACAATGCTGGCAGTGACCGGGGGAGGGGGGAAAGTGCTGGGGATACGTTTACAAGCAGTAGTTTCGCTCGACGAGTTTCTTGCACGTCTTGCACTTCACCTCGCAGCACCAAACGAACTGGCAGTGGCACGGCTCGTCGACAATTTCGCGAGTCGTTCTCCAGCCTCTCCCGCAGCAAATGTTGGCGCAGTTCTCGCCGCATTCCCTGTCCTTCACATCAATTGCACAGTAGTTCGGAGAGGCGTCGAGGTAGATGAGCTCGTTTCTCATTTGCTAAATAATATTTTAACTTATTTTTTAATTCCGAGTTGTTAGGTACCTTTGAAGATGCATCCATCGTCTTCACGTATCTCTCCGATCTTCCGGTGGTCGCTGCCGACGGCGTGCTTCTCACGAACAGCTTCTGGTCGTTGGTGGTGACCAACTTGGCGAGCTGGTACTTGTCGTGGAGGCGCGCGGCGAACTCGTCGAACTTCGGCATCACCTTCCAGCACGTCTTCGTGACGCAGCTTCCCGACACTCCGTGGCACTTGCACTCCTTGTTCATCGCGTTCACGAGGAGACGTCTTCCGACGCGATTGTTGTGCAGGTTCATCTGGGATCGCGGCTCGGAGGCGTGCTGCTTGTCGTACTGGTCCACGAACTTTCTTCCGAACGCGTTTCCGAACTTTACATTGTCAGAGCATCCGGCCCACACGAAATCGGTGGGGGAGCGAGTGGAACGGTCCGAGTCGGACCCCTGCGGTGTCTCACCACAGCCGCATTCGTCGATGAGACCCTGAACAGAACGGTGTAAGGAAACCAATCAAGGCCGTGCGTATTCTGAGAATGACTCACTTACCTTTGAACAAGCACGAGCCAGTGAGTGCGACACTCCGGCCGCCGAAATAGCGTAAACGTAGGCTGATTCACGGGAGGCGACTGAAAAAAGAAGGGTTGAAGAAGTGGCACAGGTGCGAAATGCTTACTTTGCAAAGGCGAAGTTCCGATGCCGGGCACGGTGAGCGTGCAATTCCAGGCTTCGCGTTGGAAGGTGTTCTCGCAGGTGTGGAGGGCGCTTCGGAGCCCCGAGATGAGGTACTTGATGACGTGCGGATTCTCGAGACACATTCGCTTCTGCTGCGGCGTGAGTCCGGGCACATTTTTGCAGAGCAGCGAGCTGGTGGAGCTCTGCGACGACGTGTCCGCTTTGGAGAGAAGCCTGCAATTGTTTCCGGTAAGGACCTTCAACCCGTCTCGTTTTATGGATCGTAAACCGGCAGGGAGAGCGGCGGATTAAAGGAGAGGTGTGTTGCCAAACAATTTCGCCGTGCGCAACACAGTTTTACGGCACCAGACGGCCCTCCGCTCTTTCCCAGAGACCGCCCGTTTATTGACGCCAGGTGGGAACGGACCACTCTGATTTGATTTGCATCACAAAGAAATGGGAGGAACTGTTTGGGAAGCACTGGATTTGTATAGAATCACTTTAATCAGACTCATTTCTAGGCTTTGGTCGAAAATATTTTTTTCTCAAAACTTCCCCTCCAACTTTAAAATCAGTAAAAATTTCTTGAAGAGTTATTTTAAAATGTATAGATTCAAGATGAACCGACTTACCACCAGGAATCGACGAACGATGTGCAGGAGACGAGGAGAAGGAAAACGTTGAATTTGAGCATTTTGAATGCGTAGAACTGACGACTGGTAGAAATGGAACTGATCGGGAGGCCGTTCGAGTCGGGGGGCGGAGTCGCGCGGGGCGGGAGACTCTGTAAGAATGGGCGGGGTGAGACGAGGTCAAAGAGAGAAATGAGGAGACGAGGTGGGAAGATAAGATGGTGGCTCGCTCGCTGGAATTTATCGATCCGGTCTTTGAGTGGCTGCCGATTTACAGCTCTTGTTGACCAACATGCTGAATTGTGATTTACGACGTGCGAATTGAGAAGAAGAGGCGAACAGATATGTTGGGACATTTCAAAAACATTCTTGAATGGAAAACAAAAGAAAACTTCTGAACTTTTCGAAGTTTAGAAGGATTGAAAAAATAAATTTGAAGAGAATTTTGAAAAAAAAAAGAAAAAAATCTGAAAGTTTCAAAAGTCCATTTGAGCGCACTTGCATTAAAACATTCTGGCGCGTTTTCAAATTCAACTCGATACTCTAAAGTTTTGATTAATCAATTAATCAACAAAATTTGTAATAAATCAACATCTTTCAGTACTATCTTATCTTTAAACTTTAAATTTCATTAAAACCACTAGCAACAGAACAGAGATAAAGAGAGACAGGTCACAAGAGGTCAGGAGGTGGGAACATGAGATTTCCCACCTTTGAAGGGTGCGAATGGTGTTCATCGTCTACAGGGTGGCGATGTTGGATGTGGGAACGGAAGGGTTCACATGGTGACGACTACACTTTTCTTCTGAAATGGAGAAGCCGTGTTCAGCGTCGAGTCAGAAATGCTGTGGAATCCGTAGAACATCAGGATCGCTTTTCTGAAAATTTAGTTTGACGGTCACGAATTTGCAGAATGTTTACCTATATTCTGGAGTTCTCACAAAGTACACGAATACATGGATTGACGAATTACAGACCACCAAAAAGCCCGCCCAGCGATTCACGACTAACACCGTCTCGTTGCTCACCGATAAAATCTGAAGAAGTTTGAGGTTATCGCCGGAAGTTTTTAGATGGCTCACATCGCTGATAAACAATGCGAAGATGGCTGTGAACCACGTGCACGAGTAGATGACGACGATGATCGTCAACGACTTCAGAACTCGATTGATCGCTTCCATCGTGTTCACGTGCACGCTTCTCCCTGGAAAAACATTGTTTCAACGTCTTCAAATTGCAATTTAGCTCAAACCTTTCAGAATTTGACATTTAATGTATGCAACTGTATACACAAAAAGAACGAGGAGAGCGATAACAAAGTTGGATCCGAGCCAAACTTTCAATGAAGTTCCATTGACAGCAGTGACCGGGAGACAGACAGGCACTCTCTGTTCTTCTAAAGATTTCATTTGTTTCCAAAAGAAGGAAAAAGAGCACCTGATGGCACAAAAAACCTGACAGTTGTCACTAAAAACGCCACGATTCCACAAATGCCAAACATGGAGTAATAGTAAGAGATGGGCACTTGGAAGTAGCTGTGAAGGTTTCATTATTTGGGAAAAGACAGGACAGCAAACCGAATCGGATGGGAGACATTGTAGAAACGGTCAATCCCAATGAAAAGACCCATGGCGCTTTGCATATTCATCGCGAAAATGCCATAGGCGGATTGATAAAAACAAGAAGAGGTGGATATGAAGTACACTTTGAAGGCCATCAGTATGCGGAGGTGCACCTGGAAAACTTATTGTTTTGTTAAAATTACAGTTAGATATTTTATCTTAAATTGGTGAAACGTTCGGTCTTTTTCTGATTCGAAAAATATTTCAATTTGACTCTTCGAAGACTGATTCTCCGTGCACTTCAGCTTCATTCTTGGTGAGAGAGTACATCACTCTGTGAGACGCAGACTTTCAACCGATCTGCGTCCTGCCAACACTCTCGTTCACGACATAAAGTTATCCTTTTGCGAAGACTAATAATGACTGGATAGTTCCTTCTTTTAATATCTCGGAAAGGTACATTTAACACTATTCTGGAATCAGAAACCCCTTGACTGAGTTTCGCCTAGAAAACCCCAACAAAATCCAACTTCTCCTCACCAAGTGAATGCAGACCACAAAGTCGAAGAATGCGGCGATTGCAATCAGAACTCCACACCTCGAATGGAACGTCTTATTTCTGACAGTAATCAG
Organism: Caenorhabditis imperialis; assembly: GCA_963572205.1. Lineage (NCBI taxonomy): Eukaryota > Metazoa > Nematoda > Chromadorea > Rhabditida > Rhabditidae > Caenorhabditis > Caenorhabditis imperialis. Next base: position 5,319,839 of record OY751543.1, on the reverse strand, counting down.
GACGATGGTCAAGTTGCCAACGACTCCAATGGCAGAGATGATGAGGGCAGAGTAGACGAGAGGGAGAGGCACGACTTCTTCCATCACGGGGATCATGTTAACAAATCACAGCAGTAATTGTGCTCACTTTCTCTCACACATTCCTTCTTTTTCGGATCGGAAAACAACACGAAAATTAAGGAAAGCGTTCAAGGGAACACTCGAGAAGCGAGACACTTCTGAAATCAGAAGAAGAAAGTTGGCGAAGGAGCAATATGCGGAAAAGAAAATTGATGCTAGACAAAGTTGTATCGAATGTCCCACTTGTTTTTATTTCTCTTTTAGGATCGATTCCCCAAGGGTTGATAGAGATTTATTCGTTTTCAGTCAATTCTCACATATTCACAGACAACTGTTAGTCAGATTGCACCTGAAAAGGGTTAGTACATTCAGAGAGTCATCAGAGTCTTCTCCTCACTTTGTTTCTCTTCCAGCTCTTCGGCGCTTTCAGTCATTGGAATGCTTTCTGGAACTCTGAAAGTCAAAGTGTAATTGCTTTTTCCAAATGACCCATTTCTATACCGAACTCCGAAGAATGTGACTGTTCCGAGTATGCAGAACACGGAGAGCACAATGAGATGAGTGCGGAGGAGCGCGTATGCAGAGTAGAACATTGCCACGCAGCTAGCGGCACTCTGAAATTGCTCATTCTGAAGGGGCATTGAAGACCTGACAACCTGATAGAACCGGTACACAGCGAACGCTTCTATCCTCTTGTCGTGCTCGAAGATGTCGCTGAGCATCGTGTAGCACTGTTGATTGAATATGGTGTCTCCCACACCCAACAGAAACCCGCATATGAAGACTACAATTGCACTGTAACCCTAACACTATATCCATGTTTCAAAAACCCCTCGTGCCTCGGTGGAAAGTGGGCCAAATCGTCCGTCGGTTTCAGTGGAGACATGTCGGGGAACGTCAGAAAGCACAACAGGAAGCATGTCATGTGGAGAATCGCCCCAAGAAGAACCATCTTTTTCCGCCCAATTTCACGAACTCGTGACCCGAGTGCAGATAACGCGAAGCAAGCTGCAAGTTTTCTCCAAATACAAAACTCTTCCAAAGAAGGCATTCCAAAATTTTCGCTTTTTTGTTACGTACCATCAGAATGACTAGAATCACCATGATTGTGTATGACCGCCCTAGTCGCAAACTCTCATCATTGGATGTAACAAGTAAAGCAGCAGTCGAGGCGAGCGCACTTCAATAGCGAGCGCGGCGGACACCTCGCGGGTTCCGACGGCCGCTATGTTTTGTGTGTGTAGGGGGCGGGGCGGGGCGGCGGCGGCACACTCACCCGAGACGTTGCCGATGCCCACGCAGATCGAGGCAATTGCGTTGAGATCTCTCGTGTTTCCGAGTTCTTTCGTAAATGAGACCATAGTTGGGAAAACTGCCGAGAAGAAAGAGAGTTCCATTCCAGAATAACAGAATGTGAAGAAAAGCAAGAGTAAATTGCGGTCGAAGGAAATTTTTACGATTTCAGCTGAACATGTTTGTTCGGTTAATTTGTAAACTTTCAACTGACCTAAATGCTTGAAATATGGAATCTTGTACTTTTTCACTTTATAAAATGGTTTCGGCAAAAAAGTTCCAATGATAATTGACACTATGGTGCACACCAAAAATGAGCCGACAATAAGTCGTATCTAAACTTTTCACTATATTAATTTCTCGATTGTGATTACCAAAGGCATTTCGAATCCAGTTCCAGATTGAAACCTGTAAATAATCAGAAGGTATGCTCCTCCGAAAACCAATGAAATTTGTGAGATGCCCCAGAGATTGGATGAATTCCGATCAAGAGTGTCTGGCAGACAGTTCTGTGCCAGATAGTCGAATTGTCCCGTCCAAAGCACTGAAAATCACTTCTATTTTAGTATGACGACCACTTTCTTACATGATCCAGAAAACCCTGCACAAGCTGCTGAAAAGTAAAGAAAGTACTCGTTCATCCAAAGAAATGCTGCCTCGAACATTGCATATCCTATGAGCCCACTGACTATTGACCATTTCGGACTGATAACTTCCACAATTGGAGTGGCCACAAAGTGACCGAGAGTGAACACCAAGTAGGTAAGGAAAGCCGCATAGTATCCCGCGTGTTCGTTGATCCCCTCGCTCTTCGAAACACTTTCAATGATTGTTTGCGACAGTGCAGCTGAAAAACATGGATTGTTGGTGAACAGCAAAACCGCTGCCCCGAACAAGGATCGAACTGGTGACCTTTAGATCTTCAGTCTAACGCTCTCCCAACTGAGCTATCGAGGCGTGAGGCGGCCGGTTTCCGAGTGCATACACAAGTGTCGTCTCGCTCTCTCACGAGATGGGGCCTCAACTTACAAAGAGTGAAGAACGAGAAGAAGTTGAAAAAGAAGACGGCGCCCAGCTGACAAATGTTCCATGTGGGTTGTGAGAGGCCAAGCATTTCTCTGATGAAAGGTAACTTTACGAAAAGGGAAAAGTGAGAAGGTGTTGTTAGATGGGGAAGAGTGAACAATAACTAAACTTCTGTGAATCTGACACTGCTGTAAAAATAAAGAGAGAACACTCACAAAATGATGATCACGGGATAAATCAAAAAAATCGCTACAAAGCACGGTTTGACAACGAATACGGACACAACGAGTATCTGGTCCAGGTGATTTTTTTCTACCTTGTCACTTCTTATCAAGTGTGATAACTTATCTTTCGCAGGCCACGCCCCCAGGTACCACAGGAGCAGTTGGAGCAAGAAAAGAGCTCTCGGCTCCACTTTTGTTTTCAGTTTCCGAGTTTTCAGTTATTTACCTTCTGGTTCACCGTCTCCACTCTCAATTGACCTACTTTATTCTATTTAGAAACGTTTCCCTTTTCTAGGAAGAGAGAATGATAAAACCCACCCACACATGTTTAAACACACTGATAAGCCAAAAACAAAAACAAAAACTGATAAATGCGTCATATAAGTTTTATTTGATAAATTGTCGAAACGGAAGTACAAAAATAGAGGTGAGTGATAGATATAGAGGAGAGATGCAGAGAAAGAGAAAAGGTACAACAAACGGTTGCCAGAGAACAATTACTGTTCCCAATTTTCAGTAAAAATAATTGGAAATATGGATAAAAACCGACCCGTTCGGGGGAGTGGAATCGAAAAATCAGAGATAATAGGCGAAAAAGGTCCGTTCGGTGTGATCGTGTTTGTGGCTGCAAAAGGGAAAACGATTAGAGTGAAAAAAGGAAACCGGATTTCGATCCACTCGCGTTATTTTATTTTATTTTGTTTTGTTACAAAGTTCTGTGAAAATGACCACGATGTTTTAGGTTCAAAGACTAATGGAAGTGCCTTCCGAGTTCATTTGCTGTTGATTGATAATTAGGCACAGAGTGCATCGAAAACAAAAGCTCATAGAGCTCTGGAGAATGGCTCTTAGAAGACGTCGAACTCACTTCTCACTTTCCACTCTTGGCGAGTGCACTGCCGGACTGACAGGCGGGTGCGGCGCGTGCTCTTCGGGGTCCTCGTCCTCGCCTCGGTTCTTCGGCTGAATCTCCTGGTACTGGCTGTCCATGAATATCTTCTGCGTCATCAGAATACAGTAGACGAGAATCCAGAGCGCTCCGGCCACGATGAAGATGGGGAAGATGTCGGAGAGAGCCATCGGGTCACTGCATCGTTCGCTCTGTTCGATGACAAGTTCAGTGTCGTTGAGTGTGACGTGCCACGTGGCAGAATGGTTGGTTACAAGAGTCATCGCGGACTGAAGTGGCTGGGAACATGTTGTGCTAGGTCATAAAATCGAGCCGCCCGCGCTAATAGTCGCAGAGGAAAATGGGCGGTTTGATGGTGGTTCGTTTAAAACCGCAAGACATTTATTTATTAGAAGATGGAGGGACGAGGGAAATGGGAAGGAAGAACAGGACGAGCATGGAGTCGAGATGGAAACGGGGAGGGCACTAAAAGAGCAAATGGGCCGGCCGGACAGAGGGCCTTGAGCCTAATGAAGCGAGCACGACGATGAATCTTTGCGTGGGATCTCTCATTTCCTGCAACCCTTTTCGTCGTGCCAAATGCGAAAAAGTGCACGGGAAAATATGCGCAAAGGTTTCGCTAACATGTAATTCAACCGAGGGTTTTGAAGAAGTTTGATAGAATTTTATCAAATTGTAGAATGGCAAAAATGTGAAAACTGGATTTCCGGTGAATCCGAAAAAAGGTTGGGATTAGCACAGGATTTATCCCTTTTCGTCACATATCAGAATAGCTTGGTTGAGCAATACTCATTCTCAAGTATATCCTCAAAAGCTGAAACATCTTGAAAGAAGACTGCGACTGTCTCTTTCTCTCCTAACTTAATTATCACGCAGAGCTTACGATGAGATAATTGGCCCAAAGTGTTGTTGTGCTTTTATTTTTTTTATTTAGTGGCGCTTTTTCCGAAGGACAGATTCATGCGTCATACTGGAGATGGTGGCAAGAAGATCTACGAGTTTTGATGGAAAAATGATAAAAGAAAAGCTTATCAGGAATCCTTACGTGAGAAAACAAAACGGGGCAAAGAATCTATGATAAGATGAGGAGCTCACTAATGCAACCGGAAGGCTTATCACATAGGCTACGCCTTCATCCGGTCGATTTATTCGAGAATTGGAAAAAGTTCAGACAGCAATAGACGCCAACTGCGAAATCGGCTTCGGCCAGATTAGAAGGCGTTCCTCTCGCTCGAAATTTAGTCACCAAGTGAGTTGTCGAGTCATTCGACTCTGCGGAAATTTCGAGGTCTCATCTGGAAAATTTGATGAAATTCATAAAGAAATTGGACGTCTTCTTCATTTTTCCATCCTCTTTCTCAAAATTGGGTATGAATAATGAACTAGAGGCAGGAGTCGAGATGTCAATTTTGGCACGCGCGCCATGGGCATTTCTCAAAAATTGTGCACATTTATTGCACAAATTGGTGTCTTCGAAAGAAGAAGAAGCCATAAAGATGTGGACCTCGATGACGGACCGAAAAATGAAACCTGAAAGTGTGGAAGAAGGCGTGAATCCTGGAGAAATGTCACAATTCATTAAAACAATCCCGAATAGATTCACCGAAAAGAAAAAGAGTAAGAGGTTTGTCACAGAAAACCATGGAGGAGAGAAGAGCTCCACTTCTCATTGAACGTCTCTCGAAACGGACCGATTCAATTTGTACACCTTGTTTGGCTGCTGAGTTTCCTCTTCAATCTGAAACTGGAACAAATTAGGTATTGAGAATAGAGTTGGTCGGATTCGCCGTGCTTTATGAATAAGTTATCGGGTTCAGAAGTGGTTACTGTATATTGGAAGAGGGTTGCAAAAGTAATGGGAAGAGAGAAGATAAAATAAGAAAGAAGTAAAAGTTGGAAAAACGAGATACAGAAAATTGTTTAGGTACAAGTTTGAATCACAAGGAACCGCGCAGTGATGGCAGTAGAGAATAAGTACAACGTATTTCAGTGGACTGCTTGTGGTGGCACCGCCTTCAGATGGTGTGGGTGCTGTCCGTCGTGCTCCTCGACCTTCTTCTTCCTCACCAGTCTCCTCTTCGGCTTCTCGTTCTCCGAACTCTCCACCACTGGCTCCTCCTTCTTCCTCACCACAGTTCTCCGGATCACTGTCGTTGGTCGGGTCTCTTCTTTCTTCTCTCCTTCGATTTTCGTGCTCTCCAATTGACTCAAAATCGAGTTGGGCTTCTTCGCAACCAACTTCTGCACGTGGTGTCGTTTGGGTGGCTCTGCTTTCGGATCATCTCCGTTCTCGAATAACTTCTTGTGCTCCGTTTTCAACCTCTTTGGCTCCTTCTCCTTCTTCAATAGCTTTTCCAGCCGATCATCCTCCTCCTCTTTTCTCACCACCTCTTTCTTCTCGAGCTCTCTGATCTGTTTGATTGAGAGCAATGGTTTCTCCTTCTTCTTCTCCTCCTTCTTCTCAATCTTCGCCATTCTCTGCTCCCAAATGTTTTTCGCTGTGATCGGAGGTCGCTTAACTTTCATCGCGGCGCCATCCAACTTGGGCTTGGCTGTTGTAGCGGCTGAGTTTCCAGACACATCGAGCATCGGAGCATACCCTTGGTCGAGAGCCGGAGCAACTTTGGGCTCCCAATGCTTCTTCTCAACCTTCGGCGGCTCCTCCTTCTTGACCTCCTCTCTCTCCACCGATTCTTGTTTCTTAGGCTCCCACTGTCTCGTCGGTCTCTTGGCAACCTTCTGAAGTTCCGGAGTCTCTTGTTTCTTCAGGAACGTCTTCGGAATTGCCAACTTCTTCGGTGGCTCAGGCGCGGCTGGCGGAGCCACGAGCTCTGTGTCTTCTTCGGATTCTCGGCTTGCTCTCTGGAATGAGAGCTGCTTCATGAGAATTACAGATTTTGGAGCAACATTGGACACAACTGGCGGAGCTTTTGGAGCTCCATTCGAAACGGGCTTGGGCTCTGGAGAGACTAGTGACTTTGGCATAGCAGGTGGAATCTGGAACAATGAAACGTGAGATGTTGAACAAGCAATCGAAACATGTATGGAAACGGCAGTTCAGCTCAAAGCAAGTGGACAGGAGACCAAGAAAAACTTTCTGAAATGACAATAAAGACAAGAACGACAAGAGGAAAATTGAAAAAGAATAGGTTTATTTGGAAACTTCAATTCGAGTAAGAGGTAATCGCATTCGACAGAGATTATTGGTAGCACTTTGATATTAGAAGAACCGGGGTTTGAATCACAATTCAGAATAAAGTTAAGTAAAAGTTATATACATTATAATCACACTTCCATCATGCATCTGTCCTAGAAAACAGTCAAACGAACCTTGGGCGCAATCTTCTTTGGCTCTGGCTCTTTCTTCGGCTCCGGTGCGAGTTTCGGCTGAACACATTATTTTTAGTTTAAAAACTAAAACTCAAAACTTACCACTGGATTCTTCGCCAACTCTTCAGCTTCCAAACGTGCTTTCTGTGCAGCTTCTCTTCGCTTTATCCGCTCTGTGAATACAGATAAAGTTATAAATATCAAGCGCTTGAAACTCACTGAGCTCTCCATTTCTCAACGTCGCATTCTCCACTTTGTGCCTTCCTTCTGGTAATCGGAAGTTGATTGAGATTTTCGTGAGACCATGGTTTTTCACGATGGCGTCAATGATTTCCTTTTCAGATTGAGTGGAGAACGAGACGCCTTGGTTGACTGCTTTGATCTCCTCCACCGACTCGTTCACCAGCGCCGCTTTGAACAGTTTCGCAAAGAAGTCACCACTGAGATAGTTGGTCTCCAAGTTCACTTTCTTTATGGCTTGATTCATTTCGATCACTGTGACTAGGATCTGAAAGAAAAAACATTCATGAACATTTGACAGAAAGAAACCCACATTGATATCATGATCATAAAGTCCCATGTTAGCGAGTGAAATTCTCTCACAATGTTCATTATAAGCGAGTGCCTCCAGAAGACGTTTGATGGCCGGTACAGGGGTTCTCTGACAACGATCAAATTTAAATATCCTCAAGATAAAAATGAGCTCACTTTCATGTTATTCAAGTTGATTTCCTTCAGAGAAGGGTCATTGTCGAGCAACTTCCTGATGCACTGGTCGACGTCCACCTCGTTATCTGGCTCTGTGGGTCTTGTCTGTTCTGGCAGACTGCATTTGATCTGAAAAACGCATTTCTGAAACGAACTTAAAAGCACAACTCACAGGTGTTTGATCGGTCTCCATGAGAATGCGCTCTGCCTCGTCCCACGAGACAATCCGATTCTCGTGCATCGCTTCTACAAAAAACAGAAAAGTTGGGAGAGGCGTGCACTTTGCACAAAAAACGAAAACAGTGACGGGTTCTTTCCAAGAAAGAGAGAATGGGCGGGGGAGGGAGACCGTTCAAAACGGTAATCCCAATGGCAAACAGGGCTGTGTTTTTTTTTCGCGAAACTCGCTCGTTCTCGATTTCTGCTCAACCATGCGATCACCTACTCAGCAAGTCATTGATCTCCCGCTCCTGTGCCTCGACTCCCATCGACTCGATGGTGGCGATGAAATCCTGGAGTATTAAGAGGATTGTGAAATTCAGGATTAGTGGAAAATATTGACTCACTTCATCTGTCATCAGGTCCGAAGACGCATTTGTACGCAGTTGTTGGAGTTCTTCCTCCATCTGGAAATTGCTAAACAAATTGAGAAAGGGAGAGAGAGAGAGAGAGAGAGAGAGAGAGAGAGAGAGAGAGAGAAAGAGAGAGAGAGATTGAGAAAGAGAGAGAGTGAGAAAGAGAGAGAGAGAGAGAGAGAGAGAGAGAGAGAGAGAGAGAGAGAGAGAGAGAGAGAGAGAGAGAGAGAGAGAGAGAGAGAGAGAGAGAGAGAGATCGAGAAAGAGAGAGAGCGAGAAAGAGAGAAGGAAAGAGAGAGATAACCAGTAGAAGCGAGCTTCTCTGTGGTCCTTTTGATACATGAACAGGTGACTCTCAAGCTGACACATCCCATCCCCTGACCGCTCTTTTATCGATTCTATCTTGGCGAGCAAAAATAACTTTGTGTCGGCTAGTACTGGAGCAAATTTTGAGAGTTGAGCGTTAAGAGGAGCTCGGTGAAAGAAATAACGAAAAGCAAACACTTTTTTTTGCTTCATTTGCCACGTCAATATTTATATCCATCATCCGCCCGATGGTGTGTTTCTGCGAGATATTTGCGTTCTTCCTTCACCTCATTATTACATGCGTGAATTATTTTGAATTAGACAGCGAGAGGTGAATGGAGAAACGGGATCGAAACCACGGGAATCAAAAGTTCAAGGAACTTCGGATCTTTAGGAAACAAAATATAGAAGCACTTTTGAAACAGTGATAACTTGTCGATGTCACAAAAACAGCTCGAGGAAAGAGAGAGAATGATTTGAAATTCAAATAGTAATCCAAGTGTTACACAACAGTGTGTACACGAAAATCAATCGCATATTCTAACGGTTATTAGTAGTTGTCGACGGGTGAAAAGGCATGTACAGGGAGGGTGGACAATTACGGCGAAGGAGGAAGCGGTGGATGGCAGGGTGGGGTTAGGAGGCGAAAGGGAGAGTTTTGTGAGATCGCGACGAGGAATTCCCGCCAACTTGGCCCTTCCACTTGAGTTCTGATCATTGTCCAGTGTGTGTAAATAGGGAAATGCGGGGAAATGAACTTTTGTGAGTTCGTGGTGAGAAGGGTAATCGTTTTAGGCCTTCCTAAAACAGACACTCACCAAAAATTTGATTCAATTTGAATCAAGACTATTCGTTCAAATTTGACTTGGTGGTAATCTCTTAAAATGTTTAGAAGAATGAAAGAAAAGTAAAAGAAAGCGGGAAGAAATGTGTGGCAAGTCAGCATATATCTGCCTCCATTTTTCCGCAACACATGGAAAGCAAACACCGCTTTCCAATGGTAACCAACACAAAGTCGAGAGATTGAGTTGAAAGGTTGGAGTGGAGGGATGGATGGAGGAGGGCTCTTGTTAGACACCTTGACGTAGTAATGGACGCAAGAGCGGATGGACGGCTCAAGAGGAGCAGGCAAGAGCGTTTATTAAACCACGGCCTGTGCTTGAAAAGCAAGAGGTTGCGGACCGCAGATGTTTTCGCGGCGAGAGTCGCTTTTAATGACTGTGTTGAAATTCAAACCAAAATCTGGAACATGTGGTCGGCAAACGCGTGATTTCAGCAAAAAAGTCTGCTCATCCGTTTAGCGGGTGCTGCTCAACTCGTTCAGCTACCATTTTATACAAATGTCAAGTAGGTGAACCGTTTTTCTAGCTTATCAATAACTGGATGATAGGGGAGAAAACGTTGAGGAGGAGAGGGGAGAAAAGTTGGACGCTTTTCTTCTCGCTGTGTGGTGTTCAGGTGGCGATTGGAGGGCGCAGACGCCGCAACAGATATTACACTGTCTTTTGAGAATCGTGTGAGGGATGGGCCCCGAGGCGAAGGCCGTTCCTCCAGTTTCGTTTTACAGAGCTTCGCCCGGGTTGCAACTGACTGATTGTGCGGCTGCAGTTTATTTAGTGATGTCAAAACATCTTTCGTATATATACTTCAGATGTTCTTTTCGAGCTACGAACTTTGTGTTGAGTTTGGTTTCGTTTTGCAAAAAGCGTCCGATCAGAGAAACACTGACAATGCAAATAAATTTGATCGGAAGGAATTTTAATGAAGCCGATGGTGTTGGCATTTAAAAAACATGTCGTTGATCTATGCAAATTCCAAAACACAATAAAGCAGAGATTAAACAATCTAGAAGAAAGAAGAACTTGAAATGTCGTTCACACTCCTTCCGACAACTGAATCAGTCTTACAAAGAAATGTTATGACCTTCAAAAATCCGGACTCCTGCACAATTAAAGCACCGTGTGCAGTGTTCTCCGGACCCTTCTCGGAATCGAAAAGTATAAAATCACTTTTAGTTATGTTTAACTTATGAAAACTTACAATTAATTCATTCTCTTATAGTTAAATTATATTTTAGATGCATAGTTTCAAGATATTCAAAAAAAATATTTGAGAAAACGGTTGGAACGAGGTTCACTGATTGAAGCTTTGAGATCGGACGAGATTCATCCATCTATATAGAATATAGCAGTTTTCTGAAATTTCCAAGACGGTCTCTGAAAATATCTTTCTCGTAAGAAATTTTACACAGTTTACGGAATTTCCATTCGAGGTTCGACTTGAACACTTTTTCACAGACTTCAGAAATAGAGTACAACAAGTCATGCAAAACAGAAAACACAGTTGATGCTTGAAGGTGTTTATTACGTGAGCTCAATCAAAGCCAACAACAAATTTGAAGAAATTGAAATAAGTCTTGAGAACATTGCCGGTCGTTTTCCACACTCGAACGATCTCCTCCCAAGCGCCGGATGCGATGCGATTCACTAGCATAGGACGGTACGCACATTGGATGTACGTTATTTCAGAGTTCTCATCAGAGAGCCAGACTCCTGTGACCGGATTGCAACGGATGTTGTACTTGTCGGCAAGGTCATAACGACGCACAGTAGAGAAGTTCTGAAACAACGAGTCTGCATGTGAATTTTGGTTAGTTACTCACAGCTCCATTCGCGTAATACACTGAAGAGCGGTGTCTCGTGAACCGCGGATAGATGCAAGTGATTGTCACTGCCGCACAATCTTCTCCGTAGTCGATTCTCAACGGTGCAAATTGAGGAACTTCCTTCGACGGCAAATCGGGAGATCCGCGAATTCGAGCATATAATTCAGCGTCCACTTGTATCAACATTGGACATTTGCAGATGGCCCCATCTGTTTCCAGAGATCCACCGATGAACATCATCATTGACAACAGGAAAGTGATAATCATTTTTGCTAATTGTGCAAATTTTAGCAGCAATGAAGTTGTCCAATGGGGGTGGGCGGAGCTTTCGATCATTAATTTCAAATTATAAATTCGCATATCATTTAAGCGCATATAAAAGGCCAGTGAGTTCCATCAATTTCATTCTGCTATCAGAATGATTTTGAAAGTGTTCCTGGTGTTGGCTCTGCTGACAGACCCTGCTTCGTGCAATTGTCATCAAACTGGCGGTCCTCCAGTGACTCCTGAGCCAACGACGACAACTCCTGAGCCAACGACGACCACTCCTGAGCCAACGACGACAACTCCTGAGCCAACGACGACAACTCCTGAGCCAACGACGACAACTCCTGAGCCAACGACGACAACTCCTGAGCCAACGACGACAACTCCTGAGCCAACGACGACTACTCCTGAGCCAACGACGACCACTCCTGAGCCAACGACGACCACTCCTGAGCCAACGACGACAACTCCTGAGCCAACGACGACAACTCCTGAGCCAACGACGACTACTCCTGAGCCAACGACGACAACTCCTGAGCCAACGACGACTACTCCTGAGCCAACGACGACTACTCCTGAGCCAACGACGACCACTCCTGAGCCAACGACGACCACTCCTGAGCCAACGACGACCACTCCTGAGCCAACGACGACCACTCCTGAGCCAACGACGACAACTCCTGAGCCAACGACGACAACTCCTGAGCCAACGACGACAACTCCTGAGCCAACGACGACAACTCCTGAGCCAACGACGACTACTCCTGAGCCAACGACGACCACTCCTGAGCCAACGACGACCACTCCTGAGCCAACGACGACCACTCCTGAGCCAACGACGACCACTCCTGAGCCAACGACGACAACTCCTGAGCCAACGACGACCACTCCTGAGCCAACGACGACTACTCCTGAGCCAACGACGACCACTCCTGAGCCAACGACGACCACTCCTGAGCCAACGACGACAACTCCTGAGCCAACGACGACAACTCCTGAGCCAACGACGACAACTCCTGAGCCAACGACGACCACTCCTGAGCCAACGACGACAACTCCTGAGCCAACGACGACTACTCCTGAGCCAACGACGACAACTCCTGAGCCAACGACGACTACTCCTGAGCCAACGACGACAACTCCTGAGCCAACGACGACTACTCCTGAGCCAACGACGACCACTCCTGAGCCAACGACGACTACTCCTGAGCCAACGACGACAACTCCTGAGCCAACGACGACTACTCCTGAGCCAACGACGACTACTCCTGAGCCAACGACGACCACTCCTGAGCCAACGACGACCACTCCTGAGCCAACGACGACCACTCCTGAGCCAACGACGACCACTCCTGAGCCAACGACGACCACTCCTGAGCCAACGACGACCACTCCTGAGCCAACGACGACCACTCCTGAGCCAACGACGACTACTCCTGTGCCAACGACGACCACTCCTGTGCCAACGACGACAACTCCTGAGCCAACGACGACTACTCCTGAGCCAACGACGACTACTCCTGTGCCAACGACGACCACTCCTGTGCCAACGACGACAACTCCTGAGCCAACGACGACAACTCCTGAGCCAACGACGACAACTCCTGAGCCAACGACGACAACTCCTGAGCCAACGACGACAACTCCTGAGCCAACGACGACAACTCCTGAGCCAACGACGACAACTCCTGAGCCAACGACGACTACTCCTGAGCCAACGACGACCACTCCTGTGCCAACGACGACAACTCCTGAGCCAACGACGACAACTCCTGAGCCAACGACGACTACTCCTGAGCCAACGACGACTACTCCTGTGCCAACGACGACCACTCCTGTGCCAACGACGACTACTCCTGAGCCAACGACGACAACTCCTGAGCCAACGACGACTACTCCTGAGCCAACGACGACAACTCCTGAGCCAACGACGACTACTCCTGTGCCAACGACGACCACTCCTGTGCCAACGACGACAACTGGTGAGATAGTTCAAAGTATTGAGTCCGAATCGAATCAAAATGTTAGCACATTAGCGAGGAACTCTAGGGACCAGACGACTATTATATCCAGCGCTAAACGTTTAAATGTTCAAGCTCGCCTGGTCATCATCATCATCATTCGAATGATACTTATTTATACAGAACCGCCAGCTTGAGTTCTGGACGTTCGGTAAGAGAGAATCTTTTTTGGTTGGGAAAACTTCCGCTTTTCACGACTAGATTTTGAAGATATCGAACTTTATCGGAAAATTTCGCTATGGTAGTAGATAGAGATTCTCTCGAACTTGACAAAACTCTACGCTTGAAGTTGCTCATTTCAGTAAAGGCTAACATTAAAGCAACTGTATTTTTTTCAGAAACGTGTCTTTGTGACCGAAGTAATAGCCTCCCAAAAACAAATGATCCGTTCAATCAAACTTTTTACGATGCGGAGTTTGCGAAATTTAAGGCCGAGATGATCGAAATCTACCCCAATGACATAATTTCGCAGCAAAACAGCATTTTTGCTCGATATGTTCCCGGATGCGCAAGCACTGTGTACTGCGATCAACCATCACGTCCAAGAACATTGATCAAAGGGAGAGTAATGATGGGACTTCAAAACGGAACCGTACGTTTTGCAATTGAATGGAGTTCGTATCTGTTCTAGTTTTGTTTCAGCTCGTGATTGGGGATAGTGATAATTTAACTGCTTACTACCCAATAGCAAGCTGTGTTGCGAACGAAACATGGACCTATCAAGGTGTTAAAGTTTTGGCTGCACAGTGCTTCACAGTCTTGGGATACGAATAAGTTTAAGTTATCCGGAAAGACGAACCGCTTCAATAAATTGTTCTAAAGTACTTGTGTCGACCCAAAACGTGCTCAATAGTCGATAGCCCCTATGGACTTTTGTTAATGGGGTTTTTTTTAACGAGTCTCGACCAGATTTCACTTCAGTATGTGAGCACTGAAATCACATTCTTTTTGAGCATTTGGATTTTCGGCTCTATCCGAAAAGAATGGACCCATGGTGAAATGAATGGACCGTCGAGAAATGAATGGTCCCAGGGTAAAATGACTGGTCCCATGAAGAAATGATTAGAAATATCATGAAATGATTTGACCCGTTGGGAATTGATTGGACCTATGGTGAGTAGAGTCGACACAACGATTTGTGAGAAAAGGTAAGTCTTAAAACTTGTTTTTGCGCCATGTTCAATGGTCTTGTTCTGCTGTGAACACCATGGTTCAAAATCAATTTAAGACTTGCTTATACTTTTTATTCCTTGTAAATTTGGAAATCGAATGTTAATCTGGAAGCTGAATCTGGAAGTTTGATGTAATAGTGTTAAATTATCCTACGAACTAGGCTTAGTTAGTTGCAGGAAGAATGCTTTTTCAGATTCAAGGCGGATTTCCAGACCAAAATCTTACTTCCTTTAAAAAGGATACATAAAACTCCAAACACTCTTGGCGATTTGTTCGAAGTTTCCCAGACTCTTAGCGAATTGTTCAGGTGTATCTTTTGTTCCCACGAAAACCACCTAAACGTTAATTTTTGTTACATTTTTTAAAAATGTTTCTGATTTTGTCCTTTTGAATGTAATAATCCAACTTCACGAAATTTTCAAAATAAACTTGAACAGTTTGTCAATATTACGCATAGTTCCCATGATATTGCAAAAAACACATCTTAAGAAATAGTAAAGATTCATTTCCAATCGGTCCCAGGTGCTCCGCAATACGCGTGGCTCACCATTGGTTGTCTGTATGTGGAAGTGACTACTTCATCTCCAGACGGATTTGCCGTCGCAAAGTATCCGTTTTGGGGACCTGTCTGGTTATAATTCCAAAAGAAAGCGAAGGTCCTATCCGAGGTCCAAAGTAATGGTTGTGGATTGAGTACTCGCTTCGACTCGGAAACGTAACCCATTTCGAACAGTCCAGTGGTGCTATTTTGAGTAACATTGAACCATGTTCCCGACACATGGTAACGCTCTATTTTCCCTCCTGTAATCAAGCTACGATACGCTGTTGAAAAAATCCATCAATACCATTGAACAGAACTTCCCATTCTTCGTCGGTTTCGATGCCACTCAACATTAAACCTTGTGATTCGCAACACAGGACAGTTGCGTTGTGCGGGTACGGATTTTCCGAATTAATAGTGAGGCCACATGTCTGAAAGAATACAAGGTTCCTAATTCAAACCCTAATTTTTAACTGGCGGGAGACTTCAGTTTAAGAAGCTCTTTCGAAAATACTGCAGACCGGCAGACTTCTATGGAGAACCTAGCAAAAGATACGAGTTACTCACTCCGCCGCACCAAGTTCCTCCCTCTCTTTTGAATTGCCATAAACCACGTGGACAGATGGGCGTTGGGGTTGTCGGAACCGGAGTAGTCGTCTGAACCGGAGTAGTCGTCTGAACCGGAGTAGTCGTCTGAACAGGAGTAGTCGTCGGAACCGGAGTAGTCGTCTGAACCGGAGTAGTCGTCTGAACAGGAGTAGTCGTCGGAACCGGAGTAGTCGTCTGAACAGGAGTAGTCGTCGGAACCGGAGTAGTGGGCTCCTCCACCTTTGGCGTTGTTTCAGCGCTCTCATCACATGGCTCTTCTTCGCTTGAGTATCCTCCATCATTTTCTGAATTCTGATTGCTTGATTATTACACTTATGAAATTATGTTACCACACGAACAATCTTCGTAATGACGCATCGGTCGACCCATGGGTTGCACCAAGACGACCAAGGATAAAATCACAAAGAGCTGTTTGAGATGCATTGCGCTAACCTAACAAAGCGCATCTTTCATTTTTCTTTTATACGGCACATATCGATAAAATGAATATGTTGGAAACAATCGAGCGAGGGGTCGTCGTGCAAAATGTACGCAGTTTTATTGCAGGGGCACACTGTAACGCATTGTTTCTGAGATCGTCACCATCGATAAAACATATCAGAACAAAATATGATATGGCTCACCGAGCTCACCGCCAGTGCTCCAAAAACTTCATACACGAATTGTGAAACGTTTCTGAATTAGTGAGAGATCAACCGGACCTTCCGAGGATGACTCCATCGAGGGCACCACTCCACAATTGCAAACCAAAACTGGCAAACCGTAGTAGGGCGAACTTGTTGTTGTGTGCGCCAAGCATATTATAATAAATTAGTAGTAAATAATGAGCACATTTATTCAAAGATACGATGAAAATTATGGCACTTCTCCATCATCGACATTCTCAAACGCTGTGGTGATGCAACCGACGCTCTCCACTTCCTGTCCGTCGAACATCCACTTAGACTCGACACAGGTGATTCCAGCGAGCGAATTGTCGATCAAATCGTTCACAGCCTGAAATTGCAAGTTTGAACGTCTTCTACCGGGTCTTCACTCTCACCTTGCCACCGCTGATGATTGCTTTTCCAGGATCTGCAGTTCCAGCGTTCGAATAGTCGCATTCCAGAGCGACAGCGCAGTCGACGACGCTCGATCCAATCGCGTCAACGTAGCCGATGGTGAAGAAAGGATAGCTCAGGCTCTTGTCTTTCAGGTCCTTGTCGACTGGCGGCGCGCTTTTGCAGCTGCACACTGAAATGCGATGGCAGTCAGAATTCTGAACGTGCTGAAGATAACGTACCTGGACACGAGGCGGTGACGACAGCTACGATGGCTGCGGCGAGGAAGAGGTTGAAGAGGAGACTCATTTCTGGCCAGATTGATGGAATCTGCGGACAGTGCGCTCCTTTTTATGCATCGCTTTTTGAATATTAATCAATGTGATGGGGCGGTTGGCATGATAATGAACACCTATGCAGAGTGGGACACAGCAAACGACATCAAACTAGATCGAAATTGGTTAGACTTTTGAGCTTAGAGGAAACTCCTTCAATTTCTTTGAAATTGGGACTAATCGGGATTGAATACCGAGCAGTTTCACGAAAATACCAAAATTGTTTATCAAATTTGAATCATAATACTCATTTTCGCACATTTTCAAGCACAAAAGTTCTCGGTATCACAAGCCGCAACTTGGCACATCACGGCACGAGCATCATTGAAGCAGTTGACACTCTCCCAACGCTCATCTCCCGTCTCCACGTCTTCAGTGTTGGCCACACACTGAGCTGTGGCTGCGGGCGGAGTTGAGAGCTGGTAGAGCGGGTTGGACAAAGCGACCAGTGGAAGGCCAGCCGCTTGTTCCCAGAAGTAGGCGCCGTTGACAAAGTGCAATCCCACGTGATATTGCGAGGGTTTTGATTGCGGGGCATTATTTTCGAACAAATCTGGAAATGTAGAATGTGTTTGACAAGAGCCCTACGATCAAACTTTGGTTGAACTGGTGCTTCTCTGGGGTGTATTCTGTTGCCAGAAATCCTTGTTTGCGCAAGTTCTGACAGTGAAATTTGGATGTTGTCCAGCTCATTTTCTCAGCTTCCACACGGACGCAACTTCCAAACGCGTGCTCCTTCCCGTTGGCTGTCTTCGTGAACTGGTGGTACGATGGAGGGCAGAAGCAATTGGCACGGCACATTGCCTGTTGGACCTCTTCCGACGGATAGTCGTCGTTCACATTGAAGGCGTTGCCCGGGGAAGCGAGTGCTGCCAGCCGCTGGATTTGTTGGTGATCGTTTCGCTGAAAATCTACGTTACACTGAAAGGGAGAACGAGGTACCGTGATGTCGGCGACTGTAATGATAACAACTCCACGACTCTTCAGTTGGTTTCCGATTTCTGCAATACTCGGTTGTCGGAGATCCCTGAAAAGGCGATGTAAGAGCAAAGATGAGATATCTCTTACACGTAATCAGCTGCGTAAACGATAACGACAGTCTTTGTATTGTTCCTAGGAGCATTTCCATCAGTGAGATCTAGCAGTTTCTGCACTACTTTCAACGGCCTGAAATGGAGCACATTTGCAATAGATTTATATTCGAATCGAGCACATTTGAAGGTCGGAAACCCCATCATCCTCTGGCTTGAGCCCGTAAACGACATCCGTCAACTGTTCAGCTGATTGAAAATCACTGAGATTGGCGAGCACTTGAGCCTGGGAAGCATACGTGACAAGTCCCACTCGGGCACCTCTTCGATCGGCGTAATGGTCGCCCACCCTTATCTGAGAGTACCCGAACACCGAGTTCACATTCGAGGCCACTTCCAACAGTCCTGTGACGCCCATCTGCTCGGAAATGTCTACCAGGAGGTAGACATCCAGGTACAAGTTATTCAGAATACATTTGCACTCTGGTTCGGTTTGTGACGATACTAAACGCTTTATGACTTCATGGGGGTTCTTGAGGATTAAGCTCACCTAGAAAAGCACCGACGGTTAGGAATGTTGCCAGCGATAGGAGGCGCATTTTTAAAAATGGAAAAGAAAAAGTTGCTTCTTGTGTTATCATTCTGATCGGCTTATCTATTGGTCTTTTATGTTTTATTGTTTGATTTTTTTGAAGATCGAGAACAATGAGCTTGGAGCCAAATTATGAAGTTACTTTGCAAATAAGAACAGCACCAATCACGCTGATTCCCAAAATGTATTCAAAAACTGCGACTTTTGCCTCTGTGCCGAGAAATGAAAGCTAAAAAATGGCAAAACAGTACAGTAATCGGCAGCCAAATTGTCTTGTACAAAAGATGGCGTTTGCATCGTCTTCCACATGAAACCCCGCGTTGGAGCCAAATTAGAAAGTTTCTCTACAAGTTAGAATAGCAGCTATCATATTAACGATTGTAGGCTACGGTCATCAACAAGTGTAACTGTAGATTGGACTTCTCGATCCCCGAAAATTCCAGAGAATACTATGTGGAAGTCTCCATTGACTCCGCGACGACTCCACACCACATGTTTGACGTCTCTCTGATAACCCTTTGTTCATGGAAAAGACGGTCGGTGCGAACGTACATGTGATCAGAGAAATGAGCCAATTGCAGGGTCAGAGACAAGAGAGAAAAAGATTGGGAAAAGTTCTGTGCTTATCAGTTCTCCTTCACCTCGAACTCGCCTCGTTTCACCTCCCGCCATTCTGACGTGCACAAGTGCATCTGAAACCATCCTTTTGCCTTCTTCCCTCTCCCCATTCATTATGGACCCTTCCACATCTTCTGCCGATCAACTCCCCAAACCAGTCTCCTCGTCGAGAAGACCTCTTCCCGAGGCGCCTCCCAGCTACTACGACTTCCCTCCCAGCTACACGGCGAGCAGTGAGGTTCACACCGACGAGCTCCCCGCTTACTGTCCGCGAGAGCTACCCGTCAGACAATGCGTTGCTCCAACTCAACAAAGAGTCTTCACCGTGCTCCCAAGGCAGGCCTATGCGATCCGAATGCAAAGAAGTGAGTGGGAAGAGGGTAATAGGATTAGAATGAGGTGTTATCAGTGACAGAGTGTAGATCAATGCGTGGCAAAGTGACAAAAAGAAGTCGTTGCAGGAGTCCGTGGTCCTCCGCCAGACAATCACATCCGACGCCGTCTCAACCTGCTCGTCGGCACCTTTTTCATTCTGCTCCTCATCACTGTGATACTCGTCTTGACAATTTTAATGGCTTTTTGTCTTTTTTGAAATAACGGTTGATAACTGAAAGCAATTAGACATTAATTTTCGACAAAAACGGACAGTGGAAGTTATAAAACTTATAATATAAAATTTCAACGTGGAGCACAGCAGAAAGGGCACTCAGTGAGTAAACAGACAGCTTGATAAAGTATGTTATTCCGGGCTCATGTGACACGTGTTGCAAACATATTTGTTTTCGTCCCCTCCCATTCCATACGATTTCAGATTCACGAGGTCTGAAAGTTATCTAAGAGATCATGACTATAAAGACGGTGGAGAGAACGAACTTTAGCCATTCGGAAAGTTTTCGATATGTTTATTACTTTTAATCTTCTTTATGTTAGGCTTGTTCTGATTGACACTTATAAGCATTCTCACGTAGCTTTTCGATGGTAATCTGATAATCACGTATAAAATCTTCAATCTAGATAAACGAATTCAGTGAGTTTTCAACTTGAATATGTTACAGTTTTGGCCGATCCCTCGCAAAATGCACAATTCGAAGGAAGACCTTGACACGTTCTATAAGAACCATCCGGACTACTACAAGAGTCGGTCCAGGTATCCACTGCACTGCAAGATCCACTCGAATCTCACATTTTCAGTAGCATAACGGTCCCTCCCCATGGAATAATTCCGGCCGTTTACTCGATCGAAACCGGCGACTACTACAACCGTCCTTCCGAGTGTCCAGAAAGCCCCTCCGGGATTCAGAAGTCGATGAAAATAGCTTTCGTCTTGCTAATTCTTACTCTCCTTCTTGTTGGATTTGTTTTTGCAATACTTTCAGTTACTCGATTATCAAAGGCCTAATTCTATTTTGTACAAAATAACGCTAATGTAAAAATTGTAAAATAAATAAACTATTCTTATATTCAAATTCAAACTGCCGCGCAAATAGCCCTCCAACGACACTCCGGAAGGACGGTGCGCGCGCTGTTTAGCAGTCTCACCGATTTTCATTTTTGTGACGTGTCACGAAAAATTGTTCGTTTTCTTCCGATTTTCAGTGTTCCTCTAACTTTTTTTCTCAAAAAGTACAAAAAGTGAAAGTTTATAGGTAAAAACTAATCAGAAATGAGCTCTCTGACGTGGATTCTAGCAGTTTTGCTCATTTCCCCAGCCGCCTCCTACTTCATTCACGTCGACGCCAACGAAGAGCAATGTTTCTTCGATCGATTGACCTCCGGAACCAAGATGGGATTGATGTTCGAAGTTGCCGAAGGAGGCTTCCTCGATATCGATGTCAAGGTGAGATTCGTCATGTGAAACGTAATTTTTCCTATTTTTTCAGATTAACGGACCGGACAACAAGGAAATTTACAAGGGAGAGCGCGAGTCGTCCGGAAAGTTCACATTTGCCGCGCACATGGACGGCGTCTACACGTACTGCTTCGGCAACAAGATGAGCACGATGACGCCCAAGGCCGTCATGTTCACTGTTGAGATCACCGAGCCACACCAGCAGGCGCCGGGGGCCGCCACCAGTCAGGATGCCGGTGAGAAGAATGGAAAGATGGTGAGAGAGTAATTGAAAGATTGCAGCTGACAACGCGAAACTGGAGGAGATGGTGCGTGAACTGTCGTCCGCACTGATGTCCGTGAAGCACGAGCAAGAGTACATGGAAGTGAGAGAACGCGTTCATCGAAACAGTGAGTCGTTTTTCGCTTGATTTGAAATCAATCAGATTTGTCATTTTCAATAAAGATCTTTCTTCAAATATTTCGGGGAATCAAAAGCTGAAACAGAATATCTTCTCAATCTGATATTTCAAAAACTAGTATCGCTTTCTCCACCACGAAATTTCAATATATCGGAAGCGCATCTCGCAAAATTAAAAACACTGATAAAAAGATAATTATAATAACATTGTTCAGTCAACGAGAACACCAACTCTCGCGTCGTCATGTGGGCCGCTTTCGAGGCGTTCGTGCTCGTCGGAATGACCGTCGGCCAGATATTCTACCTGAAGCGGTTCTTCGAAGTGCGAACAATGGTCTAACCTCCCTTTCTACGAGTCTCTCTGTCTTTTTGCCTCCTAAATTATTTATTAATTGACCCCCTTTTTTGTTACTTGCTGGTTTCTGGTTCCCAAATTTTCAGTGATTTGTGATTAGATGTAAGTAAAAGTATTTGATTTTTTCTGGCGGAGGGTGTCACTCAAAATGGGCACCATTAACACAAAAGTCATGCAGTTACCTGTTATCGGTAACTGCTTTTGGGAGGGAAACGTCAATTCAGATCACATGAAGATCTGCATAAAAAAGCTCTTGAACTGGCACAACCGCCCAAACAACATGATTTTTTCAAAGGCAGTATTTTCTAAAAATCTAGTCTATCGGATGGCAAAGCCCAGTGACAAAGAGCAAATTTTTCAATTTCTGATGACCCATTTTGCCAAAGATGAGCCATGTGCCAGGGTAAGTGCTCATAATGCTCATCATTACTTACTTTCAATGACCGTAGGCCCTGAAAATGTCTTCCGAATCATCAAAAAGCGTCTTCTCGACGACCATCGACCGTTGTCTCGCGTTCCCCTTCTCCACAGTGGTCATCGATGAGCAAACCGGCAAACTGGCGGCCTGCATGGTGAGCTCCGTGTGGAATCGCTCGGATCCGGTGGAGGACGCGGACTACGGAATGGAGAACGTCGAGGAGAACGTGCGACTCTTCGGTGATCGGCTTCTGAAGTTTGTTGTACTGATTCTTGTTTTCAGTGAAATTTCTGAACGAGGCACACGCCAACTTTTGGGAAGTGGCTCCGGCGAACATTCAGGCAGTGGTGCACGGGTAGAGTCGAGGGGGAATTGAGAGGGAAAAAGGGAAAATGTTCAGGGAAATGGGCAGTGTCAGGAAAGAGTTCCTTCGGGGCGGAGTGGCTGGCAGGACGATGGTCGAGTGCTTGAGGAAGGAGTACTTTCAGGTTGGAAATGACCATCTATTCGGGCTTTTGTGCCACGGTGGTGGCTGGGGGAAGAGAAAAATGTTGAAAATCTAGGCCATTTCCGATAGGGCCCGCCCACAGAATCGCAAAGATTTGAAAATCTGACTTCCATCTGATTTGTGTTAAAACAATAAAATTTGCTACAACTACAGGAATACAAAATCGGCGGAATCCTTTCTGAAACGACCTCTCTGATGCAACAAATTCATTTGGATAAGACTGGATTCAAAGTAAGCTTCTCTCCAGACCGCCTCACTGCTCATTTTCCATTTCCCAGTGCCTCAAAGAAATGCCGTACTCTCAAATTGTCGACTCGAAAGGCAACCAGGTGCTCCGATTGGACGACGGCACCAAAGTGCTCAAGCTGCACTTCAAGTCCGTCGAAGATTTTGCAGAACTGGAAGCGCGCTGCAAAACTGATAGTGAAGGAGCAAGATAGAGGAATGGTCTTGTTGATGTTTGTCAACAGAACACTTTTGCAGACGACAGATAAGGTGCTAACTGTCGCTTCTAACCTATCATTTTTAGTTGGTCAAGACGTAATTAGTTGGAGCTTGCTTCTTTTTTACTTGTTCCTTCTTTTCGTTCTTCTTGCATGAAGTTGTTCTAAAAACTATATTTTTAACGACAGCGTGAAAGATTTATATTCATTTCGAGTCTGCTCAATTGAAGATGTGGAAGGCAATATTCTCAAAACAATTCTCGTACCGGCTGGCTCAACCCAAGGACAAAGAGCCCATCATCAAGTTCCTGATGACTCACTTCAGAGAAGAGGAACCTTGCTCCAGAGTTGCTCATTCGAATCTATCCCATTAAAACTCTGAAACTCTCAGGCTCTGAAACTGTCCAACGAAGGAGCAGAAGGCATTTTCACCACCACCGTCGATCGCTGTCTCTCTTTCCCGTTCTCCACTGTGGTCACTCAAGAAGACGGACAACTGGCGGCGTGCATTTTGAGTTCTGTGTGGAATCGGTCCGATTCACTCGAACACGCTGATTTCAACATGGGCGACACTCCCGAGAATGTGCAACTCTTTGGTAAAATTATTCTGTTTTCATCAAGGAATCAAAAGTTTTCTAGTGAAATTCCTAAACAAAGCTCATTCCAACTTCTGGCAGGTGGCTCCGCCTACTGTGAATGCAGTTATCCACAGGTAGCCTCTTCAAGGTGCTCTCAATGTTTCTGGCTCTTCAGAGAGATCGGAAGTGTCGCCAAACCGTTCACCCGTAGAGGGATTGCCAGACGGATGGTCACCGAGAACATGACAAAGACGAAAGTGAAGCAGTTCAACATCGGAGGCGTTATTTCGGAGACCACCTCGCTCGCCAACCAGTTGCTTCTCGAGAAAGCCGGATTCAAGGTTCCTCGTTCTATTAGTGTTCGCCCAAACAGTTTCGTTTTCAGTGTCTGAAAGAGATGCCGTATTCCGAAATAGTCGACTCGACCG
The DNA here is from genome assembly GCA_963572205.1 of Caenorhabditis imperialis. Taxonomy (NCBI): domain Eukaryota; kingdom Metazoa; phylum Nematoda; class Chromadorea; order Rhabditida; family Rhabditidae; genus Caenorhabditis; species Caenorhabditis imperialis. Next base: position 5,295,536 of record OY751543.1, on the reverse strand, counting down.
GAAGACAAGTGCTTCAGTTGGACGACGGCACCACTGCTCTCAAGTTGAATTTCAAGCCCATCGAAGAATATGAGAACTTGCCAGAGTGATCCAATGAACCTTATGTTTATTTTTTTATTGGGTCAAGTTCACTTCTTACTCGTTTTCACTTCTCAAAAGTACACATTTAATCGGGAAATCTCTCGTCGAAAAACTCAAAACACACGCAACACACATCCGCCCTCCGTCCCACTTTTCACACAAAAGAGTTGTCATGAACAATATTCGAAGAGCGATTTTGGTTTGATCAGCCGGTGCTCTCGTCTCTCTCCTTCTGACACACTATTCGGGGGATAAAGAGAGGAAACGATTTCATCCCGTTTTCGAGTTAGTTTTCATCATCAACATATGAAAAATGTTTGAGCGTTTTGTGCTTTTTCCCTATTTCATATGAATCGGTCCGTGGATAACAACTGTAGGTTTTCTTCAAATTTCCATGATTTTGATTAAAACGTACAGTAGTTCGCCGTCCGTTTTTCATTCGTTTTTATTGCCATGTGAATCTGTTTTCATTCTCGTCGAATTCTCTGAAAACACGGCGAAAAAGTGCGAAATGCATAAAAAACAGTGCCGATCGGCCAGTCGCCCCTTCCTCCCGCTCCTCTCCTTCCTTCTCTCTTTTATATCATTCTCATCTTCGCCACTTTCTCAACAATAATCGATGGTTCGACCGACTTTTGTGCGCATTAAGTTTCCGCCGCTTCCCTCGATGGATGACTCATCGTCGAATGGCTCCGATCCACCACAACCGCCCCAGTCGGTGAGATCCACGTCGAAGAGCAAGACGCCTCTTCCCAGATACACCTCCATCGACTTGGAGAATGAAATCCCCGAAATGTACAAGTGAGTCTCGATGCTCGCCTCCCTCTCCTCCTGATTCATCCCATTTTCAGTACTTCTCTGAATCCAGCTATCCACGATCCGGACATGACCATGTTCTTCAACCGAAACGCTCCACCTTTCCATACAAACTACGCCAAAAGACACAGTCCACCACCGAGTTATTCCTCGAAAAGCAGTGAGTTCGAGAGTTCACTCTCCCTTAAAATATGAACTTTCAGAGCAAAGTGTGTCGTCGACAAACTCATCGTCACAAAAGACTCCGGCAGTTTCGCGTAAGAGTTTCTTCGCAGGCTGCTTTTTGTGCGTTTTCATTGCCGCCCCTCTCATATTTCTCATCGTTTTCTACATGATTCCCCGTATTGTGATTGTCGATCGACCGATCAGATACTGATACAATGTGTAAATGTTTGGGTAGATCAGAGAAAATGTGTTTAATTTAAACTTTAATAAGTTCCCAATAAAAATTAATCTAACATTCAAAACTTGCTCGCAATCTGAGTTCTTCTCGATACATCCCGCGAGACAAAATGAGTAGAATTGTTTGTCGTCGATACCTGCGGATGTGCCTTGAAGTACATTATCATGAAGCAACGACGAGCCTGTATGAAAAAAGAGTTCTCAACAACGTATCAGCTGGCTCACTTTAGTGCTAAACGCGAAGAACATCCACGGATGGATCAGTGTCAATCCGTCGCTGACATAAGGGAGCAGAGTGGTTGCGATCTTCGCCCAGATGGAGTCCTTGTTACTGTCATTCAGCATTACCCGATTGATCGTCTGAACCAGGAAGTAATCTTGTATCAGTGAAAAACGGGAAACTCACAGTGTTGATATCAGCCAGCAACTGCACAATGAACAAAGAGCCACTCATGAAGAGCAGGTTTCGTTCCGCCAGCGAAATCTTATAAGTCATGCAGCTCAAGCGATAGAAAGAAGTGATATTGATGAGCGCTGTTGATATAGTGATGGTGGTCAGGAAGGACAACAGTTCCCCGTAGATGAAAGAACGGTCCTGAAAAGAAATTAATTTTTTGAAGGCTAACTACAGTTAACTACCAAACTGGTTGCCAGGGTGTAACAGTCAAGAGAGTCGGTGTACACGTAATAAACATTGCTGAGCAGAATAGGGTAGTTGAACGGTACGGGAAGCAAGATTACGATGAGCACTAGCCAGAAGAAAAACTTGTTCCAGTACTGAATAACATTGGATTTTCTAAGCCAGAAGTGTCTTTGATAAATGCTCACCTTTTCATAGCTGTTGCTCCAAAAGATCATTGAAAACCGGTTGAACGAAGTGAGAAAGATGAGGAAAAACTGAACATAGGCCATATTAAAATGAATAAAGTAGAAGACGTGGAGTGGGAACCAAGAGAGGTTCGTCGCGCTATGTGCTTTGAAAAGGAACGAGAGGGTACAGTTCTCGCAAGTGTTTTGGGGCAGTCGGACTGTGATGAACGAGTTGATAAATGTGATGTTGTTCTGAAAGAAAAGAAAATAACAAATAGATTGTAGTGAAGTCTCACAAATATGTAAAAAGTGATGTAGAGTTTGACGAATGTGGACGAGAAGTCTTTCGAGAATCGTCGGACCATTAGGATGGACATGGTGTAGAGTACCATCGAGGGGATACTGTAGAGCAGTGTCGTTATGAATTTCACAGTCAACATTTCTGAAATCGCACTCATTGCACAACGAATGAGAGTGGAAGGTGAATGAGAAAACACGAGGACTTTTCTTTTTTTTTAAATGAAAAACACAAGTTCTTCGAAAGGGTTGTTGAATGTTGAAATTGATCTTGTATCTCAAATATTAACTATAGTATACTTGGTATTAGAATTAAAACTTATCATAATAAATCAGTCAATGTTTTTGAGTCATAAACGGACAAAAACGAGAGGCTTGATATTCACCGAATGCGAAAACATATCCAGACAAGCGTGAATTAGGCGATAACGCTATCAACAATCAAATCCCAGAGGAGTTCGAGTTGAAACTGTTCTATTCAACTAAATGAGTTGAATGATCTGGAGATAGACTTTTTGCGTACCCACTTCGAAAAGTTCACTAACTGCACTTTACTAAAATAATTTTTCTTACATCAATGATGATAATTTCAATGAACTCAATTGCAAATTGCAAATAAACTTTTTATTGAAAATGTTGGAACTTGTCTGAAATCAGAGGCTATTCTCATGAAATGCCGCCATTTGAATTTTAATCATTTCCATCGAAGAGCTCTGTCTGAAAAACAATAATTTCGAGCAGACAGGATGATAAAGTGAAGTGAATCAGAGGGTGAACCAGGTGATTTCGTCTGCTCACTCCTTCATTAGCTCTCGTTCTGTGCCTGAAGTTCAACAAATCGTTTGTTTTGACTTGTTAATTATTACAGATCAAGTGTTTATTCACAAGGTTAACATGTCTGGATGAGAGTTGTGCACCATTGTAACAAACTTTTCAGATTTTCCCAGGGACCATGAATTATAAAACCAAACGATTGGAATTCTGTCGGAAGTGTCTCCGAGACATGAATAAAAAATGCGAGACAAAGTGACGGGGACTCAAAGAACGGCAGTGTTTCAAGATGTTGTGATCGTGGGTGCCTCTCCGATTATCACTCCGTTAAATTTATCTGTACATCTGTAATTACTAATGTCAAATGCGGGCTCTCAAGACTCACGAACTTTGCAGTTCTAATACTAGTTTTGCTGTCAACTACATTCAAACAGACACAATCGTTTCCACCGCTTTCCAATATACCGAGAGGTTCCGAAGGGGCCCATGGGAAGTAACCGGGGAGTTGGAAGTTTGGTACACTGAAGGAAAACTCCTGCAAAGAAAGTGCTCATGAGTTTTGCGTATTCAGAGTTTACATTTGTTCCGTTACAGTTGGCACTGATAGGATTGGGATAAGTACACTCTGATTTTCGTACTCCGTCCAGCCAAAACGTCTTTGAGGACCATTTTGCACTGATAGAAACTGCCAACTCTGAAAACAATATTCATTTGAAATCTATCTTTTTATTTGACAACTTGATATGGCATTGTATTCGTTTTCCGTTTCGAATGCGGTTAAAACGGCATTTGGGTATGTCAGTTTGTACGATGTATCAGTTCGGAGTAGGCCGGATTGGGAAGCAGAGTACTAAAATAAAGGTAACAGTGAGAGAAACTGATGAAAAGTACTGAAATGCACCAAGGTCCATAACTTCTGAAGAACAACAGCATTCCTGTGCAAACGATACTTGTGATAGGACTCGATAGCGTCCACAATTGATTGGAAAAGGAGATGCTGTAGTTCTGGAAGCTCACCACGTTCGGAAAACCGTCACTCTGCAAATCAACTATTCCTTTTTTCAATACAGTGTTCATTACATAAACAGTTTCTCCTCTGATTAATGGGTGCTCATCCTGACAAACACTATCAGAAGAGAGAACTTTGAAGCCAACTTTCAACTGGGAGACGCTGTTCAGTTTCCGAACGGACTTTATGTCTTTGGTACGGTAAGTGTAACATGCTCCAGCAACATTACTGGATACCACCGCACAACTGGAAGTGTTCAAACAGTAGTCGAGGCACTCACTCCAAGAGCCGGTAAAAAGAGTCCCGTTCGAGTTTTCAACTGGTTCTCCCCACGTGACTATCATGCTATGCGTGGAGAGCAGGGCCGGATGTATCAGGAAATGGAAAAATAATAACATAATAAAGCTCTTCATCGTGGTTAGAGTGCTCGAATAATTTGAAAATTTCAAATGTTCTGTTCTCATCGGAACCACTGAATTGATGATGTGGGCGTTGCGTGGCATTTTTCCGGAGAGCCAAACTAAAGTTCTTCGACGAAGTTCAAACAATCGACGAATTTGAAACGTCTGTCCTCATCGGAACTACTGAACAGATGATGGAGACGTTGCGCCGAAAACGTTATGTTTTCCGGAGAGCCAAACTACATGCAGGTGTCAGGAGTGTGATCAGCTTTGAAAACAACACTTTCAGATTTCTCTCTCTATCTTTCATGTGAAACTGTCTGTTGTGGAGAGAGTTCTCCCAAAAAAAAAACAATTTGCAAGCTGCAAAGTGGGGTGTCCTTTGTGTTTGCTAATGTCTGTCCGTCTCTCCCACCCTCGCATTTTTGTTGTGAGAAATCGGAAAACCTTTCGTATATTTGATATGAGAGACACATTTTTGTTTTTTGTTTTTCTGCCAGAGACTTTTTTGATCCCAGAAACAGAAACCTTACATGACAGAATCTTTAGCGACCACTTGCTCCAACTCGTTTCTTGCTCTCCAGAGCACATGTCCACTCCGAGTAGCCGTCAGACTAGTACGAGGGGAGGAAGCACTGGGTGCACGAGCACTCGGAGCATTTCTCAGGGAAAGAGCATCATCAGCGAACTACACCAGTGCGTGTTTGTTTTGCTTTTTCCGAATTGGTTTAGTTTCCCCTTTTTGCTCTCACCCTTTGGTGTGCTAGTTGTGCGTTCTTCAGTTCGTTAGAGTTTATTAGCATCCCATTCAAGTTTCAACGTTTCCAAATGTGTATCACAAAGTCCATTCGCCCGCCTCTCCCAAAATTTGCTTCACCTGAAAAACGAAATACACTAATCCTTACCGATCGTGTGATCGTGACAAAAACCATAATCTTATCAACGTTTATCAGTCCATTTCCACACTTTTTTCCATGGAAAAGTTGCTGACACACATACATACAAGAGAGCTGGATGGAAAGTCGAAAATTAAACACGATGTTGCTCTTTTTGAATCAAAGTGCAGTCAGTGCAGATGGACGGCCTCCAAACTGTCATTTCCTTCATTGAACACATGTCATAGGCATCGAACTCTTATCAGTTTGATTTTCTGAGACTTTTTTGGTTCTCAGACGATTTTGTTTCTTTTTTCTCAGAACCAACGTCATCTTTGTCTTGTTCGGGTTAATCAAATTTATTGGGTCTATAAATAGAAATTGAAATTTGGATCCTGAGGAAGCGAGAGAGAAGAACTAACAAGTTCCAGTGGCTCACTCTCATCCTCCCACTCTTTTCCACTTGGTCTTGTTTTTTTCTCCGTGTGAGAGTGCAGTTATATACTCCCTAGTCGGTTGTTACTGTAGTTCTGGAGCTCCGACAAGCATCGAGTGACTTTCAAAAAACAAGACTCTCGAATCGATCACCGATCACTTGTCCCACCTGAAGCAATCAACAACGACGTTTTTAATCTGGGCTCTATTTACCACTTGTCAAGTCTAAATTACAAATTTCCTGTCAGTATACGTTTTGATTGGTTTTCACGATTAAACTCATAACGTGACACAAATAGCTCTTGCTTCTGGATCCTGATACATTTCGAGCAAAGCCGATTGTATTGTAGCTTTCGCGTGACCTCAACCACATCCAAAATTCAAATTAAAAACTGAGGAAGCCACGTAATTCCGCTCACTGAATTTCCTCATTTCGAAACCAAGTGGTAAGTATTTGACAAATTGTTTCGCTGACCTCTAGCTCCTCCGTCTCGCTTCCCGTTTACTCATCTCACTCCCTCTCACTTTTCCATCAATTTTTCATCATCACTGAGCAAACGCGTCAGCCAATATCATTCACGATGTGTGCTCATTTTTTGTGTGCCCCTTGTTTCCTTTTTGTGCCCAAATCTCTGTTGCCCTGAGATCCGTTCCTGTTTGAAGTCTGCATTTGTCAGCATTTTGAAGTAGGGCTCTCTCTCTCACTTTCACCTTTCCTGAATTACGAAACATTTCGAAAGTGCTTGAGGTCCTCATATATTGTTGAAAAGCGAAAGTGCTATATTGTAGTGATGTGAGTTCCTCTTCCGACCTCTTATCGCTGACACCATTTTCTTCATTCCAAGTTATCAGTGGTGCTACTCGTAGACTTTCTCTCTTTGATTTTTTTGAATTCTAGTGGACTTTCAAGCTAGTCTTTGATGCTCAGTCGCCGATTATCAGTTTGCACCGACTTAATGAATGTTTTCCCGTTTTGGAGACCCGTTTCCTGCTGGACGCCCACTAACTCCTTTCACTAACATGTGTTTTCACTCCTCACTAGTCGGTAGCTGAACGTTTTTTGGCTTGTACTCTGACCCTTTCATCTTTTGTGCATCTCTTCTCTCCCCCATCAGATGTTTCTGTTTGCAGAGCTCAATGGAACCTCGGCTAGAGGATGCCCACCCGGAGAAACAGCATCATCGTGAGTACTCAGAGCTCTCTCGGATGTCCTAAAAGTCACGCTTCAGCGTTCCTCCACCTCCGATCTCGCCGCCTTCACGTGGTGCTCATGTTGATGTACGCGTTCTTCTGCATGTGCCAAATGACCGCACACATCGGATTATCGCTGTCATGCATGTGCAACTCCACGGCTCTTGCAGTGATGGGCTCCAAGTGAGAGAGAGATGATGAAAAGTGGTGTAGACTAGAAAGAGCATTTTCAGCAACACGGTACTGGTGGAAGGCACTGAGTCGGTGGCGTTGAGAGAGGTTTTTGAGAACAGAACAGATGACTTGATGGTGTTAAACGAGGAGCAAAGCTGCACAAAGTTGGAAGGAAAAGTCGTCAAGGATTATGGAGTGAGATATTTGATGAAAACTTAGATTTCAATAAAAACTATCCAGGGAAAGTTCGTCTGGTCGGTGAGTGCTCAAGGATACATTGTCTCGGCCGCTTTCATCGGCGGATTCTTCTTCTCCTACCCTGCCGGATTCCTCGTCGACAGATTCTCAGCACGACACATTCTCTCAGCAGCCATCACTATCCTGACCATCTCCTCTCTCCTGATGCCCGTACTATCCACCGTATTCGGAGAGGAAGGAGCTATCGTCGGGAGGTTCTTCATGGGAATCAGTGAGACGATGCTCATCCCATCGATCAACTCGATGGTCACCAAATGGATTCCGATAAACGAGAAGAGTCTGGCGGCTTCTGTGTTCACTGCCGGAAATCAACTTTCCGGAATGTTTGGAAATGTTTTGGTCGCCGAGCTGTGCGCGAGTTCTCTTGGATGGAGTTCCATCTTTTACAGTGGCAGTCTTTTCGGAATCTCCTGGCTCATTCTCTGGCATTGGACTGTCAGAAACTCTCCGCACAACACGAGATGGATCCACAAGAGGGAACTCGACTACCTCGCGAACCACATTCCACCAAAGCACAACTCTCGCGGAGTGAAGAAAGTGACCCCGTGGAGAGATATGCTGAGCTCGAAAGTGTTCTGGAGTCTGATGTACAACAGTGTGATTGGAAACATGATGATCGCACTGATCTTCGTCTACATTCCAGTTTACTTCAAGGATGTGCTCATGCTCGATGTTCAATCGGTACGTCATTTCTCCATGCATTATTGATTTCCTTTTTTAGAACGGCTTCTACTCTGCCATTCCACACGTCTCCAACTTGATCTCTAAACTCGTGTGGGGATACTTGATGGACAAGCTGCGACATAAGAAGATAATGTCCCCCACTGCCACCGTCAAACTCTCCCAGTTCACCTCCATGATGGGAATCGCCGTTTCCTGCTTCTTCTTGAGATACATGAACTGCTCCACACCGTTCTCTGCTCTCGTGCTCTTGAGTTGTAAGTCACTACATCACTTGACTCCATTCTGACTCGATTCCAGTGGTCTCTGGCTTCTTTGGTCTCTCGATCTCCGGCTTCTACACCTCTCTCCTCTCGGTTGCTCCATCGCACATCGGTGTGCTCACCAGTCTTGGAACCGTCATCGGTAGGATCAAACTGCAAAACTATTGAACCAGATTATTTTTTGCAGGATTCGTCGGACGCATGTTCACCCCGCTGATGATTTCCTACTACAAGACAGTGGGAACTGCTGAAGAGTGGGGACACGTCTTGTTGATCTACGTCTTCGCCACGTCATCTGGAGCCATCATTTTCTTGCTCTTCGGAGCCGGAGAGGTTCAAGAGTGGGACTACTCGAAGCGCCACCATGTGAATGTGGTTCGACCCGATGCACTCGTGGCGAAGGAGTCTGATCAGGATCTCGAAGATTTCTAAAATCGGATACTTATTTTTGTTGTCTTTATACTATTTTGTTTTCATTTCCGAGTTGTGCTTCCATGTGATGTCATTTTCTCTGTGTGTGTTCCCTCTTGCTCGCTTAATTCTTGTGTTCGGGTAAAAACGCTTTAATCGAAACAATTCGAAATGGTTTTGATTCCTAATGCTCTGTGTGATTGTTATCAAATAAACATATTATTTTGAACATTTGGTTTCGAAGATCTTTGATAAGGGAGATGACTTCAAGCACAAGATCGAGTCACCGAAATGTCTTTAGAAAATTTACGAGCGTATTCAGGAGAATGATTTGTGAGCTAGCACTCAGTTCAAACTAACGCCAAGTTCGTATAAAAATGAAAAATTTTCCAGGTTTCCGCTTGAAAAATTTTGATTCAAGGTTCAAGATACGAAACTTCAAAGTCTAGAAGGATTATCAAAGTTTCCTCATTCAAAAGATCAGCATTTTTCTTCGATGCGACACGTACCAGTCTCAGTTAGATCTCCATTGTCTTGCTCCTCTGAATAGAATGTGTGCTAGACCACATAACCCATTCCTCAATCAAATAGCGTCCACAAACTTGCAACTAGCACAACGTTCTCTCGCACAGAAACTATAATGAAATGAATTCCGAGTGTTATACCTGGAAACCCGTCTATAACCAATCATCTTACTACTTTGTTTTGGTCGTTGAACTGTTCCCCTTTTCACATAAATTTAATCAGCCTGGATCAACTAAACATAATTTTTCTGACGTCTACTCAATATAAAAGAGAGACAGAACTATTTTGCATGCCTTTCTTGTATTTTGGTTCGACATTTTAACTCAAATAACATATTTTTCCCATTCTGCTCCGCCCCCATGATCCGTTCCTCAATTTCCGGTATAATATGTGCTTGACTGTTTGTTTCATTGATAGATTTCAGCTCCCTCAAAAATGGTGTGCAACATGGAGCTCGTCCATTATCTTCACATGATCCACTACGTTGGCTTCGTCGGAGCACAGTTTCTCAACGGAGCTCTAGTCTTTTTGATAATGACTAAAGCCGAGACAGTGCTGGGCAACTACAGATACGCAATGCTTGTCTTTACACTTTGCTCGATGCTCTATTCACTGGTAGAGATACTCTCTCAACCTGTAAGTTCTTTTTTATTGAACCAGAAAAAATATTAATTCTAGGTGGCTCACATGAAAGGCTCAATGTTCGTGGTGTTCATGGACAGTCACCTGCTGTCCGTTCCCAAACCCATTGGCCAGCATCTCACTTCTCTCCATTGCGTCCTTTCCGGATTCGTCGCTTCCCTTCTAGCCTGTCAGTTCCTCTACCGCTATTTGGCACTTTGCAAAACGCACTTCCTTGCGTACCTACAAGGAAAGAAGCTGGCCCTTATATTTCTCCCAGCTGTATTCGTCTTCATTGTTTGGCACATCGGCTTCTTCTACGGAATGCCCAACACTCCGGAGAAACAGCTCTATCTTCTGGAAGAGCTCTCCACGTGCTTCAACGTGGACTCGAGAATCATACCGTTCGTGGGACCGATGTATTGGACGCGTGGGGAGGACGGGGAGCTGATTTGGAAGCCAGTAGACATGATTGCCGCGTTGAGCTGTTCTACTGTTTTGGTGAGTCAGACAGTCATTATTAGTTGGAGGAAATGTTATTGTCTAGGTCGGATGTTTCATCACAATTCTGATCTGCGCCGGAAAGATCTACCGGAAGATGAGGGAGGCGAAGAACCATTTTAGTGCGAAGACGATGGAGGTGAACAAGCAGTTGTTCCGGATGTTGAGCATTCAGGTACAAATTCGATCAGTAATCTCTCAAATCCATGTTTTTTGCAGACTGTGATCCCAATGATCACAATGTACACTCCAGTGGCTCTTTTCGTCATGCTCCCGATTGTGGGAAAAGACATTCCGTATCTCGGCAATTTGACCAGCAGCAGTTTGGCAATCTATCCGTTATTGGAGCCAATCATAGCGATTTCTTGCATATCCAGTTTCCGGAAAGCATTAATTGGTATTGTGCTCTTTTTCCTATTCATATCACAATTGTGTTTCCAGGAGCATTTCATTTGCCCGGAGGGAGACGGCAGATTCCTGTTTTTCTGAACTCTTCTTCAAACTATCGAGTATCCAATATTTGAAACGTTTTATTATTTTGTTCTAAAAAACAATGAACAATCAGAACTTCTGTTTGCTGGCAGCCAATCCCATCCGCTGATTTCCAATGTCGTGAACATGGCAGAACTGTCTCATGAAAGGCGTTCCGAGAATCCACGTGGGCCCCATACCGTATCCGCTCAGCCCGGATATTGCTAACAGACACGTGTTCCCTTGGTTTATCTGAAAATTTTTTTGAGTTAAACTGATAATGAAAAAGAACTGACATCAATAATATAATTATTGGGCTCCACGGAGTATGTCTTTGTGCCTATTACAAAGTCGAATGTCTCGATTGTATCGCATCGAACATAGTAGCTATGAGTTGAGTTGTCATACTGCAAAAACAGAACTTCAATCTGATTTATCTCAAATCAAAGAACCTTGGCTCCAAGAGCAGCCACTACACCATTGAGAACATAAAATGGAGCAGCGATCGTCGAGGTTCCAGTATCCGAGAGAACTTGCATTTTTCTAGTGTAAGTGTAGTTGCCAACAGTTACACTGTCAATCTGTGAAACAAATAAACGATGAAGAATAGAGGAAACTCTCACCATGAATTCATAGTTGCTCGATGACACAAACGGCAGCCAATCGAGGATGGGCCCACAGTTGGTTGTATCGACTGCACCGTACGTGAACAATCCACCTGGTGTGCCACTTGTTGATCCGTGTTTTTCCAGATAAACCGAGAATACAGGATAGTCGAGAAGACCTTGTTGGATTGCATTTTGAAGTGGAGACAGATAGATTCTATCGTAGTTGAGAGCTGGACCGAGTCCCAGAATCCCATCAAAGTTTGTGTCCTGCAAGATTACTGTCAAACTTTATTTTTATCAAAATTACATTTGTCAAATCAGCAGTGATGGTGAGTGCAAGCCCGAACAAGCTGTTGGGAATCTTCAATTGTGCATCTTCCCAAGCTCCAAAGGTCACTAGGTCATGAGCCATGTACCCATCCACCCTGCTGATGGTCACTGTGCCCATTCCGTAAGTCAGTTGGAAATCACGACCTGTTGTGCGGAATGTATCAGACCCTTTTGGATTGAAACGAGTTTTTCCGTTACAGGAAGAGCTGTGATTTTTTTTTGTGTGAGGAATGATGAATGAGAACTTACTCGCTCTCAAATGCAGGAACCCAGAGAGACGATGAACCGGTGTCCATGACCACTCTGAATGTTTGATACGGCTTCCCAATAGTGACGATTCCGATGTACTCCGAGTCTTGAACATCTTTGACTCCTTGAGGCACCAGTTGGAATTGAGATCCCTTTCGGAGCTCACTGACTTTTCGAGATTCTCGGAAAACCAGATCATGCTTGAAAACCGCGGAATGTGCTATTCCTTGTACTAAAATTAGAAGTACTAGTTGAAGAAAGAGCACCATGTTTCGGGCAAGGAATGGAGAATCTGAATGAGTGGACGAAGTGAACTTTTCGATAAGATCTGTTCCCTGTGAACTGTGAGGGGAACTATACTACGGCAGCCTTATCACAAGGTACAAAGAAACAAGCACCAAACAACTTTATTCAATTCTCCGCTAAAGATTGACACATAAAGAGTTTACTTGGCCTGGAGGGACTTGGCGAATCCCATGCGCTGGCCTCCGATGTCGTAGATGTTGCAGTACTGGCGGATGAACGGATCTCCGAGGATCCAGGCTGGTCCGAATCCAAAGTTGTTGAAGGCGAAGGCGGCGAAGATGCAGGTGTCTCCCATTCCGACGTCGATGATGTAGTTGACGGGGTCGATCGAGTAGACGTTACCTCCGATGGTCACGTCCAAGGTTCCCTTGGAGGTGGAGCATGGAAGGTAGTACGACTCATCGGTGGCGTGGTAGGTGGCTCCGAGAGCCTGGGCAAGTCCGGAGACAACAGCCTTTGGTCCTCCGAGGAACGAGGTTCCGGTGTCGGAGATGACCTGGTACTTCTTGGTGATCGAGTACGATCCGAGCTTGAAGGCGTCAGCCACGAACTGGTAGTAGGTGGCCGAGGAGAGTGGCTGGTAGGCGATCACGGATCCGCAGTTGGTGGTGTCAACGGCTCCGTAGGTGAAGACTCCTCCTCCGACGTCGTTGGCGGCTCCCTTGTGCTCGAGGAAGACGGTGAAGAGTGGCTGGTCGAGGAGTCCCTGGTTGATGGCGTTGATGAGTGGTGGCACGACGTGGTCGACGGCGAGCGAGGTGAAGGCGAGTCCGAGGATTCCCTCAGCAGCGTCCTGAAATGTTGCATTGAGAAAAAGTTACTTCGTAAGCACTTTTTGCCAATTTGTGTGCTCCTTGGCTCTTCTCTCTTATCAGTAAAACTGTGCTACAGCAGCATAGTCATCATTTTAAACACACTCACACTCTTGAAGTCAGAAGAGATGTGCGTGGCGATTCCGAAAGTGGTCTTTGGCACTGGAAGTTGCTTCTCGGTGACGGCTCCGAAGGTCACGGTGTCCTGTCCGAGGTATCCCTTGGCGTTTCCGGATCCGTACTGGATGGACCAGGCCTGTCCGTTGCTGACGAAGGTCGACGACTTGGTGGAGGTGAACACTCTCTTTCCCTTGCACGAGTTACTGAAACAGAGAACATTCGATGCATTCTCGAACATTCTACTCACTCGCAAGTTGGTCCTGGAATCCAGAGGTTGGAGGATCCAGTGTCGAGGACGACCAAGAACGGCTGTCCTGGAGTTCCGATGGTGATGTTTCCGAGATACTCGAAGTCTCCGAAGTCGTTGACGTTCTGTGGGGCGTTCGCGTAGACGGCCGGGTTGGCGTCACGGAGCTCGGCCTTGTGCTGCACGTAGGCTCCCCACTCTCCTCTTCTCATCATCTGGATCTTCTGCGACTCGCGGTAGATGATCTTGTGCTGGGTGACAGCTGCCGAGCAGATGCCCAGCAGGGCCACAAGGGCGACGAAAGTGGTCTGCATACCTGAAAAGAGCCATATTTGGGAAATGTTGGAGGAAAAGAAGAGCTGGACAGAGAGAAGGGTGTTGGTAGCATAGTCTGGATGATAAGAATGACAAAAATCGTCTAGCACGGATTCCTGTTTTATTTGGTTTCCACTCTTATCAATTGGAGGCTCAGAAAGACAAAAAAGATAAAGAACTCTGACGTGTATACCTATTTCGGCTTGCAGTACTACACATTTTGTGCAAACAAGATTGATAATAGGACAAGTTTCACTCGATCAGGTCCTTGAGAACATCATTCAGATGACCTTATATGAGATCAGCAAGGTTCACGAACTCTAGCTCAACGTATACCATCCTAGTTGAAAGTTCAGTCCAAAGTTTCATCTTTCTGACGCAAGAGCCGATCTAGTACTGATAATACGTCGAAATACGTAACCCTTCTTATGAAAAGCTTATCGAACGAGTTCCGGCTCATCGATTTCACCGTCACGTAGCTCAAATGAGCACGTGATGGACAAGGGTCACGCTGGAAAGTGAAAGGAACAGGAGCAAGCGGAAATAAATCAGGCGGTGATAAAAAAGGAGGAACTGATATGTGAAGGCGGGGGATGATGTCAATGGAAAAACATGCGGAAAGTCGAAAAAGAATGATGTTATTGTTTTTGAATGACAAGTACATGTTGAGTAGTACAAAGGTATTTGGGTAGTGATTCATGAAGAGCTTTTCAACTAGGAAACATCTCTGACTTTCCACAGGGGATGATCAATCGATAATTCAGTTTACAATAAGGAAGGAATGAAAACCGATTGAAATAGATCAGCACCAGTGCTTTTGTAGTAGCAACACTCGAATGAACTCGAACAGATACCGGGTTGAAGTTCGTAATGACCCATTGACGCAAATCTGAAATATCATTCATCTCCGGGTACGAGGCCCTGTCACGGAACTCGATTTATTGCTCCAAACAATTCATACAGTTACCCGCACTTTTTTATAGCTCATAAAAGCTACTCTCGATTCCGGGAGCCTGTGATATTTGACAAGACTCTTTCTCTCCGTCTCCAACCTGTACTGATAAGGTGGCACCGATCGGGTACAAACTGAAAAAAGGAGGCGGCGCGTGCAGTCAGCCAATTAAGCATTACGTCAGTGCGCCGGGCGAGTTTGCCAAACAGGTATAAAACGGGCCCGCTGGCTATCGGGCTCTTGTACATTTGTCATTTCACTTCCACTTTCACTTGAGAATAGAGTCTAACTTGGAATCGGTTGCAGGATGAAGACCCTCATTCTTCTGGCCGTGCTCGGCCTTGCCTCGGCTGCAGTCCACCAGCACAAGCTCTCATGGAGGCCATCCAAGAAGATGCAGATGATCCGCAACGGAGAGTACGCCGCGTACCTCGAGTACCAGAGAAACCTCCGCTCGGTCGCTCCAAATGTGCTCGCTAGTCTCCCACAGAACGTTAACGACTTTGGAGACTTCGAGTACCTCGGAAACATCACCATCGGAACTCCAGACCAGAGCTTCATCGTTGTTCTTGACACCGGATCCTCCAACCTCTGGGTTCCAGGACCAAACTGCAAGTGAGTTGAGGAATTGATGGACGTGATGTGGAACGTTCGATTTTAGGGCCAACTGCAAGACCAAGAGCAAGTTCGACTCAGCCGCCTCCAGCACATTCGTGAAGAACGGACAGTCCTGGACCATCCAGTACGGATCTGGAGACGCCAAGGGAATCCTTGGACAGGATACCGTTAGAGTAAGTTTTTGAGATTGTTTTCAGTTCTTCACTGCAAATTTGACTTTCAGTTCGGAGCCAAGGGAGACGCCCAGCTTGCCGTGCCATCCACCACCTTCGGAATCGCCTCCCAGATCTCCGCCGACTTCAAGAATGACGCCACCGACGGAATCCTCGGACTCGCCTTCACCTCGCTCGCCGTCGACGGAGTCGTGCCACCACTCATCAACGCCATCAACCAGGGACTTCTCGACCAGCCAATCTTCACCGTCTGGCTCGAGCACAGAGGATCGCTCAACAACGTCGGAGGAGGAGTCTTCACCTACGGAGCCCTTGACACCACCAACTGCGGAAAGCTCGTCGCCTACCAGCCACTCTCCTCGGCCACCTACTACCAGTTCAAGGCCGCCGGATTCAAGCTCGGATCGTACTCGAACACCAAGACCGTCGAGGTCATCTCCGACACCGGAACCTCGTTCCTCGGAGGACCACAAGCCGTCGTCGCCGGACTCGCCAAGGCCGCCGGAGCCACCTACGACGACTTCAACGAGGTGTACTTCATCGACTGCAACGCCACCCCGGGAACCCTCGACATCACCATCGGATCCAACACCTACTCCATCCAGCCAGTCAACTACATCGTTGACGCCGGAAACGGACAGTGCCTCTTCGCCGCCTTCCCCTTCGACTTCGGAGGCTTCGGACCATCCTGGATTCTCGGAGATCCGTTCATCCGCCAGTACTGCAACATCTACGACATCGGAAACAAGAGAATGGGATTCGCTCCATCTCTCCAGAAGTAAATATATGTATCGACTATTTATGTACTTAATTTTGATTCTTTTCACCAAATGAAACAGTGAAACCTCTATCAATCTTTTCCTTTCATCGGCAACTCTGAAATGTGATAAGAAGATCGGCGGCAAAAATTAAACACTCTTATCAGAAGAGGTTTAACAAAACCGTTTGATGATGCAAAGGAGCACAGCATAAAATCAAAGGGGTTGGGAGTGATCTGCTAATCATGCAGTCAGTACTCCTTTCCTTACTACTAGGGCTCGTCTCTCTTGAATCAGTGGCGTTTGGAGCATTTCATCAATCGAATGTTCTATGGCGTCCTTCAAGACGATTCGAGATGATGAGGAAGGGCGAATGGGCCACTTATAAAAAGTATCTGGATGAGAGGAGAAGAATGAGCCCGTGGGAGTTGGCAAGTCTCCCTCAAAATGTAAGTTTTTTCAAGCAGCTAATAAAGAGTGTGACTTAATGTAGGTAAACGACTTTGCGGACTTTGAATACCTCGGAAACATCACAATCGGAACTCCAGATCAAAGTTTTATTGTGGTTCTTGACACTGGATCGGCGAACCTTTGGGTTCCGGGACCATCTTGCAAGTGAGTCAAAAACCAATTCATTTCATTGATTTTCGTTCAGCGACAACTGTGGATCGAAGCATAAGTTCGATTCTTCTAAATCATCAACTTATGTGAAGAACGGTCAATCTTGGACGATTCAGTATGGCTCGGGAGCAGCCAAGGGAATTCTCGGAACTGATACAGTGAAGGTAGTGTTACACATGTAGGGAATTCCATCCAAGTCATCAAGTTTCAGATTGGAGCAACTGGCGAAGCTCAACTGGTAATTCCGTCGACTACTTTTGGCATCGCGACGCAGATATCTCCAGATTTCAAAAACGACGCGACTGATGGAATCTTCGGACTCGCGTTCACAACGCTGGCAGTGGACGGAGTGGTTCCTCCACTCATCAATGCTATCCGACAGGGTCTTCTGGATCAGCCCCTCTTCACTGTTTACCTCGAACATCGCGGGACCATGACCAACGTCGGAGGAGGAGTCTTCACCTACGGAGCCCTTGACACAGCCAACTGTGGGCCTGTGATCGGATACCAACCTCTTTCATCGGCTACTTATTTCCAGTTCAAAGCAAATCGATTCAAGCTCGGAAAATACTTGAATGCGAAAGTCGTTGATGTGATTTCCGATACTGGAACTTCTTTCCTGGGAGGTCCAAGTGTGGTTATTGATGAGATCGCTAAGCAAGCTGGAGCTACGGTACTGTTTTTCATTTCTTCCATCGTTTTGAATTTGAAATTTTCAGTACGACATCCTGGGAGAAGTGTACACAATCGATTGTGATGCTACCCCTGGCCCATTGGGTGTTACGATCGGAGGCCACGACTACTCAATCGAGCATTACAATTACATCGTGGACCTCGAAGATGGCACTTGTGTCATGGCACTCTTCCCGATGGACTTTGGAGGATTCGGACCCGCCTGGATACTGGGAGATCCGTTCATCAGGCAGTACTGTAACGTTTATGATCTTGGCAACTTGCGAATGGGATTTGCTCCATCCCTCCAAGCACCACCTACGTCAAAATAAACTTTATGTTATTGACCTGAGCTCTAAAATGCAATAAATCCCTCTCTACATTTTGTATGAATTCATTTCAAATGTATAAACTTTATTTTCCTCTCCTTCTTCTCATCATGGCGATTGAGAAGGCGTCGAGTCGTCCGCTCAACGCGGAGCAATCTGCCAGAATGAATATTCTCGACGAAAACATGCGGAGGCTCGACCTCGTCGATATCCATTTTACGGATCCTGGAAAGGTCTTTTGTTTTCCGTTTTTGTTACTCAAAGTTAATTTCAGTTTGTGAAAGTCGGCGTTGTTGCAAATCAGTATGATCCGGCGATAGATATCGACTTGAGAATGCAGGTGTGTATGGATTGAGAGAATGCGATAAAAGGAAATATTCAGGAGGCGTTGGACAGGGTAGCAGAAGCTTTTATCAATGGCACGCAGGCTGAAAAGGACGAGATTGATCGGAACATGGTCAAGGTTCTTCCCGATCCACCGTGATACAGGAAGTGGATGAAGAAAAGTGTGAAAGACCGAGTCAACCATCGATGCTATTTTTATTTATTATTTCAATAAATGTATTGCCTTTTGATGAATAATATCTATTTGTGGTTGAAAAAGCTGACGAATTCTGGAAACCTTGTTTCGTCTTTATACTTTGCATTTCATCATGTTCAAAAAACAAAGTCTGTTTTTTCAAAACCACCTGCTCCAGGTTTATTAATATTTAATTTATCATCCAAATTTCAATAAAGTCATATGTGCAAAGAATTGTGTTCTGTCAGTTCGCCAACAAGTCCATCATTCCCAAATCAGCCGGCTCCGGGTAGGAAGAGATCCTCGTTTTTCTCCACAATCTCTGTCGCCAAGCAGGTCCGTAATTGGCTGGAATAGAGAAGAATAATCGTTTTGTCAGAGGAAGTTTTGAAATTTGAACTTACCCATCATTCTGTACTGCGCTTCGACCAAAACCAAAACGATAAGCAAAACAAGAACGAAACGAAGAGTTGAAGCCATTTTGATCTGGAAAGTGTAAAAAATTATTTTCACTATCAGATCAAGAGAAGCCAGAAAGCGGAAGTTTAAACTGAGAACTCTAGACAGTGGAGCATTTATAATTCTTCATCAAAGTCTATTTCCAGTAGGTGAGAAGCTGCTCTTTTATACCCATTGTAGTAGTGACTCCGCCCATTTTCTGCATTCCCAATTTACCCATTTCAATTCCAGGTCAACCCGAATGTTTCAGCTGCCAAATACTAAAGTGATATCAACAGGAATTCCAATTCCGCGGATTTGCACCTGTCTGTCAGTTAATTGGAATCTCAAATAACCTTTGGCAGCAGAACTGATGTCATTATAACGAGAGGTCGGTCACACACTAATGGATCACACAACAATAGGTGGATAAAACCGGTAGTGGAGACTATAAAAATGGGAAAAGCCAAAAGTGGGGAACTGTCAAGGATGCCTTCAAGTCACACCGCACTCTTCATCTCGACACTCCTCTTCCTAAAAGCCATGGCTCGTGGGAGGTACGAGTTCATCGAGGAGGCCGATCTACCCGCCTTTTATTCGTGAGTTTTCTGTTGACAGAAACGGAACTTCTTCTCATTTCCAAGAGATTGTTGTTTTCAAGAACGCCGTCGTTTTTCAGGATGAGAAGCGCCCAAATGGCACAAAAAGCACAGCTGGCTCCACAAATGGCAATCCCACAAGACCCCTATTCCCAGTATCTACCCTATCAAATGTACCAACCAGTGGAAGTTCCACCGGGGTATTCTCCTTTTGCAGTCTACAGCCCGACAGTCTTCAGAGGTACAAAGATAAAGAGAATTCAAAATAAAACGTCTCAGTTTCAGCTCCAGCTCAAGCGGCTCCACCAGCCACGTTCCAAGCTGCTAGACCCGCTCCAGTACAGTACCACCCAATGGCGTACTACCATCAGACTGGACAGCCTCAACCTATCAGGAAAAACTCCAAATCGCGATGATTTTAATTATGAATGGAATAAACTAAATAAAACAAAGTTTTCAAAGCTCGACGAGCAAGTTTAAAAGTTGAATCCGGATGAGATTAACGACTGGCAACTAGAAGGTTTTATGGTCAGAGTTGTGACGAAACGAAGAGAAAAGAGTGTGGGAAAACCGGGATTGTGAAATAAGGGTAAAACGGATAATTGGGTTCGGAGGCAGTGAATAAAAAAGGGGGCAAGGAGCGAGAAGATGAGAGAATCAACAATCCATCCGGTTGTGGTAGATGATGTCATCTTTGAAGGAGCCGCCGTCGGTGAGTCGTTTCGTGGCAAGTGCGCACAGCTCGCGAGAACTGGAAAAAGGATGAAATGGAGCAGATAATGGAGCAGTGAGGTCACGAGTCCTTTTTTGGACTGTGCGTGGGTTATGCTACGACGCACTCGCCGGAAATTAAAAAACGAAGGGAGGTTCTCTGTTTTGAAAAAAGGGATTACCGGGAAAATGTGATTTGGGATTCCCAGACGTATAGTCGTACTGGGAGCTATTTCAGGGTTCACTCACATATCGAACGCAACCGACTGGCATTTCTTGTGTTTGACCAAACATTTCGTGCAAAGTCTGCACATATCAGTACACTGTTCCAGAGAGTACGCTTTCACAACTCGCAACGCTTCCATCTTGCCCATCGGTCGAACCTCTCTGAAACTCAAATCATATTCCCCTGATCACTTTAAGATACCCACTTGAAGCAGGACTTGACCCGAGTGTCCCTCAACCGTCTTCCGTAGTCGGTCTTCGGAGTGTTCACCACATTGTAGTTGTCGATTATTTTCGGGGCGATCGGTTTCGCTGTGGTGGTTGTAGTCGTGGTTGTGGTTGTGGTTGACTTGGTCGTCAACAGATCCTCCCGGTTCTGATTGCTCACCGAATCGGAAGGACCTTCATAACCTGACAGTTGGATATCAGTGTGAGTGGAAGAACGGATCGGGCTCTGAGTTGTCTTCTCTGTCTTCATTGGTTCGATATCTCCATCTGTTTTGGAAGAGTCGTTCTCGGTAAACTTGGAAGAACCTTTGAAGACGTCGGAAGTTTTCACCACCACTGACTTGTCAGTCTTGTCGAGACAACTGTTCTCCAGATAGAGAGACTTATCATCATCGATGAACAAGTCAGGAATGTCATTTTTCGATTGAGAAGCCAGGATGCACTCTTTATCCTTCTCGTAGTACATGGCACTCTTGCACACGAGGTCGTACTTTGTCTGGCTGTTACTACAGTGTCCCTGACAATCGGCCACAGTTGCCACGTCACGAACCAGTTGGTCAACTATTCCGATGAGCACCTTTCCTGGAGTTGAAGTGAAACATCCTGCCGTGTCAGATGCCACCGTATCTCTCCGGATTGCCACACTAGGTTTATCGAAACAAGTGCGGTGGTAGAAGTCAGACATCGGGTTCTTGACAATCTTCACTTCCTTCTTCGACTTCCCATTCAGCTGGCAGACTGCTGTGGTTCTGGTGTATGTAACTGATCTGCAAGTTGGAACTGCAAATGAAAGGAGCAGGTGGAAACTCACTTGCACGTTTCCCTCGGCATTTCCAGACAAGCAGCGAAACACTTCTCGAGACTCAAATTCCTCAGGGACAGGAGAGACTTTGCGAACAAAGATCGGTTGGGCGATTTGTCGAAGCATAGTCGGAGTGATGACGTGGCAAGGGGGAGAAGGAGAAGTGATAGAATGTGTCGCATCTGGAACAGAATGAATTGGGTTTGGCGAGTGTGTGAAATGGGAAGTGCAGAAGAGGAAAGCAAATAAAAAACAAGTACTTCTAACCTTGGATTTCATGGAATATGAGATCATCTGTACGTTAACTTGTTATTAGTTCAATATGGGAGGGACAGTACAGTTCAATTTACAGCTACAAATACAGTGTTACTTTGACTGATAGCTCTCCTAAATTGCTCTCAAACTTCAGTTATTCGACTCAATAGTATTGGAGACATCCGGTTCAAAACCAAAAAGGAAAGTTGAGTAACATCACTTCAATAACCCTTTTCCAAAAAAAGAACTCTAGAAGGTCATCTCGGAAGTGAGAACAGAAAGGTTTGTGGTCATTCCTCATGCCATTTCGACCTCTTTTATACTGCTTTTGGCACTGACTAATTTCCATCGAAACAGCGTGAAAGAGACAGTGAAGACAAGTAGTTTCGAGAGCCCTTCTTCACCCTTGTGTGTGTATTGGTAACAAGTAGACAACTACGGGGATATTGACCTTGGTACGGTACTTTTGGCGTCGCGAAAGTGACGAATTCACAAGGCTGTTCGTTCTGGCGCTGTTATCCGGGATCTTTTGATTACTTGATCCGTATCATTACTATAAAACATTCACGTGTTATTGCTCCGATATTCGTTTTGTACAATTTATATCCGGGTAGAAATTATGATCTGGTCTTGAAAATCGAAAATATCACAGCGAAAACAGCGAGAATGTAGCACAACTGTGTGTTTTTGACGGCTCGCAAATGGATATAATTGAAAGGTGTAAACGTCAGGTATAAAAGGAGCAGAAGAGTAAGTGAAGCGACACATTTCTTTCTTTTTTCGGGTGCGGGATAGGTCTTCTCATTAACTTTGACTTTTTTCAGAGAGGAGATGAATAAAATTATCGAGTACGGTGGTGTGGAGGCGATTCCTCTGTATAATTGCAGGTGAGTGAGGGGAGGATCCTGGATCTCTAGGAGTTTCTTGGGAAAAACGGCGATTAAGAACTGGTCAAGCAGAATCGGTCACTGAACTAATGCATGATCTGGTTGAACATCATGTGCTAGAATGTTCTGATGCTTTCAGATCTCACGTATTGTTTGTTTGCAGTAAAATGTCACCTGATGAATGGACTGCTCAGCTCGGAGAACGTCGTCCAATAATGGGAACTCTCTCGATGATCTACGGAGTCGTCATGGAGGTCCTCTTCATCCCCTGCCTTCTGACGATGTGTGACAGTGACCTCTTCCGAATGTCCTGTTACAAAATAATGTTCATGATGGGGATCGTCGACATGCTGGCACTGGCCATGAACTCTATTCTTACCGGCTACCTGGCCATCGAGGGCGCCGTCTTCTGCACCCACCCTGTGCTCATTTATCTCGCAGGTCTCGCGGGACTCGGCCTCTGGTGTTGCTCGTGTGCCACCAACATCTTGCTCCTGATCAATCGCACATTGAGCATGGGCACGACCAACTATTCCGACTACTTTTTCCGAGGCAACCGCACTTGGATCGCTCTGATGATTCCGCTCATTTACGGTCTCTACTTTGTCTTCTTCACACCAACTTGTGTCTTTTCCTCCAAGTATTATGCCTGGTTCTACGATCCGTCGATATTCCCTGATAAGACATCCGAGGTAGCAACAAATTGAGAGAGCCATCAATGTAAAGTTCTTTTCAGTACACAAACATTCCCCACGGCGTCAACAACGTCTTGATTATGCTCGGCACTTTTGTGTTCTACGCCTACATCAGTGTCTTCTTATGCCTGGTGGCTCAGAAAGGCAGAGTTTCCAAAACTCGCGGTCAATCCCATCAAGTTCTCTACCAGTCGATCGCAATCTGCGTTATCAACCAAATCTCTTCCAGTGTTTACGTTCTGATGAACTTTATCCAGGTGCCCAACTGGCTCATAGTTTTGGCTCAGCTTCTGTGGCAGTTGGATCATGGTAATCAGTTCCAGTTGGTATCAAATCAATATGAAATAATTTAGGATTCCCAGTGATAATCTATATGACAATGAATGCAACTATTCGTCGCCGGTTCTACAAGAAAATCACGTTTCAAAAGGTACTTGTTTTGATCTACTTTCCTCTGTATACAAAATCTCCAGAGATCAAGCTCGTATGTCCAGCCCTCCACTGCCCGTCAAATCACCACGATTCGAAATGATAAATTCTGAAATTCGATTTCCGATCTTTTAATGATAGTTCATTGAAATGTGACCGAGAAAAAAGGAGAATGCCCACGTGCATAATTAGCTTTTCGTTGTATTCAGAAAAAAACAAAGCGACATATCGTCTTTCAAGAATCTAGAATGAAGACGTCGGTTAGAAACAACACTGAAGTGGGGGCATCCGATCACATACAAGTGGCTCTTCAGTGAATTGGCTTTTTTGTCGGCTTCTCAAAAAAAACAGTAAATTACTGTAATTATACGAGAAATAACGGGACTTTCCAAGGTCTTCCTGTTCATTTGTGACTTGTGTCAGTTGAAAACACAGCAAAAAGAGCTGCTTGTTCATTCTGACACCTTCACTTTATTCTGACAGCACGGAATGTTCTGTGGACCCGCTCTTCTGTTATTCTGACACCTCCGCATTGTTTTCCTCCCCCGAAAGGTGGTCTCTCTCTAATCCGTTGGCAATTGTCATTCACTTCATTCCAACTCCACTTGTTGTTGTTTTGTTCCAAAAAAAGGGAGAGCCTAACTGAATTTGAGGAAGAACCCTCTTTCCTTTCCCCTCGATGACATGCAAAACAGCGAGGTGTGCTTTCGATGAGCTTCTCTAGTGTTTTCCAAGACATTTCTGTTGATTAGGGTCAAGAGCCCTCTCCCAGCAGTGAAAAACGAAAAAAAAGTGTTTGTTGCCTCGTTTCACAGTCGATTCGTTCGTATTCATGACAATTGCCATACCTCTCCATTTTGTCTCTCGCACGCTGCGTCTCTTCAGACGCCCGTTGTCTCTCGTCCGTTTCCGAGAAGGAAAAAGTCTTTTTGCGCAACTATTTCGCCTCTTTTCACCGCAATCCCGATGTCTTTCAGGTTTTCACATGCAAATAAGGTCAATTTTCACCCATTTTCGTGTGGTAAATCTGTTTGTCCTTTTCTTATTTCGAGACTGAAGAACATTGGTTTTTCGATCAGACCAGTCTACTGTTCTTTTCGCGATGGTCAATGGGTATGGAACTTTGAGTGTGCTGCATGTTAATGACTTCAAATGTTGCACTCCTCAATTTGTTCTCGAGTCCTTTTCTGTCTTCTGTCTCCGAGTTTGTTCGAAATTCCTGATGAAACCCTTTTGTATTCACTTTCTGAATTAACATTTCGAACAATAGGTGAAGAATTGGAACGTCTTCACAGATAGGTGAAGTATCAAACTATCAAACCTTCAATTGTGCAGGTCTCTCTCAAAACAGATGGAAACTCAGTTCATTGTGATTATCATTAAAGGTGTCTTACTGATAAGTTGCAGCTCTGATATTAATAAGTAACTCCAGAAAGTTTCAGCCACAAATAAGGTTTGTGGGCGGAGTTATAAAGTTGATTTTAAATTTGAACGGCACTGCATTTACTTGTCCTTTTACAATTTTCGTTTTTATTTTTCTACATCACAGCACTATTCCACTGAAAAATGCTGAACTGTGCTCTGTGTGTTCTCCTTGTCTTTTTTGGAACTTTGCAAAAGAGCACTCTTGCATCCAGAATGAATCCCTCCAAAAGCATGCTTCTTCTCACAACTATTTACATTCTCCATTTTTCACACGACATCACTTATCACAGCGAAAAAAACGCTGGAAATTCGATTCAATGTCAATAGAACATCCCTCACAAAAACATGTTATTTCTCCCGGACCACGTCCGCATTTTATCCGCCCTACTTTGCTGTCTGACACCGCAGTTCTCGAGAGAGAGACGAAACAAAAAGTACTTTTGAAACTCGACACCATGGGTCTAATCAGTTCAGTTTAGACAAAAGTGCTTCTTGCAAATCAGTCCGGTGGGTATAAAAAAGGCGTCCATCAGCACTTGAATTCGCTCATTTTTCAAGGACCTCCCTCGAGATGCAACCCATATTCCATTCGCACTTTCTTCCCTCTTCTTTCTCATGAAATCTAGGTCTTTGGACTACATAATTCGATTCGCGTCTAATTTCATAAATGTTGCCGAAGGGAAGGAGCTCATTACAGAGGAAATGTGCACTAGCAGTCGAATAGGGTTAGACGATGTTCGGCGGGTGAAACTTCTTTCTTCTGCTTTCCTTTGCTTTCCTTGTTTTATTTCCAATCGTAAAAGATGTTCTTGTTTTATATTGTATCTCCACAATGTTTGGAAGTCTCATATCATTTTTCTGTCCCCTTTTGTCTTCTCATTTTTCACAACTTTTACAGTCGTCCATTGTCTTCTTCTTCTCCTCAATCATCCGTCTCCAATTTTCGAATCCGTGTCCACCCATCCTTCACACGTGCACGCGCCCCAACCAATTTCACACCATTCCTCTCGCACCCTCCCCTCTCCACCCACTCTCTCTCCTCCATTTCGCCTTCAGGCTTTTTCATCTTTGTTTTTTCTGCCTTTTTGCTCTGTTTTTATGGGAATTTGCATGAACATTGATGCTCTTTCTCTCTCTCTCCTATACACCTGAACTCATAAAAGTTATGACAGGTTATAGAAGTAATGGTTAGTCATGTCGGGTGGGTGGAGGTCATAAAATAGCTCAGCTGTTGTGCGGAACAGCTGTCTCGACAAAAAGAAGTGATAAAAAGTGAAAGAGGAGTGTTTCTTATCACTGATAATGATTTATTATGATGTTTTGAGTGACGGGACTTTCGATTTGCTTTGTTTATATATCCTCTAGTACACATTCGAGAATTTCATTCCTCACCCATTCTCTCAATCTTTGATCTTTTCCTAAAAAAGGACGGCTTCCACACGTCATTCTCCCTTCTTTTCTTTGGTTTCTTCAATACTTCCAAGGAATCTGATATATGGTGCAATGCATCAAACATTATAGATTGGAACGGTAAATAAATAGAAGCAAAAGCACATTCTATTCGCATAAATTCCTATTTTCCAAGGCCCACAAATCAGTTTTCTCACCGCCAATGAGATATTCTCCTCCCAACGTTTCTTCCCATGATCCCCCTCCATCACCGAATGATGTATGAGCCAGAGTGACAGAGAGAAAGAGAGAAGGTCCTTATGCTTATGACACGAAAAGTTTGAAAAATGCTGGCGAGTCAGACACGCGAACATAAATTGTCCAGAGAGGGAAGCACAAGAGAGAGAGTGCCGGCAAACTTTTCTCTAAAGTGTCGAACTTGTTGCTCTCGTTGTCCCCAAATGGAACGGTTTGAAAGTGTTGACACGGTGGTTCTGATCAAACAGAACGCGCATGACTCACTTTGGCAGTTGAAAAAACACGCTCTTTCTCCTTTCGCCCCCATCAATTGTTCACCATAGTAACGGCTCTCTAACACTCTTCTGTTTCTAGCCAAATGCTTTTTCCCTCCCTCTCTTATCACTCGCATTCGGAATGCTTAGAAATCGCAAATTCTCTCGATTCCAATGGGTACTTTTTGTTTTTCTTTTGCTTTTCTTCTATTCAACAAAAGTTTTTGCAGATGGTGCAGTGCGGCGCGATGCGTGCAATATTCTGCAAACCGGAAGAAAGCTACAATATTTATGATGTGAGTCTGAATGAGACGGTGGCTCCATTGAACTTGTAGTTTTGGATTCAGGAAGATCTCGATTCACTGGAGACGTTGAAAAGGCCGCGGACCAAGTTCATCCTCTCGACGTTTGCAGTTGGAGCCCTTGTCATTGGAGCCATCTTTCTGGCGTTCATGCTCCTCAGAGACACCTCTCCAAAAGCCACATATGATAGGTTAGTTATCCAGATCATACTCTACTGTATTCTGCAAAATCCTAAAAGTTCGTTAAAAGTTTAATGCATGAATGTTCAGGAAAAACGATGAAAAGCTGGCGAGCCTCATAAAAGTGTCACCTGCCGCTCAAAAGCTGCCTAAGAAAGGCAAGCTGTTCTGCTGGGTGCAAACCTCGACGATCTACCACGACACCCGCTCGCTGGCCATCAACGAGACGTGGATCAACCGGTGCGACCACGGCCAGCTCTTCACCTCCGAAGAGTTCAACGACACGCGGATACCGTACTCGACGGTCTTTGCTGGCATCCCCGACAACTACTACAACTTGTTCTTCAAGAGTCGATACGCCTTCCATCACATTTACACCAACATCTCCTCGGAGTTTGATTGGTATATGAAGGTATCTTTGCTCTTTGGTGATCTTTTTCGAATCATTTTTTGCAGGCCGATGACGACACGTATGTGATCGTTGAGAATCTGAAGGCCTACCTGTCAACTCTGAATCCAGATGAGCCACATTATCTGGGGTACGTGCTGAAGCCATACTTGAAGAACGGATACAACGGAGGTGGTGCGGGATACGTGTTGTCGAGAGCCGCCCTCAAGATATTCGCGGAAAAGTTGTATCCCAATGAAACACTGTGCCCTGATGATATTTATGAAGACGTTGGCATTGCAAGGTAAGAATATTCGAGAACTTCTTCCGAAAATGTTTAATTTCAGATGTCTCGCCAACGCTGGAATCTTCCCAGAAGACACTCGCAACTCTCTCGGGCAGAACCGCTTCAACACGTTCTCCCCATCCGCCACCTTCCATCAGACGAAGGCGAGCATTGACTGGGTCAAATACCAGGAGAAGAAGGTAACTCATTCCAACCCTTTTCCTTTGCTCAATCGTCTCTTTCCAGGGCTACGCAGCGTTTGCCAACGACCTCATCTCATTCCACCACTTGTCTCCGGATGAGATCCGCCTCTTCGACATTCTCCTGTATAGAACGGATAGAAAAACGTTGAACTAGATGTTTCAACCGGATAGCTCCTAGACTAATTCGTTTCTTTCCCATTTCCGCCGTTTCCTGTCATTTCACTTTTTCCCCCCGCAGTCCCCAAATCTCTAGGTGCACTCCTTTTCCACAACCCACTTTCCGAATCTCGCCAACTTCAATTGTTACGAGTAACTGTATCATATCTCTTGTTTTTCTCCGACTTCCTATGAAGAATTGCTTCAATTCGATATATTTCTAACAAAAACTAGCGCCACGAGCGGCCGCAACGAGGCTCCGCCCACTTTACACACAAGCCATAGTGGCGGTCGGAACCCGCGAGGTGTCGGCCGCAAAGTTTGTAGAGGAGCGCGCGAGTGCAGTGGTCGGTGGGAATGATGATTTTCTGTTGTAGGAATCTCGATGAGCGACTGTGATATCAAAATGCAGTAATCTCACTGACCCCATTTATTTTTGAAGTTAAAGCTTCGTGTTATTATGATGAAGTATTGATGAAATGTGTAAATATTGCGCAATTGCGATTCAGATGAAGAAAGAGAGAGTTTTAAATATAATAATTTTGACCTCTTTTGCAATGAACTTGAGAGTTGTGAAGTTCAATCGCAATTGACAGTTTGGAAAAAACTCGTGCAGTTCTCGAAACGATGCAACTGATCAAACGAAACCAAATTGTTTTGGACCGCTGTTGAACAAAAGATCGAATTGTTACAGTGCAGCTGCATTCACAAACCTTCCCGATACGTGCAGAGACGTCAAACTTTACAAAAAGAAATCCGTCGAGCCGGATTCGAACCAGCGACCTAAGGATAACCACTGACTCTACAGTCCTCCGCTCTACCAACTGAGCTATCGACGGCACGTCGCAGCGCCCTCCCGAATACATAAAAGAGAGTGTTGAGACGCAAGAGAAATGTGTACGGGAGGACAAGTTTCCGTGCAACAAGAACAATGATAAATGTGACTTTTCTTCGGGGGAAGTGCATGCTTCGAGGTCTCAGTGTTGCAGATGTTTATGACATTGCTGCGGACCGAATTGTATCCGAGCAGTCGGTGGGCTGATCAAACAGAAGCAGTGGCCACAGTGCGGACGACGCGTGGGAGCAACAGTCATCATTAGGAATTCATATGTGGCGTTCGGATACGGTTTGCCTTTTTGTTCGTGATTATATTATATTCTGACGAAAGAGATACTCAACAATTCCTGCAAGATAGTATTTCTTTGACTCTTGGACTTGTGTCATCAAATATTCGGTGTGCAGAGTGTGAAGACATTTCGCAAAGCCTTGACGTCTCCTAGGGACACCTCATGCCATTTTCTCTTTGTTGGATGATGTTTTCCGCGTGTTGACAAAACATTGCGCCCTCATCGGCCGGGTATTCTAGAATCGTAAGATTCTCTGAATCATCTGTTCTCTTTCCTTTTTTATGTCCCCCGTTAGAAACCTTTTTGGGGAAAATAAATCTGAAGGCCCAGACCAACGGGGTCCATTTCCATGCCAACATTTCTCCGTGTCACTCTCAGTCTGTCCTCTAATGCAAAATGCCGCTTTTGACTCGAAACGTGAGCAATCATTCCAGCCGAATGGTGAAAAGAACCTACCGTGCGCCGTTTCTGTTCATCCTTGGCGTCACTTTCTCCGGATTCCTCTTCTCTTTACATTACACCAAAAGTAGAGTTGCACAGGTGAGTGGCTCGGATTATTCTGTGAAATGAAAGAGATTCAGGAGCAACCGAAACTAGTTATCGATAATGTGAAGCCACAGGAAGCAGTTAATAATAAACCAAAGTTGACTCCGCCATTTTCAACAGAGGCACCTACCACAGTTCAAACGAGCACCACTCCTGCTCCAAGAGATTGTGACTGTAAATCAGAGAAAACTGGAAAAACGCACAACTTGTGTTACGTGGATCCCCAGAATCCAAAAGCTATTGGAAGGAAGTTTGATTGTGACCATCTGAAGATTCTGGAGAAACTAGGTGAATCAGAATACTTCAAATCATTTTATTTCCTTCCATTCAACTTTTCAGATCTTGTTGACAACCCTGGCCCATTTGTGGACCTCTCTGACTCTGTGAAAAATGAGCGAGAAATTGTGTTTTGCTCTGCGATCTCCGACAACCATTTCAATGAAGGAGTCAGTTCCTACGACGCTTTGAAAAAGTTCATTCCCAATCGAAAGTATATAATTTACGGGCTGAACTTGAATCCGTTGTACGCAAAGCACTTCAAGTCGCAGGCGAATGTGGAGTACAGAGACTTCAACACGACTGGATATCCAAGTTACGTGGGACACTGGATGGAGTACCGGTTCAAGCCACTCATCCTCGCGGAGGTGATGAAAGAGCACGCGAACATTTGGTGGATGGATGCTCATATCATTGTCAAGAAGCCAAATATGACAAACTTGTTGTTCAAGGAGATTGCAGAGAAACGAAAGAATACTTCGATGCCATTAGTGAGTTCATCATAAATTGATTGGTTCGAATCTTTCTTTCAGCCATCCTCGATCATATTCTTCATCCACGCGAGCCACAGTAACTTTGCAACAATGTTCCCCGAGCTGCTCAACTATTTCCCTTCAAACTCTATTGATCTTCTGAAAAACGAGCAGCATGGCTCACAGCTCGGAGCCAATACTTTCTACGTGGCAAGGACCGAGTACACAGTTCAAGTTTTCAAATGGTAAACTGAATTGAAAAGGTTCAAGGTGACAAAATAGTTGCAGGTGGATACTGTGTGCTCTCGACAAAACGTGTATGAATCCTCCGGGAGCTCAGGTCTACTGTCGGTTCGGAGAGAATCGATTTGATTATTTCGCCAATTGTTACAGGTAGATTGAAGTCAGTCGATCTCCAGACGATCAGAAATTTTCAGATTCGATCAGTCAGTGCTGAATCTCCTTTTGCTCAACGACTTCCAAGATCATCACAAGTATTATTCCGACCTAGGGTATCTGTTTTAATTATTTTGTTTTGATTAGTTACTGATTATGTTCGAAATAATGTGTTAGTTATTATATTTAACAATAAAGTCTTTCTTGTTTTCCCCTTTCCGGATCGTTTTCATACTTTGCAGAAAAAGAACGATTTCGTGTTGGAATAATAAAATCCATAAAACTCCGAATCGGGTAACCTTCCTCTTCTCTTTCTGTTTCAACTTTTTCAAACAATGCACAGTTTCTCTTTGCACTCCCTTTTCTTCATATTTTCTCTCACTTTTTGTGGATTTCTGGTATCCCTTTATTACACTGGCCATTTCAGTATACTGGTGAGAAAACTTCAGGATGCTAGTCTGGAATTTTTGTTTCAGGACTTATCGGATATTAGACCACCTTCTGAACATGAAGTTCCCCCACTTGCAGCACCACTTGTTTCCTCGACTGTAAGAAGTGGAAAAGCTTCAAATTTGAACTGAATCGAGTTTCAGCCTGATCAAAAGCTAGATTTGAGATTTGAAGACAGTGAGCCATTGGAAACTTCGTTCGAAGAAGGTCTCGATGGGTCGCCTATTCATCAAATTATTCCTGATTCGGATGAATATCCCAATGTGACATATTGGCCCAATAAGTTGGATTCATTTACTGATACACTCAAATTGACAGTATCTTCAGAAAAACAGAGAGCTGTGATTGTAAATCAGAGAAATCTGGAAAAGTTTACAATTTCTGCTACGTAAATCCATACAACACTTCATTAATTGGAAGGAAATTCAGTTGCGAACACTTGAAAACACTGGAGAAACTAGGTCACCTTTATCTTTTTTGTTGGAATTTTTGTTTACTTTTTCCAGAACTCATCGACAATCCAGGTCCCTTTGTAAACTTTTCTGACTCTGCGAAAATAGACAAAAAGATTGTGTTCTGTTCCGCCATCTCCGACGATCATTTTATGAATGGGATGGATTCTATCGGAAGCTTCCGAAAGTTCAACCCCACCCGGAAATTTATACTTTATGGACTGAACTTGAGTCCCGTTCTAGTCGAGAAGATTCAAAAACTACACCATGTTGAATTCCGGCCATTCAACACGACTGGCTATCCGAGTTACGCGAGACACTGGATGGAGTACCGGTTCAAGCCACTCATCATAGCAGAGTTGATGAGAGAGTACCCGAATATCTGGTGGATAGATGCTCATTTGACGGTGAAAAAGGCAAATATGACAGGGCTTTTGGCAAGTGAGATTGCTGAAACTAAAGCGAGTGGGAGTCTGGTGAGATTGGCTCGTATTTGTGGAAGCATATCAAGTTATTCAGCCTTCCTCTTTAATTTTCTTCATTTTCACCGGTCATGGAAACTTTCCAGTTATGAAACCTGGTAAGACTCAGAGTTAAATTCAGATAAAATTTGTTGGAATCTCAGAGCTATTGTCATATTTCCCTTCGAATTCAATGAATCTTCTGAAAAACGACAAGATCGCACATCAGTTGGGCGCCAACACATTCTACGTGGCAAGAACTGAGTACACTGTCAAGGTGTTCAAATGGTATGTGATATCAGAAACAAAGAACCCTGGAAAACTAAAAAGTGTTGCAGGTGGATACTATGTGCACTCGATCAAACTTGCTTGGCACCAAAGGGAGCCAAAGTGCATTGTCGATTTCGCGACAATAGGTTTACTGAGAATGCTGACTGCTTCAGGTCAATTCTATCCACGTAATTATAATATTATGATAAAATTTCAGATACGATCAGTCAGTGATCAACCTCCTTTTGCTCAACGACTTTCAAGATCATCACAAATATCAATCGAAACTAGGACATATTTTCTAACTTTTTGTAAATTTTACTGATAGGATAATATGATTTCACAAGAGTAATAACGAAATGGGGGAGATAAAGTGAAGCGTGTCATATTGAGAAGGAATGTGAAAAATAAAGAAGAAAATTTACGAGTGTGCGAGTAATCTAGGGCGGCCAACAACTGGAAAAAGAAGAAAGAGAAGAAGAAGACGATGTTGATGAGATGTCAATGATATTCGACGATTCCGTTGATTAGAAGAATGGCGGCAGAGAGAATGGACGACGTGGAGACGCAGACACACAGACAGATTGATCCTGACGACGCAGACGGCACGGTTTTTCATGGAGACATCGGTACATGACGACGACTTCTGACTGAATTATATGCTTTCTTCGCACCTCCCATTTGTTTTCTTCCTTTTGTTGTTCCTCTCCATCGGTCTCAATGCGGCTACGGTCTTCTCATCGTCGTTGAAGACGTGTCAGAGTCAGTGTGAGGAAAGGAATCTTGTGAGTTCGTGGGTTATGAATGCTTTTACTTTTATACTTTTCTAGGCATATCCATTGGATCCGGGAGAAGTCCACTGGACAGGGCTAGCCGAGTTCAATTACACCACGAGGATCTCATCAGTGAGTTATTCCACTTCAACTAACTTTCCAACCGTCAGTGATGAATGAGCACATTTCAGTGTAGACATGGTTGCGAAGATGTCGACGAGAGGGAGTCGAAATGCACAGTCAAATGCTCCGAGGCGGGGATCGTCACGAATGCTTGTCAACAAGGGTGTCGAGCTGTTCTTGTGTCATTCTTGGCACAAGCACAATGTGAGCCCGGTCTTGTATTCCCATTTACATAAAACATTTCAGCACTTCTTGTACAAGCACGAGTGAACATGGAAGTGCTCGAGACGGCGATGAAGCTGAAGTGGGAGTTCGCTGACTCGCTGGCCGAAGACCTCAAGGAGATCGCCACCGCCGACATCTTCTGGTTCTCCCAGACACGCCCCTTGAACGGAGTGCTCGGGTGGCGATGGACTTCACTCCCTCAAGGCTCCTTTAGAAACTCATCGTTGTCTTCTGAAGTGCACGTCCCTTTTGAGCACGGGGAGCACGTGGAAGTCAGGTTGGCTCTTTCCTATCGAAGTCAAGTTCTCGTGTCTCGAACCACCACTTATCATCTTCCATTGGCGAAGGCTGGAACGACGCTGGAAGTGATCGGACAGCTGCAACTCTCGGATGATAGAGTGGCGATTTGCTA
The DNA here is from genome assembly GCA_963572205.1 of Caenorhabditis imperialis. NCBI lineage: Eukaryota > Metazoa > Nematoda > Chromadorea > Rhabditida > Rhabditidae > Caenorhabditis > Caenorhabditis imperialis. Next base: position 5,260,819 of record OY751543.1, on the reverse strand, counting down.
CAAGACCAATCAGCCTACAGTGAGTACTTGTCAAAGTTCAACTGAAAAGTTTCTAATTCCAGCCAAAGTTCAAACTCACAGTAATGACAATGGACGACAATACGATCAACACAGAAGAGTCCATCTCCAGATGCCATTTGTTCTCGAATCTCCCGAAAGACAACTGCTGTAAGGCCACGATCTCAGCGATTGATGAGCATGGAGCAACTACAGCGTTTGTAGAGCTCAAACTTGACTTTTTCGTCAATCAAGGTGTGTTTTAAGTATTTCTGAACTCCTCTTCTTTATATTTTTCAAATTTAGTGGAAGTTGAACTGGTATCCGCTGCCTCTTCCCGTCTCATTTTCTCAAACGGCACTCACTTATTGGAGAATGAGCAACTCGATCAGTATGCCCTTGGTGACTCTGCCAATGTCATTCCGTTCCCTCTTCCTACTGATGACACTATTACGGGTGAGATTTTTGAAATTTTTTTGTCGAAGAATCACAATTTTTTGATTTTCAGCAATATCTGGAATCTCCGATAACACAATCGCAATTGGGAGCTCCAAAGGATCACTCTGGACGTTTCAAATGTCGGCGAATCAGACGGATGAAGAGCAGCCGTCGACAGTGATCCAACTGAAGACAGTCGGCGAGATGGACACGAAAATCACGCAGATAGAGATAGATCACATCCAGCGAACACTGTATGCCGTGCAGCACGACAAAGGCATTCTGAGATGTAAACTGAGGACTCTGGAATCGGAAGAGACCCCGAACTGTGTCCTCATCGTCAATAATGACGCTTTGAATCCACCTAAAGAAATCAGTCTCGATCCTGTGAATGGGTGAGTATTTCAGTTGTATTCTTTCAGTGTAAACCTCAAATTTGAAGCCACGTGTACTCTCTGCATGTGGATAATAAGGTGTATCGGACTGAAATGATCGCCTACAATGCAACGGGGATAGAGACAGTCTCCAGTTTGCAGTATCTCAAAGGTTTGTCCTTTTTTTACTGACTGAAAAACGGTTTTTTCCAGATATGTCACCATCGAATGGAATATTCTTCGACGTCTCCAAGTTTTTGTTGTATTCGGCACTTCAAAATGGTAAATTTTTGAATCAAAATGAAAAAAAAAAACAAAAAACAAAAAAAACCAAGTTTCCAGGAACGATGATGACTCTGAACCCGGTGACGGACCATGTGCACATGTTCCGCGACGCCGGCTACACCGACGTGCAGCACTTCCGCATCAAGGGCGACTCGATCTACTGGACGAAGAGCAAGTGCGGCGAGACGGACTCGGACGAGAACTGCATTTTCGCGGAGAACTTGCAGAGGGGCGAGGAGGACATTCCCAACAAGTACGTCTCTCTGTTTGTCTATGCCTCTTTCCCGACGTGTCTCGGTCTCTCTCCCCCCAAAACTACGGCCGTCTTTTCAACGCTGTTGGAAAAGCGAAATTCCCGCGGTGAGATGGCCGAGTGGTCTAAGGCGCTGGTTTTAGGCACCAGTCCCTCCGGGGGCGTGGGTTCGAATCCCACTCTCATCATTCCTTTTTGAGGTTCACATATTCATCAGCCCTCATGTCTTACGGATTCATGGAGGAGATCTTGCTGAAGCCGAGGATAACGCCAGTGACCTCGATTGCAATGCTCCTTTCTGATAAGGCCGGGAGAGTGACTTGGGATGAAGCGAGCACACTCCCGTTTCAAGCTCAAGGAAGCTTGTGGAGGAACACGACTTACTTTCTCAAAATAACGGCACCTGAAGTGACGGATTATGTGGCACAAGAGATCTACACAACTACGAATGATGTGAAGATTGAAGTATTGCCGGAGAAAACTTACAATGCTCAAGTGCAAGTTTGCAGCGAAGACTTTTGCTCCACACCAGCCTCCACCTCGAACACGGCACTTCCGGATCAGGGAGACGGTCCTCAGAATACGTTGAAATGTGGTGAATGTGATTCTTTCAGTGGTCCCATTTGTCTTCACGAAGCATCAGGCTGAAGAAGTCATCTCTCTGGACATCTTGGGAAACGTGATTCCGACGGAGGACTCTGTGAAGAATATGGATCGAATGCAGTATCCCCATGTGCTGGATAACACTACGAAGACAGTTTATTTGGCTGGTGATCATTCGGTCAGTATTTTTCGTGAGTATCCTGATAATCTTTATCATTAACTTTCAGATGGGCATTTTCAAAAAAGACTTGGACGACGCTACTGGTGCTCCAAAACCATTCAAAGACGGACTTTTTGTCGAAATGATTTCAATCATGCCTTCCAGATCCATTATTCTCATTGCTTCCTCCTATAAGATTGTCTCTTACCGATTGCCAACAACTTTTGATTTCGAGTAGGTCAAAAATTCATATTCACAGCTGAATCAGGTCCATTCAGATACTACTCGTGTGAAGAGCCCCTCGAAGATTGCGCGGAAGTGATGGGGATCTCCAGTGACGACACCACTGGAATGGTCTATTTCCTGACACAGGCCAGAAACGGAACTGTAATTCTATGGGAGTCCGATCCGGAGAATCGTGAGCCGAGGGATATTGCAACTGCTCCGTCGATTGTCCCGTAAACAATAGCTCAATACCAATAATCAATCAAACATTCAGATTCCGACGCTTTCTGATTGTCAACGATAAAATGATCCTGGTGACGAAGAACAATCACATTGTGCAGACTGATAAATCGTTGTCAGTGGTGAATGTGGCGACCGAATTGGAACGAGTCGATCGGATCCTTCCATTGAGATATGCGGCGCTTTCCCATAAAATTGAGTTTTCGGACGAGATCAAGTTCATGGAAGGGAGCAAAACGGACCTTCAGTGGACGGTCTCACCACCCTCGGAAGCTGGTACTGTGCTCTTCAAGGTGTCCATTTTCCGTGAGAAGATGGGCGGATCGGACCCGCCCATTGTATCAATGCAGAGTGACACCAACTACACGATCCCTCCGGAAGTGTTGACGGCGTGGAGCAGTGCTCAACGGTTCGACATTTCAGTGCAGGCAATCACTCCCTGGACGAGTGCGGTTCTCAACAGAACGGGGCTCACTGCCCCGGTGAAACCGCCGACTCCCCCGACGCAACTGAGAATCTACGCGACCCAGCAGAAGACTGTGGATGGACCGCGTGCTCTGATTTCATTCTTCTGGGCTCCACCAACTGAATGGAACGGGACTCCCTATCAGTACGTGGTGAACTGCACCAAAGACGACGGGAGCTGGATCGGAGGACCTGTCACCACATCGCAATCGCATTACTCGTTCGCTGTGAAGTCTGGAAAAGTGTCGTGCCAAGCAGCTGCGGCGAATGAGCCCACTAACATTGGCTCTTTTTCGGAAGTCATCACGATTGACAGTTCGGAGTTGAAGCCTCTTGTGAAGCTGTTTGCGATTGACTCGACGAGTTCTCTGATATCGATAAATGATCTGGCTCACGAAGAGCCGAGAAGAGAAACAAGACAAGTGGCACAGCCGTTGAGGGTAAGAAGTTTCTTTGAGACACAATTGGATAAACTTTTAACAGCTGGAATATCAAGCGATGGCGTTCATTGGAGAAGACTTGTACGCAGTCAGGAAAGAAGGAGAGACTGCGGCTCAGCCGGTGCTCGTGCAGATCGACACGAACCACATTGAGAATACAGTTCATAAAGTGAGCAGCTTCTTCTCCTTTTAATGTCTCTATTTCACATTCAGGTCTCCATTGGAGGCGACGTCACTCGGATCGATGCGATGACGTCGGATTGGGTAGGCAACCGATTGATCTTCGTGGCGGGCACGAACCTCTACCAATTGCCGTTGGAGCCATTCCTTTCGACTTCACTCTTGAATCCCCAGAAACTCATTCAGCTCACTGCTGCCACCGACGCCAAACAGCTCACCTACGATCCTTTCATGAAGTGAGAATCATCATTATTTTGAAGTTATGACATTGAAACATTCAGCACTGCCTACCTTCTCACTAAAAACGGATCTCTGTTCGCTCTGGATCTCAACAAGAAAACCGAGGCCAATCTGGCGCTGACAGTGTCCTGTTTGGCCAGCCAGACTGTCACTTGGATGATGACCGAGTTCGCCTGGAATAGAGCATCCTCTCCGAAAATCTACGCTCTGACTTGGAACGGATTGATCTACGTGGATCTGGCTGAGAACTTTCAGTGCAACGAGGTCAGGATAGACTGGGCCAAGTTTGGAGACAAAGGACTCAAATCGATCTCATCGTTCGCGATCGCCGACAAGTTGTTCGCATTCGTCACGTCTTCTGAAATGCTGATCTACGGAAGAGACACGGTCACTCCCATCCCGATTGCCAATCCACCGCTCAAACAAATTTTGGCAGTGAGCCAGAGCAGTCAGCCGTACCCTGAAAGGTCTTGTTTTGAACTGCCATCATCGAAGGGAATCGTGTTCTCCATTGTGAACGAGGGAAAGACTGGGGCTCTACTGGAAGTCACCAAGAGCTCATCCTCGTCTGCTTGTCAAGAAGTGAGCATGCCACAGACACAGTACGAGATCTACTTTACGAGAAAGAACACGGATAAGGTTAAACATGTGAGAAGCTTCTCTGACCGGATCCACGTGGAGAATGGCATTCTGGATAAGGAAACTGACTATGACGTCACTGTCACGTGGCTCAACAGATACTCCCCTGCTAGTGGTGTGTCCGCTTCGAAGTCTTTCCGAACGGGATTCGGTTACCCATCAGCTCCGAGAGATCCGCATGCCGTCCCAGTTACTCCGGACACTGTCTACCTCTACTGGAATCTTCCGGAGACGTTGAATGCCCCCATTTCCGAGATCAAGTACAAGATTTCCCAGCAAGCCGCTGGAATCTCGGTGCCCACTTCCATTGCAGTGATCCCACTCTCCGAGACGATTTCCTCGAACATTTCCTCCGACACAGCTGCCTGTCTCATCAATCCGTGCCGCGTCAAAATCGCCAACCTGAGGCCATCCAACGAGTACAAGTTCTGGGTCACCGCCACCCACATCTCCCATTTGGACGCGACCACCATTCTGAAAGACGATGACGCGGTGTCCCCGGAAGCAGTGGCCCGAACTCTCGATGTCCCGGGAACACTTCGACCTGATAATGTCACCGGGTCTTCTTTGTTGTTGAGGTGGAATGGACTTCAACCGGAGCATCGACCGAGCTCCATTGCGATTCAGTATAAAGAGTCGGGAGGGGCCAGTCTTGACTGGCAAGTTCCAACGAACGCCACATTCGAGCCGGATGTGACGACTGAGTTGATAATGGTGAACAATCTGCTCTCGGCGACATCGTACGACTATCGTTTCGTGGCGACCTACACAGGAACATACAGCATTGACGGGAAAGTTCTCGCATTCAAGGAGGACTACTTCCAACTCATTCAGCAGGCGAGAACGAAGGCGGGAGTGCCGACCGCGCCACAATGTGTAGAGTCACGGAAAGACGAGGAGGGGTGGATTGTGACGTGGAAAGAGCCGATGAGCGATGGAGGCTCTCCGATCACGAGTTATGCCGTCGAGACGAGGATCAACAAGACGGCAGAGTGGGAGATTGCGGAGAGGGGGCTGGATGGGTGGAAGACGTGGTGGAGGCCGGGAAAGTCGGAAACCTCGGCTTCCACGTCTTCCACGTCATCTGAAGTCTCCGAGTTTCGCATTCGAGCTGCCAACATTGAAGGATTCGGAGCCTACGCTTACACTGAAGACAAGAAGGAGGAGATGGAGAACGAGCCCAGCGCCATTCTCACCTACATTTGCATTCTGATAATCATCATTATTCTGGCTATCATTATGATGGTGACTTGTTTTTGGTGTCAGTGGCCCATCAAATATATTGCAATTATTATTGTTTTCCAGTGAAATCGAGAAGACGTCAGCAGTTGAAGAAGCGAGAGGCCGAAGACGAGAGGAATTGTATCAGTCTGGATGTAGTGGCTAACATGAACTTCTCCTCGCATCAGCCGTTGCCTCCAGAGATTAGCAGTGAACTGAGAAGTGAGAAGATGTGAATAGTGTCAAAGTATCCTTAAAAGTTCAGATCTTCCGAGTGTCAGCCATGGCGACGTGGAATTCGGCACCAGAATCAGTTCGTGTTCGTATGGATTTGTCCATCAAGGAATAGCAGAAGAGGTCCCGATGAGTTGGGAGAAGAGGATCAAAGTGGCCATCAAAAGTTTGCGGACCGATCCGACTCATGAGGAGCGAATGATGTTCATGAAGGAAGCGATTTTATTAAAGTTGTTGTCACATTCATTTATCAATTCTCATTTGAAGCTTTCAGTAACCTGGACCATCCGAACATCGTGAAAGAACTCGGAGTGTGTCTCACCCCGTCTTCCGAGTTTTTATTGTTGGAGTACATGGAAGGAGGCAACCTTCTCACCTTCCTCAGAGCTTCGTAAGCACACTTTTATATCCATCATTAATTTCTTTGCTCCAGGGCTCCAACTGAAAACCAGTGCTCGGAACTCTACCTCCGCGACCTGGTTGCAATCTCCGTTGATATTGCTCGCGGCATGAATTATCTCGAGAGGTGAGTCGCAGAGTGGGCGCATTTTCGTTTTATCGCGTGGTCACTTTTCCGTGCTTCCGTAGCGCAGTAGGCAGCGCGTCAGTCTCATAATCTGAAGGTCGTGAGTTCGAGCCTCACCGGGAGCAAGTTCTTTTTTTCCAGATTGCCACATATTCACAAGAACCTCTCGGCTCGAAAGTGCCTCCTTGTCGGTAGACCGGGAGTCACTAAATTGGAGATGGGGGCTTCCAAAGAAGTCGTCAGTGGAAACAGAGCTGATCTGGAAAACTCGGACAACGTCAGATGGATGGCTCCGGAGATTCTGAGAGACTTCCAGTTCTCGTCGAAGAGCGATGTGTGGGCGTTCGGAGTACTGCTGTACGAAGTGTTCTCTCTCGGAGAAGTACCTTACGCGGAGATGGAGAACAGAAGGATAATCAGTGAAGTGAGGAATGGAACAGTGCTCCGAAAACCGACGTATTGTCCGGAGAGACTCAACAAACTCATGCAGCAGTGCCTCGCTTTCGACCCATTGAAAAGACCCAATTTTGCAACGATTCTGAAAATATTCGAGACATTCAGAGAGCGATCCGAGTTCCAGGTAAGTCATGAGCCAGTTTTGTATAATATGAGGGTTTTCAGAGTGACAAAAGACTTCAATATCAGGATGGAACTTACAATATAAACTTTGACGTATCCCATGACAGCACATCGAGTGAAAGGGGCGGTGGACTGGAGCCACCTTCTCCATCCCATTTAAACAAGAGTTTTGGAGGTTTCGACCATCCTTATGGTTCGAAATAACACTTTTTAGTCTTTGAAACTTCCAATTTTAGATGGTGAAAGGCCAGCTGCAATGTGGAACAAGAGCAGTGGAGCGAGGAACTCGGTGAAGACAAGCATTGGGAGGTCGTTGAAAAAGGAGAAGATGAGGAATCCAGGACATTCGTTAGACAATTTAGCACCACGTCCCCTCAGTCTCAATTCAAATGATACGACTTCCACAGAGTTTGGAGGCGGTAAGTTGACGGGGCAATGTTGCCTCCCCGCTAGGCCCCGCCCCCAACACACACAAAAGATAGCGGCGGTCGGAACCCGCGAGGCGTCGGCCGCAGCGCGCAACAACCTCTCGCCGAGTGGCGCGTGTGGGCAAGGCCCGTGAAGAAACGAATTACCGTCTGATAATAAGTGACGTTACTATGGCTGTAAAACAGAGGCCGATTAAAATTTAATCTTAAATTTTTGAATTGATTCTTTGGAAATCAACGTGTGAATTCAGCAACATCATCAATGCATTCGCCCGGCTCTTCAAACCGCAACCCATCACAACAAGAAGGCGCCCGATTAAATGTCCCGCAACTGGCAGGAATCGTAAACGATGGCTACGAAAGTAGCAATCCGTCGCTGAACTTGAGCAGGAGTTGGACAGGGCTCGCCGGAGAAGTGAACCAGAATCCCACGGGCGGCGGCCAACTTCCCCACCACGCCAACTCGATGGGCCATCTGCGAGTTCCCGGCGGGGCGTTGGGACGAAACAGCCGGAAGAGCTCCGGAGGAGGCGGTCCTTACCGGAACCAAGTGAGCCAGGTCTAGTTGTTATCGCGACCACATCCCTCCCCATCCTCTAATTTCGGCCCGTTGCTAGGCACCCATTCTCTGTTTTTACTCTTCCATTTCTCACTTGTTGGATATTTTTCCCACGCATTTTTCCATTACTATTTTCCCGATTCTTGTTGACATTTTCCTTGACATAAATTATTATTTTCTCCTGAATAACGGAAACCTTGTTTTCTTATTGTTTATCTACTGCGAAAGTTTCAGACCTCAATTTGATTTTAAGTGCCAAAAATGCTGTCTCCGAAACGAAAAGAGTTGAAGGAGGGAGAGACGTTCGTCGTGCACGTAGAAGACGAGTCCGAGGAGCTGTTCCAAGGTTTCGGAGAGCACGTCTCCATGCCAACCGAGCCGCCTCCGGAGGAGGACAGGTGGGACGCCGTCTTGGATTTCGCAATTTCCCCCCATCGTTTTCCCTTTAGATTCATCATGAGCCAGGGCGTCAAATTGGAGGAGAAGTTGTGGGTCGACGAGTGCTACTTGTTCCAGGTGAGTCACCGCTAATTAGTGGGTTTATATCCGTCTGGGAATTGGGAGAGAGTGGAGAGACGCAGACAACTATTTTGCATCAAAGCTCGCGTTTTTAGAGGTTGTTGTGGGTGTAAATTTTACGAATAATCACTATTTTCACAACTCTGTATGTGTTTTTGAGCATTCTTTTGAGGTCGAGTACAATAGAGCGCGTTTGCTGACCGCATTGATCTGTTAATTGTCGTCGAATGCTGCATTTTCACTCTGTGCCAGATTTCTAGACTAGAAGAGTTCATATTCAGTCAAACTATCAATCAGAAGTTTTTAAAAATTGACATTATAGAACCCCAGGAAAATATACTTTTGCTCTTACTCGGAGCTTAACTTCCATTCGAAACAGGTGAAGTCACAAAATCGATTTCAGGATGAATCACTCGCCCCAATCTTCTGCAAATCGAAACTGATCCCACTGAAAACGATCACGATGCAAAAGCTGGAGCAGATGCAGAAAGAGCAGATGGACAAAATGGTGGTGCCGGAGAGAGAGGTTCCTTTTCAACTCGAACTTTCTGTGAATGAAACGCGTCGTTTTCAGGCGAATGACACGATCATCGAAGAGGAGGAGCCTGGAGACGTGGAGCGAGAGGAGCAGCCGTCGACGTCAGATAAGAAGGAGGCGGATGTCTGGACTGCTGATGACTGATGATAAGATCAATCAATCAGATACTGTTCATGCACCCTATGTGATAGCGCGCTCCACCGAACGCGATGCGGTCGAGGGGCCCCGCTAAAATTTTTTTGAATTTTCGAAAGTTTTTTTTTTTATCTTTGGCCGTTTTTTCTTGTTTTCCGTCAATTGTCATCATGAAAATACATGAAAAACGGCTGAAGATCAAATAAAAATTTCGAAAATTCAAAACTTTTTTTCGCGGCACGCCTAAACCGCAACGCGTTCGGTGGAGCGCGCTATCACATGGGGTGCATGGATAGTAGAAAAGAAGAAGAACATAACTTTATTCTAACTGTCTACAAAATGAAAGTTATCATATCCAGCGGTGTTTGGCGAGCATTCATTGGGCATGGGCTGTGGGCTCATCCACTGATTGTCTAGGAACAGCTGGTGTTGGAGCCTCTGTTGCTCCTCGAGCTGAAGCTGCTGCTCCTGAGCATATCTCACTTGGCTCGCACTCGAGTTCTTATTCCTCAGTATCCGACTGATACTGCTCACCGACGGGAGGTTCGACTTGTCGCAAATGTCCGCCGAGATGAGCCTATCTCTGATCTCCCACGCGAAGATGGTGGGGTCCGCCTTCTTGAGACTTCTGATGTACTCGACGACCTTCGGAGTCGTCACTCGGGGACGCGACCCTCCGATCGTGCCGGGCATCAGGGTGCCGTTCTCGGAGAAGCGCGACAGGATCTTCGACACGCATCCGTGGCTGATCTTCAGCTGGCGGGAGATGTCGCCTGGAAAGGGGGGAATGAGGAGGTTGGGATGAACCTTAGGCTGAAACTCACAAGGTCTAGTTCCTTGTCTCGCGAGCTCCACAATCTTCATTCTCATCTCTAGTGGAAGCGGTCTTCCGTTCACAAAGTGCCCTCCAAGTTGATTGATTTCAGCAGTCTTCGGGGGAGATTTTCTCGCTGAACTCATAAAATTCAAGTCCCCCACCCAACTTGCTCACTCACCATAACTCGGCTGAATATAAGTCTCGCAGTAGTTCGAAGACGTCGAAGATTCCGAAGACGTCGACGAGGACGACGTCCAGAAAACGTCGTGCGGCTGTGGCTGATAGGAGACCATCCACGGTTGAGCGGCGTTCATGCTCGAGCTAGTGTGACTGTGCCGAGGAAAGCTGGTCCGAGAAGCAAGTGGTCCGTGTCTCGGCAGACTCCGCCCACGCAAATAGCTCTAGCTGTTTGTCGTCAAATAGAGACGGTGGGAATACGGTAAAAGAAGGGGCAGGGGAAGGAAGAAGAGGTACTGGAAATTAGTGGTGTGTGAACTGGAAGAATTCAGAAGGCGTGAAGCTGCGTGAGGTTCGCGAAATTTTCTGATATTCGAAACATCATGTTCTAGTTCGTTCTGACTACAGTATTTTCTATTTCTGATCATAAAACTTTCTGGTTGACGTGATATATTGAAATTTAAAAATTTTCAGCAAACACTGAAACTGTACAGCTCTCACTAGCCAACGTTCTTTCTTTCGAATCTCTATTAAACTATCCATAAAAAGGACTTTCCCTAAAAAGGACTCACAGACAGACACATACACACTTCAGCTTCTCATCTATTATGTTTCCCTGGCTGTTTCAGTATCAATTGAGCTCTAGATAAATATTGCTCACTGAGCCCCCTCTCAATCAACACCTGTATCAGTTGTTTGTTCGCTGTTACCCTAATCTCCTCAAATATGCCCTCCGAATCACCGGATGTTCATCCGTTTCCCGCAAATATCTCCCATTTTATTCCTACCGTACTCCTTCTCCCCCCAAAAAAGAAGTCGCCAGTTAACTTGTTAATTCTCTGTTGACACACCATGCTCCCATATGCGGAACAATGCCAAAGGGGCGGCTTCCACCTACTTACCGCCGCCACCGCTACTGTTTGAGCAACGGATTTGGAGCAGCATTGTGTTTCATGAGAACGAGTTGGAATTGATGGTCACCTCACTTTATTGTGATAATTGGGACACGACGGGGTGCGATGATCGGCTGAAATACGATACAATACCATCAGAAGTGGGGGATCCGTAATAAAGTACAGACTCCTGCTCTAGACATAATATGAAAACAGACGGGGTGGACAAGTGTTGTCACTAGAAACGAAAGGAATAAATACTGGTGTAGAAAAGAAGTTGTTGGTAGGGACAAATAAAGTTAGTAGCCGTATGGAATACGGTCCTAAAGGGGGAAGGGAAACGGGGGAAGTGCTGTTGAGAAAGACAGATGAAAAAGAGAAATATATACGGAATCATTTAACTGGATGATCCATGACGAGACGACGGCTTCGTGAGAGTAGCCAGGAACTTGGGCACCTCAACGTCCTCCTGCAGCTGCTGTTCCTGAATCCATGGGTGAGCCATGATCTGTGCGAGCGGAAGACGTTCTGACGGCTCCTTCTTGATTATCGCCTTGATCAGTGCTCCAGCGCCATCGCTCACTGCGCTCGGAATCTGAGAATTATAAATGAAACAGGAAGGGGGAAGAGTTGGGGAATCAGGGGAGTTTTGTGAATTGTCCCGAGGAGAAAAGGAACCAGATCGAATAAGAGCAACCCAGCACACGCATCTCGAGCTAGGCTTTTATAGCAGTTTCAGGGCGACGATAACGGAAAACTCGAGCTATCGCAAAAATCAATCATGATGAACCAGTTCGACAGTTACCCATCGGACCAATTCTTCACAACGATTTCAAATTAGAAACTGCATAAAAATTTGAAATGAACTTGAAAACTACTAACATAAATCTTGCACTCCTTGATTCTGGATATCAGTTTGTCGCCAGTCTGATTGGCGAACGGCGCGTATCCGACGAGCATTTCAAAGAGCAGAATTCCGATGGCCCAGATGTCAACGGCGAAGTCGTGCGGCTGATTCGACACCATCTCAGGAGCCAAGTAGTCCATCGTTCCGCACAAAGTGTGTCGCTTCGAGTGGTCGGCGACGACGGACCATCCGAAATCAGCGAGCTGCAAACATTCAGATTGAATGACAAACTGGAAGGGTCATTGAGAATTGTCCCGAGGAGAAAAGGAACCAGAACGCACAGAGCAGACCGGCACACGCATCTCGAGCTAGGCTTTTATAGCAACTTTCCTATTACTCATAGGAGATACACCTATCAGTAGTGTTATGACTTGGAAGAGCACAACAATTCAGAAGAAAATTGCATGGAACCCTAATAAATGAAAGAACGAACCTTTAAATTGAGTTTGCCATCGAGAAGAAGATTCTCTGGCTTGATATCTCTGTGAATGACTCTTTTCGAGTGACAGTATTTCAATGCATTGGCGAGTTGACGGACAAATCTACAAAAACATTCGAATCGAAACATCGATCGATTTTCACTGACCTGGCGGCAATGACCTCGTTCACTTTGTGTCCTGGCTGTGCTTGGAGCACATTGAACAGCTCTCCGCGACTCGCGTAATCGAGCATCACAAAGACGCGCTTGTCGTCGTGGAAGTAGCCGTAAAGAGTCAGAATGTTCGGGTGGCTGAAAATATACTTTAGAAAATATTGATTTTTCATGAAACGGACCGAAGATGATATTGAATCTCAATCTCTCGCTTCAACTGGTGGCTCACTCCGAGTGAGAGAAGCTGACTTTTGAAGAGCACTTTCAGTGCGATTATCCGCTTCGTCTTCTTCTCTCTGGAGATGAACACGTTGCCGAACTTTCCTTTACCGAGAGGCCGGCCAACATCGAAATCGTCGAGGGTCCACCTGAAGTTCTAGTTAGAACAAGGGAAACAGATTTCTCCAGTTCTTACCCATTTTCCTCGTTCGTTGTCGTGGTGGGCTTACTGGGTTTGCTGTCTTCGGTGAGTGAGATTACCTGGAAACACTGGGAGAATGTTAGGGAAACGGGAAAAAAGGCAAACCTCGACACTCTGGTCTTCCACGCAGACCGGTGCACTGTTCTCTTTTTCAGACATGTTTAGTGGGTGAATCTAGAACAATTAAACGGTTGGAAAAATGGAAATTGAGCGAAAAATGGAGAAAAAACGAAGGAAAATGGAGAAAAAGAAGCAAATGTGGAGAGGCGGCAAGCGACTTGCGGTTTGAATCATTTTCGATTGGCGGGTTGCACTGCGCGTCGCTGCTAAACACCGCGCGCCGCGTTATTTCGGAGTGTCGTTGTGCCACGTTGGCAATGAATCGCCACGGCGAACTCCAGATTTCAGGAAAATTCATGCGAAATTGATTCAGAAAACACTAAAAAATGTCAGTGATCGACAAAACACCTTCTGCTGTCAATCCGCTTCGAGAAAAGGTGACGAGCGCCTGTGCGAAGAAGCTGTACAATGACAAGGTGAATAAACTCGTTGAAAAAAATTAAAAACATTAATTGTTCTCTGCAGGACTGCATCAAAATCGCCGAGTTTATCACTCCGCTCGTTGAAGACATTAGTCTGGACTCGAATGTGGACAGAAAACTTCATAATAAACTGGAAAAGTTCGAATTAAAACTGAACAAGGAGTATTTGAGCGAGTTCGAGAAGATAAACAGCATTGTGCAAAAGTTCGACGAGCTGTGCATCCGGATGAACTCGACCTGTACCAATTTGTCGAAGCAAATGGAGACCGTCAAAGTGAAAAGCGTCGATTTGGTGCAAAAGACTGCCAGTTTGAAAGAAAAGAAGGCGTCCATTGAGAGCCGTTGCAACATGATCAACGAGTTTTTGGAGAATCACTCTCTGACAGCTGAGGAGCTCCACGAGCTGGATCAGTGTGAACAGACCGGCCATCTCTCCGAGTTTTTCTTCAAAGTTCTCGAAAGGTGCCACGAAATCAAAGAAAACTGTCGTAATATGGTGCAGGAGCAGGGACACTTGGCGGCGTTCGAGGTGATGGAGAAGATGCAGAAGATCGACGATCGGAGTCATGCGATTATCTGTAACAACCTGAAGAGAGAGTTCCAGCACTTGTCGTTGGACGCTCATCAGAAGAAGCAGATTCTTTCGAAGGCGTTCAAGATTATTCAGAAGAACGATGCAGTCTTTCAACTGGCTATTGGTGAGGAAACTTAACTTGGACCCCTATTACTGTTTGTTCCAGACCAATACATTGCTTCTCGTTCGCAAGACCTGCTCAACCAGTTCGTTGAAATCAACAAGATGGCCGTGCAGCTGCCAGAGGGGCTCGCGGAGCCATTGAAAGCCGTCGGCGACATGCTCACTTCAATCCATGAGCTCACAGAGCACGAAAAACAACTGTTCAGTTCGATTTGCACGTCTGGAAATCTGCCGGAAGTCCTCGATGAGTGTCTCAAGTCTCTCACTTCTCCGTTCAAGGTACTAATCAACTTTTTCAGTTCAAAGAACTGAAATCTTCAGATCAGAGTGGAGCAACTGTTGTCTACTGAGAAAGACGCCGTCACTATTTTCAAAATGGGCAACATCTTGATATTCTACGCCGACAAATTCGAGACATTGATCCGCAAAGACAGTCACTTCACAGTGATGCTCGCAGAACTCGTGAAGACCGTCCGCCAAGTGTGCATCGCCGGAATCAACCACCACGTCGACGGGCTCATGAGAAAGATGACTGCTCCACACTACGACCTTCTTCCAGTTCCTGAAGTGCGTCAGAGCATCTCCCTGTTCAATGGACTTATGGGTATCGCCAACAAAACTGGCGATCTGAAATTGCTCCTGGAGCCGGAAAGAATCTACGAGTACGTCCTGGAACCTCTGATTCAGACAGTCCAATTGAGTGCCACTCGTCTGAAGTCCGATGTAGATGTGTCGGTGTTCACCATCAACTGCCTGACAGTGATTCGAAGTGCCATTTCGGAAATTGCCGTGTTCAAGAAAAAGATAGAGATGATTGACGCGATGATCGAAGGAAACTCGGATGTTCTCGTTTCAGTACAAGTGTCCGAAATGTTGGAGAATTCTGGAATTCTGGAGCTCTATCAGAAGTTCAACGCAGTCAGTCCGAACGAAGAGAAGCCACTGTCCACGCTTCCCGGACTGGAGTCCACCACTGTCTCAGAGGCACTTGTGAAGTTCACTCAACACCTCCACGTTCAGTCAGCTTCTGATCACTCTTACGATCTTGTTCAACAGATTCTGGCTTCCGAAGAACGGTATGAGAATCCAATCAGGAAAAACAAGCAATGTTTCATTTTCAGATCAAAAATCCGTGATCGTAACACATCGGAGTTCATCAAAGTGTACAGAATGATCGTCGACCGTCTGGAGAAACCCGAAAACGGCTACGAGAACCTGCATTATTTGCCTATTGACAATGTGGAAAGTCTTCTGAAGTTCGAAAAGGAGACAACACCGTCTTCCACTGCCTAATTGATTAATTTATTGTTCCCCCTTTTGTATAGGATTGTTTATAATTTAATTCTAATTAATCGAAACTGTAATTTATTGCATTCAACCGGCCTTTTTAACCTTTTCACTTTCGCTTTTTTTGTTTTCTATCCCTCGGTTCTAACCTCAAATTGGGTTCCAAATGTGATAAGTGCAATTAAATGCTTTTTCCCCGTTCTCTTCACAAAGGAAAACAATAATAAGGTCGAGGAGCAGTTGAAAAGAAGGAGAGAAAGAGCACTGCAAACGGAGAGGGTAAGAAAATCGATGAGGGCTCTTTCCTGGCACCGCATGCTTTTCTTCATTTCGCTTTCGCTTCCAATCCTTTCCAATGTTTTCTACATTCTTGTCCACCCCCCGTTATCTTTCTCTCTCTCCGAGACCCTTCCGGTCAGTTGTAATCGTACAAAAAAAAGACAGCTGTGTGCTGAATAGGCATCACATGCGAACTGAAAACGAGTGAGGACACTCTAATCGTGTACTCGACACTTGGCGCCGCCTTATCTATCGTCCCCTCTCAGCCACACTCGTCCTATTCTTTGTATTCTTTCATTCGGGACGAAATGTTCCAGGTGATGAACGAGCTGCTGGCCATCATTGCCATCGTCATCGTCTGCTGCCTCATGTTCTTCCTGTGGCTCCTGTCGATGGCGCTCTGTCCGGACGCCATGGTGAACGCCACGTCGGGAAGGTGAGCGAGCTTTTGAGCAGACTATTGGTGGTGTTTATTGAAAAAATTGTTTATTGGGATTCGTTTAACATTCTGTTCAATGGCGGCTGGGGGACGAGGAAGTGGAAAATCTAGGCCGAAAATCTTCAAATTTGAAGGTTTATTTGACACTTTTCGGCAAAAAATTGATAACATCTTTCACCGAAAAATCATCAAAATTGATAAGAATTCAGAGAATTTGGAAACTGGCCTAACTTTTCGACGGTCCTCGTCCCCCAGCCATGAATTCCACAAAGTTTTTCAAGTTTCCTATACTTTACACCATTAGAAATATACTTTGACCCTTGATCGACACTTTTTGCTGTTCTCGCAACTTTCAATGTCACCTAAACACTCAATTCAGTGACAAAAGAACACAGAACACTAGTGAAAGAACAAGCTTGTTATTCTGATCAGTCAGTGCATCACAATCACTTCTTGTTTTCGCACCAAGAACACCCAATTGCAGAAAGGACAAGTACTGCGAGTCACGCGACTCGAAGGAACTCATCGCCCGCTGCGAAGAAGG
The DNA here is from genome assembly GCA_963572205.1 of Caenorhabditis imperialis. Classification (NCBI taxonomy): domain Eukaryota; kingdom Metazoa; phylum Nematoda; class Chromadorea; order Rhabditida; family Rhabditidae; genus Caenorhabditis; species Caenorhabditis imperialis. Next base: position 5,243,946 of record OY751543.1, on the reverse strand, counting down.
AGACATCAATCACGTGAGTCCTCTTGTACTCTCTTTCTTCATCGAATCAATGTTTCCAGGACTTTATCAAGAACGTCGTATCCGCTGATAAGATGCCGCAGCCGTTGTCGACGCGAAGATCCAGCGATAAGAAGCTGAGTGTGGTGCCGGAAGCCGACGAGCAGGTGAGCTCATCGTGTTAGGCGAATTTTCAAAGTTTTGAGCGAGAGATTGTGCGTCAGAGTGTCAGATTAGAAAGTTCTGGCTGATAATAGGCTTATCGAAAACCCACCCACATTGCAGTCGACGGTGCAGTCCACAATCCACTCGATCCGGCCGACTATCCTGCGACGTCAGCCGTCGGTGCCCGTCAAGCTCGAGGAGGAGGTCACGGAGACGTCGATGGAGAACGCATAACTCGCCTATGAGCTGAAACACGCTAGGCATCAAGCATCACGCTATTTTACATATTCCTCTCGCTTTTCAGTTGTTTGTACATTTATGAACCGGTTATTTTCTCACAACTGTCAGGCTCTGATTCTGAATCGAAGAGGCGTGGCTCCCATTTCCTCGAACCTTCGTGGTCGTTTCTTTGAATGAATGCAAAGAGTGAGAGAGGGAGAGGAAAATGTGTCGAAAAAGAACGAAAAACAAACATTGGCCCCAAATGGTGTCCTGTTGGCACCAACTTTCTCTCTCCTTCTCTCCGCCTCTCCCTCCCGCACACTCTCTCGCCCTCCCTCCCCTTTCCCATCTTAACTTTAACCAATTCGTTTTACGTTTACTCTTTTTTTCCATTCCCTTCGAAAAACGCGCGTGTGTGTGCCGGTCCTTTTTCCGTTTATGTCCCAGGACATGCTAACGAAAAAACTAGAGAGAGGAAGGGAAACGCACACACAAGAAGAAGAAGACGTTGACGAAGACGTCGGAGGAAGTGGCGGGAAGATTTTCGTGTGTGTGTTTTCAGAAGATTTCTGCGTGCTTTACATGCTTCCTGAAGTCTATGAGCGATTCACATTTTTATGAAGATCATTTTTTTGTTTTCTTTCTTCCCTCTGTGTATTGTCTGCTTCTGCTTTTGTTTTGTTTTGCCTTGTTTTCTGTTTTTAGATCTAGATAAAAGTTGCCCTCCAAAAGAGTCATTGCTCTTTCACTTTCCTGCCTTCTTGGTCTTCTTTTAATCTAATAAGAATGCAAATGAGCTCCATGGGAATCGCATGACTAACCGCTGCATTCCTGCCCATAGAACTGTTATCGGAGAGAACAACGAGTCGCCCAGAGTGCACGAGACACAAAAGACCTTATCAGCCCCCCGCTTCTCGATTCTCCCCTTTCTCACATTGCTCTGTGCCCATTCATTTCTTTTCCATTTTTTTCTCTTCTCTCCCAGTTTTGTTCAAGTGACGGGAGTCGTTGTTTTTGATAACAATACCGAGAAAAGTAGTGGTGTTGTATAGTATACTCCCAGGTGGCAAAACGGAACATAACTGAGAATCTCTTACATTTTATTCAAGGCTTCTCTAGAATGCAAGTTTGCTCCACTGAACAATGAGCACAAGTGTCTCAATTTGAAGCTCCCTCCTGAAACCACGTGGCGGACCATGACCACCCGAGCCCTAATGACTTAAATGACGTCAGCTCTCGAAGCGTGGCCGATCATCTCATCTCAGCTGCGTTGAGGACTCTCATTAGGACTCGAAGCGAGTATTCATGAGCATGTCCTCTTTTTTCGTCCGTCTTCTATTTTACTCATCGACGACCTACACCCTCATTAGTGTATTCTTTCCGAGAAAACGATTGGGTGGGCGGGCCTGAGAGCCCCCTACAAGTGTGATGTTGGTCGACAGATCTCGACCAATTACCGTCCAATTATGGGCTTTCGAAACTTGTTTGTCATGCATCTCGTGAGATTTCACATTTTCTCAGAAGTTGTTATCAGAGGTAAATAGTTATTTTTTACGAAATATGCGACTTTTTTTGCAAAAAGCTTCTCTTTCCTATTGTAGCTCACAGTTCCATTGAAAAAACTATTGTACCTCTAAATACTCTAAAGGGATTTGCAAATAGTTTCTTTCTGATTTTAACAGCTGTACTTTTTGTGTCCTTTCCCGCACTAAAGATCCATTTTGTTTGAGCAAACGTCTATATCATCTGGAGAATGTCCTTTACCGACTGCTTCGTCACTAAATCTGCCTATAGAGACATTTGAGCCCGAAGCACGTGTACTCGCTCATTTCTATAGACGCATTCAGTGATTACCTGTTTGCTCGTTTCGCGTCTCCAACTCCTCACTTCCTAATCCTCTATTATTATCCTCCGTTTCTCACTCTCGTCTCCTCCGTCCGTCCGCCCGCCTCCACCCATCCAGCCATCATATCACTATTGTCAACGCTCGTCTTCTGAATTCTGAAGTTCCCTTCTGAAAGTTCGTCCCGCGATGTACACCGAGTGAGTCTTCTGTTTTGCTCCTCCGTCGGCTCCTCTGACGCAAGGAAAGGCGAAAAAAGCGAAAAGAGAAAAGGCATCGTTCAAAACCACATAAAATCGCGCGAAAAGTCACATGATGTGTCTCAAAAATCGTCGCTGGTGGGTTTCCCTGGGGACGGGTGTTGGGGTATCTGCGGCAAGACGGGCTCGCACTTTTCTGGCTTTCACCCTCAAGAGAAGACGTCTTCTCCGGATATTCTGACTGACTTGTCTGGCCGCACTCATCATGTTTCACTTCTCTATCGGTGTACTGTTATTCAGCACATGGTTAGTACTTGACCTCAAAGGTTCTCCCTCCCCAAACTGGAAAGTGGCGTGCCCTTTCCACTAAAGTTTGCTCCACTTCCTCTTTTTCCCTTTCCCGAACCTCAACTCGATTTCTTTCCAGCTGGTTGAGTGAGTTTATGGCGGCACAGAAGGCGAAGATCGATCCGTACGCGGAGAACGATCTGTGGGAGGCACTGCGCACGTCACGCATCCAGGAGCGCATCCAGAAGAACCCGCTCGGAGAGATCAACTCGCCACCCACCGACGGCACGCCGTTCCTGAAGGTGGTGTGCATCTCGGACACTCATGAGCAACTGCACAACGTGTCGGTGAGTGGGGGGTAGTCAGGTGCCGGTTGACGTGGGTAATTGCTGTTTTCGGCTTCACCTAGAATTAGTGACGATCGCGGAGGCGTTGTGCGCTGTTTTTTAGCTCGCGACGACGGCCCTAGGGAGTCGTTGGTTTCAAAGATAAGGGGTTCGAACAGGGAAGGGAATTGGCGGGCAACAAGGAAGTGATGCAGAGAGCCACTTATCATTGTCTCTTCAGGTTCCTGATGGAGACGTTCTGATTCATGCGGGAGACTTCACCAACAATGGAAAAACGAGTGAGCTGACCAAGTTTAACGATGAGATGGCTCGCTTCCCGCACAAGTACAAGTTGGTAGTCGCTGGCAACCATGAGCTGGGCTTCGATTCGAAGGAAGATCAGACCGAACGTCTTCCAGCGGATAAAGGGCTTGGCACAGAGGAAGGCTACACTCTGCTCACCAATGTGACCTATTTGCAAGACAGAGAGATCACGGTATCCCATGCAATGAGTTCATTCAAAACCCTCTTTCCAGATCGAAGGAGTGAAGTTCTTCGGCTCCTCGTACCACCCACTGCACGGATTCCCATTCTACCGCACCCGTGCCACTGAGCTCGCCGAGTGCTGGAAGGCGGTGCCGAATGACACGGACGTCCTGATCACTCACACGCCACCACTCGGATACCTCGACCAGTTCGGAGAGGAGCGATGGGGATGCAAGGACCTTCTGTACACGGTGGAACGCATCAAGCCACGCTATCACATCTTCGGACACGTCCACGAGCAGCACGGATGCATGAGCAATGGAGAGACGGTAAGGAATAGAGGCTGGTTGTGATTTCACGGATAACTTGCAGACATTCATCAACGCCGCGCAGTGCAACAAAGGAAACGTGATCCAGACTCGACCCATCATCTTCTACATTCCAAAAAAGACGACATAGCATGTTCCTCGTATAGACGACTTCTTTTGTGATTTCTCCTCTTCCTTGTGCCCCGCTTTTGCCATTCAATCGTCCCCCATTATTGTACCTTTCTCTCTCTCTCTCTGTCCCTCTCTCTCTTCTCAACGGCTTTACTATCTTTTTCCTTCTCTGTTTCTGTCAAAATCCGTTTTCCAGAGTTTTCAGAATTAGTCTCATTTATTCCAGTTATTCCTTTCATTCATGCATTCAAGTGATGATACAACTAACCACCGCACACTAGTTATTTTTTTGATCAATAAATTTTGAGAAAGTTTGAACGTCATCAAACTGGGGTGGCAGGGCACTTATCAATAGAGTCCACAAACTTTTGCCACTCGGGTTTCATCTCCAACTTCGGCCCGTCGATGTACTTCAAGGGAACCCTCCAGTCACAGAAAGTGATCAGAAGAGAGTCGTTGTTGGCGGCAGATCCTCCGAAGATGTACTCCTTGCCCACTTTGAACTTGGTCTGTCCGCAAGCACTCTCTTGAGTGGCCGTGTTCATCACTTCTGGGAGAGTGACATTCTCCGGAGCCTAAAAGTTGCTCCATTTCGATTGAGTGGGGACCTCACTCACTTTGATAACTTTGAGATGCTCCAGTCGGTAGGACATCATCAATCCCAACCCATCCGTCTCTTTCGACACTATTTTCACTTTTGAAACTGAAAAAGCAAAGTGAAACTCGATTTCACGGTTGACTCACTCCACGGGGTTGCGCAATATCCGTCCTTTGCCGTCGGGAAGTCGACACAACTGCACGACTCCAGAATACTTGGAAGGGAGCCGTAAACGATCCATAAGAAAAGGACAGAGAAAATCATTATCTGAATCCTGAAACGTTGAAAAGTGAAAGTGGGTGAAACACGGACGATGGAAATGAAAATAAAGTTCAGCTGGCGACCTGTTTTTTGTTGCGTTAGTGAGAATTGCGCCACAGAGAAAACATTGCAAAAAATGGGAGAGGAAGAGATAAATATTGACGGATGGAAGGTAGTCCATCTGTGACCAACCATCACGGAAATAGGCCGAAATCATTATCATCGTCTTTCGGATCTGTGTTTTTTCATAAATCGAGAAGAATGATATCACACTTTATTAACTTGGTTTTATATGATAATAAATAAATACACAACACAAATAACCGTAAATTCAAAATTCAGCTACTGTAGCCGATTCGATAAATCAAACTGTTCCTGGTTAACACGTCATGATAATATTGATAACTAGGCGGAGAGGGCTTTGCGATTTGCTGACGGAGACGTTCTAGTCACAGCTCACTGTGTCTGAAGGTGGCCTTTCCGGCAGGGAGTCTCTTCTTCATCAGGTCTGCTCCAACGGTCTTGGCAATGTCGGACTGCCAGAGTTCGTAGGCCTCCGGACGGAACGACGACTGCATCTTGGGCTCATCGTTGAGCAGGAGGTTCGCGAATGGATGTTCCTTCGAGACTGCTGGCCATGGAACTACCTTGGTGCTAGGGGTTCCGGAGTTGACGAAGCCAACAATAGCGTTCACAAAATGCTCCTCGAACTTCTTGTCCTTCTCGTTGAATGGAATCTTGTCTTGCTCGTTGAAATTGAACAAGAAACGAAGTTCAGAAGCGTGGAATGGTCCGCGAATCGGGTGATTCGGATCCTTTGTGGTCTCACTTTCATAGTCGATCACATAAAAGTAAGTCTCCCAACCATGCTGAAGCTTGAGCTCAATCTCGTGAAGAGTTGGGATGTTGTATTGGAGGTCGCTGAGCAGCATGGCGTACGCGTACAGGTAGAAGCTAGAGTTGCCAGTCATCGGTCCATTCAGATAAAACTCTTCGACGAGGCTGGAGAAGCGGGAAGAAGCAGTTCCAAACTCTCTTTCGACGGCAACTGAAACAGGCGTTTTATTTTCAAGGAAAGCGATGGACAATCAACTCACTTTGCTCTTGGATGAAGTTGACAAGATTCTCCTTGCTGTACAACGCCCAGTCTTCCTTTGGAACGCCGAGAAGTTTTGCGAGCTTGACTGGGTAGAGCACACTGATGCCACTCTCCAGTGCAACGATTCCTTGCATCGTACGCTTCTTGGGAGCTTTACGAGACATTTTTTCGATCTGAAAAGTTTTCGATTCCATAAGAACATAAGTATGATCGAAATATAATAACAAACTAACATCATATGGGAAGAAGTCCTTGTCAAAGTGAGGATGGAACTTCTTGTTTCTCGGTCCTGGAAGGAGCTCTCCGATCGACTCCATCGCATCCAACAACTCATCCACCGTTCTGATTTCAATGCAATCCCTGAGTGCCTTCGGATCTTCTTGCGGACATCCAGCCGCCTTTGCGAGCTCTCGACTGTCTTCGAGCACGTTTTGATGGAGATTTCCTTCAGAGAAGATGCTTCCGGATAGCTGGATTGCTTGAGAGAACAGATCTGAAAAAAACTATCTCCAAAAAGTTGAGATTCGAATCTACTCACGATCGGAATGAGGAGAGTAGAGAAGTGCAGAAACACTGGCAGAGCCCGCTGAGTGTCCAGCAAGAGTGATTCTCTCTGGGTCACCACCGAAATCTGAGAGGACTTCATGAAGGAACTGAAGGGCCAGAGTTTGATCCCAGAGTCCCATGTTTCCAGGGATTTCAGAGTCTCCAGTGGTGAAGAATCCGAGAGGTCCAAGACGGTATTGGATGGAGACAAAGATGATGTCCTTGGAGACAAAGTTGTCGGCGGCCTTCTCATAGCCAACCATCGAAGAGTCGCCGAATTGGAAGCCACCACCGTGAATGAACACGAGGACGGGAAGGTTCTTCGCACGCTACAACACAATGATCTTATTCGTTACATTCAACTCAAACTTACAGCATCTGGAGGTGTTACAATATTCAAGAAGAGACAGTCCTCACTGTAATTGACGTTCTCCTCGAGCTCAGAGCGGAGAGATGGAATGCAAGAAGCACGGAAGTGGGTGGCGTCGTGGTTGATGTGAGGCCATTTTTCTACTGGCTCTGGCTTCTAAAACGGAACAAAAAACTAAACAATTTGAAAATTTCAGCGTACCTGGAAGCGATAAATGTGATCTGGTGGGTTACCATAACGAATCCCCAAGAAGACGTGGTACTTTCCACCGCTCACTGAAGACGTGTGCTCGAATCCGACAATCGGTCCATAGGAAGTTGTCACTTTCGGTTTAACGGCACATAACACCGCTGGCACTAGGAGAAGTCCTAGCAGAAGATGTAGACGCGAAGACATCGGCTTCAAAAAATGACGGCTCTTGGAGAGGTTGACCTGGCTATGCAAATGAGCACAAGAGCAATGAAACGGGGAAGGAGTGACTGTGGAGGCGAGACGCAGAGGGAGAAGAAAAGATGACTGTTTGTCAAGCAAATAAGACGAGGCGGAAAGGTAAAGACATACAGAACACTTGTTTGGGACGGAAAGGGTCAGCGTTGATGATAAAATGTTTACAAGGAAAGTCAACTTACTCACCGGTTGAGAATTTGATGAAACTTGGTGGAGTGATAGTCCAACTCATCCTGATTCCAAAACCGTTTTCAAATTTTGCCCATTTTCAGTTTCAACCGAGTTATGAGCGCTCAAAGTTTGAAAATTGACGATTTTTGCACTTTTGAAGCGGTTTTTAGGTCATTTCAAAGCATTCAGAGAGCTCCAAAATTATGTTGCGAAACTCAGGGGACCTTAATCTACACAGTCCAATAGTTTTTCTGACAAAATACAACTTTTATGATTTTCAAAAAATTTGATTTGCTGGGCACTGTATAGGAATCGGGCTGAAAATCTAAAATTTTGGAAAAACGGTGAAGAAACCATTGGACTGTGTAGATTAAGGTCCCCTGAGTTTCGCAACATAATTTTGGAGCTCTCTGAATGTTTTGAAATGACCTAAAAACCGCTTCAAAAGTGCAAAAATCGTCAATTTTCAAACTTTGAGCGCTCATAACTTGGCTTAAACTGAAAATGGGCAAAATTTGAAAACGGTTCTGGAATCAGGATGAGTTGGACTATCACTCCACCAAGTTTCATCAAATTCTCAACCGGTGTGTAAGTTGACTTTCCTTGTTAGGGGAAGTTGGAAAGTGTTGTGAGAGAGTATTCACTTGTTTATTACGTTGTGAAATCAAAATTTAAAACTTTTATGAGTAATCAGTAACATTGGTCAGCGGTCATCTCTTATCAGCACTTGATGCTCTTGATTTGAGTAGAAAGCGATTGTGGGACCTGCAAGTGAAATAAGATGTCTAGATGAAGACGGATATCAAAAACTCACATTCTTCCACTCGAGCACATTCTCAAAAGAGGTGGCGGATCTGTCATCGGGGAGTACTTGACCACAGAGCACAGTATAAAGAGCTCCGGGTCCCTCGATACGACCAGCGAGCAGGTACTCACGTCCCGCGTCGATTTTGAGTCCACAGGCCGGGGATTCGGATGGAGTGAAGATCTCGTCAGGGAGTTGAGTCATGTTGGAAGGCTTCTGAAGAAGAAGTAAACGTTGAAGACGTTTTGAAATAATGAAAATATTTGAAATACCTTGAAAACTTCGACATGTTTGACAGCATATCTCAAATTGTTGAGTCCCTTCCTCTCGGATCCGGCTGGTAGACCTTGCTTCGAAGTACGAGCCACCACTTTCACGTGCGACACCCAGTGAGCATTACAGAAAGACTCTTTTGTGGACTGCTCTTTGCACTTGCATCCAATGCACACAGCGACAATCACCAACAGAATCAAAGCGGTTAGTTTTTGCATCTGAAAGTCGAAAAATAAGAAGTAAAGCTCGTCGGGGCGGTTAAGTTCAGGGCCGAGTGATCGAAAGGGTTGAGCGAATTGAATTGGTCAGACTGGAGAGAAAGATAATGTGGATCGAGGAGGGCGCGAGACGGGGTGACAGGAAGTGTAATAACAACAGTGAGAAAAGAAAACATTTGGGAGAATAGATGATGTGGCGGCGAGAATGAATCATATCGGTATGATGATGTGATGGCTTGTCTACTTTTATACGGATGGTCAATGATTGAACTCTGCGGATATTTCAAAGGGAGTAGGAACATGGGAAAAAATTAACTTCCGCGAAGAAAACAAACACGGTACAAAGAAAAAGTTTGCGACCAACCACCGCGCAAATAATTGGTTCGAATTCACACTGGTCTCTCCATCTCTCCATCTCTTTCTGTTTCACATTCAGTTCCAATTGGTAGGGATTAGTACAATCCTGCAGATTGACCAATGTATTCTGATATGTATCCTTCTAAAAGAACTCAAAAATCTCATACTCATGCATCTGAAAATAGCGAGAACTGGATGTGACATGAAACGAGCTCTTGCTGTTTTTTGTTTTCAGTAAACTTTAGTCGAACATTTGTTGTTTTTATAGCCTTCTTTTTGTTTTTGTTTTCTATGTTAATTCTTGATCATGAATTTGAATGTGATACTAGATTTTCTTTCATCTATTGTTCTCTAGATCTAGCAAAACAATTCGTACCTCAAACTGAAAACTTTTCAGTCCCAAATCTAGGAACCGCAAAATGAGGGGGGTGTGGCCGCGTGATTTTTCTCCTGGGTCCGTTTTCGATACCAGCATCTTTTCTAGGCGCCCGTACAGGCTGGGTTACTATCCAAAAATAGTTATGAGAATGTCTCCTTATGTAATCGGGTACGAGGAATCGCCTGATGAAGTCTGTTTTTTATAAATACGTCTTCTAAAGCTTATAGAAGAGAGAAAAGAAAAGTGGTTTTCGAATATTGTAGAATACAGACTTTTACTGGTCTCTAACCTTTACCGGATATGATAAAAACTATAAAAATTAGTATGATCTAACATATTTTCAAGAAAAAAACTGAAAAAAAACATCCGCCCGCCTTCTGGAGCCGTTAAATGAAGACGTCAAGTTATCTCAGAATTTTCAGCGATGACCCCCATTTTTTTCTTGCTATTCACATAGAGAATGTGTTTGCGATGATATATACAAAAAATCAGATTGATTGGCCCATTACTTTTCTTGCAGTACTCCATTGAAAATTGACAATTTCACATTTTTTCAATTTTGTTATTATTACTGGCCTCTAACCTTAAAATGACTATTTCCATCAGATCGGAAATTAAATTTAGAACATTTTGCTTTCGAAAAAAATTGAATTCCAACATCCGCACGCCTACACGCCCAAAAATACGAAAACTTAGAAAAAATTAAAGCAGCGTTGAAGACACCAAAGCAGCGAACACGTGTACAAACTTTTATTTCGCGCGTCGTTCTGCACCCATAGCTCAGTCGGTTACGTGACTGTCCGCCGGTCGGGGGTCGATGGTTCGACACCGCCCGGGGGAACGGAATAAGCCACGCCCCTCCACGTTGGAGAAAAACAGTGCAACCGATTCTGATTTTGCGCGCAGTTTTCTTGAAAACTACTGAACCTTTTCGGCTGAAAATTTGGGGGTAGACTAATATCGAGTCTGGCTATCGAATGATATAGCGTTTGTAGCATATTATCGAGTTTTTAAAAACACTTTGCGGTCCCTACCCAAATCGCATAAAATCATTCTCTCTCCATACTACCAATTTCCCCGACCGCTTCTGGTTCCCATTCGCTCGTTCCCTTTCTCTCTTCTCCTTTTCCATCCGCTCGTTGGTTTGTTGTTGTTTGTGAGGTCAGCGTGAAGGGTTTCCATTTCTCTGACGTCTCTCCATCTCTTCCGTCGCCTATTTATGTTTCCAAATAATTCACTCTCTGATTACGTGAACACATTTGTGACTTTTGTTTAGGTTCTCCACAAAACTATTGTAAATTCCGGGTAAGATATCAAGTTTCCGCGGCCTTGAGCAATGATGTTTATCACACTGATGTTCGAACCTATCTTTCGAGGTTTCGCCCTGCTCTTTTATGAATTTTTAGTCATTCCCAACTTTTCCTCGCCATTTTGGTCAACAATGTACGAGATACATGTCTGCGGCACGCATTTGTCAGCATTTCTCTCACTCTCCCTGGCAAATAGAGCTCCTAGTGTGCTCTTTTCACTCACTTTGTTTCCAAGTTTTCGGTTTCTATGGACCTTTCCTTCAACATTATCGAATTGTTCATTTTTCAAATGCAATTTCCATGAGAACTTTGCTATACGGTTCTTCAACTTTCATCTTTCCTTCTTTCTCATCACTGATAAGGAAACGTTTGGTCATCGTAACCAAAATCATCCTGGTTTTATGGGAAAACTCTTTTTTGTCACGTTTCCAAAAAAACTTTCCATTCTTCAGAATAATGACACTGTGTAACTATGCTCCAGAAGAGCCGGAATGCGACAACGACACCTCGCCAGTTGTGGAGGAGGTGATTGGAAAATTGGAAGATGTGCCTCCAGGAACGTAAGTCAAAGGAAGCAGTCAAAATAATGAATTGAGCAAGCTCTCCAGGAAGAAAATATTCGAAGTTCGCGGTCGAAAAATCCTTGTGATCAACGACGAGGGCCGTCTGATGGCCATCAACGGACTCTGCTCGCACTACAACTTCCCTCTGGAGAACGGAGTGTATGCGAAAGGAAGAATCAGGTGCCCACTTCACGGAGCCTGTTTCAACGTGAGAACTGGAGACATCGAGGACTATCCGGGATTCGACAGTTTGCATTCTTACAAGGTAATACTGTAAAGCTTTCCAGAAACTTTCGAATTCTTGATAGGTCTTCAATCAAGACGGCGATATCGTCATCAAGACCACCGAGGCGAAACTGAGTTCGGATAGAAAAGTGCGACACCTTCCGAAGATGAAGCAGTGCTCGGATCGTCCGGTTGTGATCATTGGAGGAGGAATCTCTGCGGCCACTTTCATCGAGCACTCGAGACTCAATGGACTGGTCACTCCGATCCTAGTGATTTCCGAGGAATCCTTCCCGCCTTATGATAGAGTATTGCTCTCCAAGGTATCATACAGTTGACACAACTATCATCCATGCCAAACTTGTAGAATCCATCAGCCACTGCAGAGAACATTCGATTGAGAAAGGACGATGCGTTCTATGAGGAGAGAAACGTGAAGTTCCTTCTGAAGACGTCGGTGACCAGTGTGAAGCCGAATAGAAGGGAAGTGACGCTGTCCAATGGAGAGACTGTGGTTTACTCAAAGCTCATCATTGCTACTGGAGGAAATGTGAGAAAACTTCAAGTTCCTGGAGCTGATCTCAAGGTTTGTTTTTGTTTGATTCCTCAAATATGTTTTGGTAATGAGTTACATTTTAGAACATTTTCTACGTCCGGAAAGTAGAAGACGCAAACACCATTGCCAACCTGCATCCTGGAAAGAACGTGGTGTGCGTGGGATCTTCGTTCATCGGAATGGAAATGGCTTCCTCGTTGGCTGAGAACGCCAACTCTGTCACAGTCATTTCAAATACTCCGGAGCCACTTCCAGTCTTCGGAGCAGACATCGGAAAGGGCATCCGACTGAAGTTCGAAGAGAAGGGAGTTCGATTCGAGCTGGGAGCCAATTTGGTGTCTCTCCGTGGAAACGAGCAAGGGGAAGTGGAGACTGCCATATTGGCAGATGGAAAAGAGCTCAATGTGGATGTGTTGGTGTGCGGAATTGGGGTCATCCCGGCCACCGAGTTCTTGAAAGACTCGGGAATCGCATTGGATAACAGAGGATTCATTGTGGTCGACGAGAAGTTCAGAACGAACATCAGTTATGTCTTCGCGATGGGAGACGTCGTGACTGCTCCACTTCCACTCTGGGATATCGAAAGCATTAACATTCAGCACTTCCAAACTGCTCAAACCCATGGTGAGAATCATTATTGTGATAGTAAGAAACAATTATCTTTCTCAGGACAACATCTCGCCTACTCGATCGTCGGAAAACCGCACCCAGGACCGATTGTGCCTTACTTCTGGACTCTCTTCTTCTTCGCCTTCGGACTGAAATTCTCCGGATGCACTCAGGGTTCTAACAAGGAATACACTCATGGAGATCCTGAAACTGGAAACTTTACAAGATACTTCTTGAAGTGAGTTGGTTCTGAAATGGATCAAGATTTGTTTCTGATTCCAGGAAAGATCGAGTTGTCGCTGTGGCCTCAGGAGGACCGACTACAGCGCCTGCTCAGTTCGCTGAAATTTTCAAGAAGGGAATTGAAGTGACTTTGAAGGATTTGAAGAAGTACGTTAATTGGTGTCATGTGCATTCTATATTTTGAATTTCCAGCAGCAAAGACCATCAGTGGACCCATCTTCTCCAGCAATAATGTAGTTTGTATTTGAAATAAAGGATGTATCTCTTTGCACGTCTTCTGAATTTTAAACAGAAGTTTGGTCGTAGTCAGCAGAGACGTAATAGAATGAAATAGCAGGACCATTTTCATTAGGTTTCAAAAGCTTTTGTAGCTTTCAAGTTGCAACCTTCAAACTATAATCGAGTAAAACGTCAACTTTACTTCTTATCACGTCTCGTCCCTATAATCACTGCCAGACAGCAAAACTCAGCGTAACCTGATCTACTTTTTCACCTCCTCCCCCCTTTCGACGATCTGACTCGCATTTGACTCGCTTCCCTCCCCATTTCCCCGCACCACCACCACCAAGCGGTTCGTCGCCTGCTCAGCCAGCGATAAAACACTGGTTTTGATAGCGAGTCGTGGCCCTCGCCCTCCATCCCTCTCTTTATCACTTACTCGCGGACCTCTCGGAGCTGCTAATAGAGATAAACTTGTGTTCTCGTCTTGATCATTCGCCTCTCCCCTCCGCCTCTCCGCTCACTCCGGATCCTCCACCGTTTGTCACATGTGTCGACGAGCCCTCCTCTTTGTCATCGGGTACTAGGCGAGAGAGTGTGTGATTGTGAGAGACGCGAGACACTCGCCAAGAGCCTCACACAGCTCCAACTCGTCGACCCAGATATCGAGATGATTATGTGATTGGATTTTCAACCTCTTTTATCTGTCTTTTATCTGTCTTTTTTATTCTTTCGTTTTTTTTCTTCCTTTCGCTTGAGTTTCTCAACCCCCAAGTCTTTTTTAATCCTGTGCTTACAGTTACTCAGAACTACAGTCTCACCTCAAATGTGACAAATCAAAGTGGGCGCACAAGTTCTCATTCCCAATTGCCTCTCTTCAAAATGGTGGAACGCCACGGCTCGGTGAACCCGACGAAGCCGGCGAACGCTGCAGAAGCGGCTCAGGTGGCGGCTCGGCAGAAGAACTACAACAGGACGTGCTGCAATCTGTGTCACATCAAACTCGGTGAGTCACTTTCATTTTCAAGTTACCGAGGGACACGGGAACATGAAGTGACAAGCGGAATGTCACGGAGACTGAAGATCGCTGCAGATGACATGATTTTAGATGCTTTTGGTGGAAATTATATGCTCAATTGAGCATTAGTTGATCTTCTTGGAAACCGTTTTTTCTGCTTTCACAATTTTTGAGATCCACAACTCCCAGGTGTTCCCTATCCCCATCATAACGTTCACTTCTAGTTCCGTGCTTTGAGCGCTCATAAATAAGGGTCATAACTCTCGTCGTGAAATGTTCAGGAAACACTATCACACAACTCTATTTCTTTACGAGACCGCTGGTCAATGAACCTCGAGAACCTTGTACTCGAAAGACACCTGTCTCGTGATAACATCGATATCATAACAATTAACAAAAAGGCCCATTTATCAAAAGTGCGATGCACCCCATTTGCACCGAGTTCGCCCCGTCTTGAACGCCCCGTCTCGCATCACCTGGCCCCATTATTACACACTGAACACAAATTAATTTGAAATCACTTCCAGGTGCCGCGTTCCTCGGTGTCATTGAATCCATTATTGCGGTGTCTGTGTTGATCGGAGCAGTTCAGCAAGTCGTCTGGAAGAATCAGCACTCGACGTCATGCGAGAAGAAGTAATTGTTGTCTCAAGACAAATGCGTTAACAATGAGATTTCAGTATCTTCCGAGACTGTCTGATCTTCCAATTCAACCACTTCAACGTCACCCTCATCTTTGACTACGTGGTCATCCTGATGATGATCCTCATCTTATTCTCCGTCATCTGCCTCTTCTTCGGAGTCGCCAGTGACACCTCCTGCCTGATCCTCCCGCACATTGTCGTCCAGGCATTCTTCCTTCTATTCTCCATCGGCTACTTTATTCTCTACGCGTTCTCCTATTTCTATGGAGATCTAGTTGTGCATCATCGAGAGTTTATGGTAATTTTGCTTCGAAATGCTTCTCTGAAACACCCCCTGTTTCAGCTGCAATCAATGTTCGAACGGATGTGGCTGGCTACTTTGCTCCTAGTGCTCGCCGCGTTACAAAGCTATTTGTTTTCCTCGGTGATCCGATGTAGCTTATACTTGGCAGTGAGTATTTTGTGTCTCTTTATCACTGAATTGATCTCGTCTTTCTCCGTAGACTTGTTTTCCCTCCCAAAGTCTTGTTAGTGGCCACAGCGCATGTGACGTTGGAATTTGAGAAATGAGAAGGCTTTCAGGACATTGAAGAAACCCGGAGACGTCGTGAATCTGCATTCGAGAGGTGCAGTGAACGAGTCCGATTGGCCAAGGAGAACGGGCTCTGGAGAACGACAAGTTGGGGAGGGGGATTCCAGCAGTACAAGGGACAGTACGATCGGCCGAAGAAAGAAGTGAAGAACAAAGGATTCCACGTCCAATGGAACACTGATGTGGAGGCCGGTAAAGGGTCGAAAATGCCCAAGGATATCGTCGAGTTGGCGAGAATCGAGTCAGTGGAAACTCCTCCGTTGAGTCCGATCCCGGAAGACGAAGTGAAAGAACCTTCTCCCTCCAAGATCAACACACAGAAGTTGAATCGAACAGCTTCTCGATCAGAAGAAAGAAGGGGCTCCAACACTTCCAACTCCTCTCATCGTGTGAACAGAGGAGGCTCCGAGTCCCCGAAGAAAGACTACAAACCACGATCAGTGAAAAAGACGGCGTCAGAAGGAACGAGCAGGATAGAGGAGGACTTGAAGAGAATGCCATCTGTGAAGGAGCACAATCACAGGGAGCATTTGCATCGGGCAGAATCGAAGGACTCCCCGGGGATGGCAAAACGGCATGTCAAATTGAAACAGAGCAGTGGAGAAGGGCAAGGGTCGAGGTGAGCCGTTAACTTGATATCAGAAAAAGGATTATAATTTGCAGAGAATCTCAACACCTCCCAGCGACCACTCGTCGACCTTCTCTGAAGAAGAATCGAAGTGTCGATAGTGGAGATCAGTACGATGAGGTGGCCGTGTTCTATAAAGAAAAGCACCACAGAAGGAGATCATCAGACCACGGACACGGAGGGCATGGAGGGCGGAGCAAAATGAGCAGGTCTCCAGAAAGTGAGTATTCTAATCTATCATCATCAAAGTAAGATCGCAATTTTAAGAACGAGAAATTCCGATCGTGAAGAAAGTCTCAATAACAGCGTCCACTTCGCCATTCCCACTCATCAGCTGATTAGCCCCCCTTATCGTTTTCCATTTTGATCTCCACCCTGTACAATTACCATTTTTCCTCCTATCTTTTGCCGTTTCTGATCCTGATTCTCCCCCACGAGGTAGACACATGGCTTGCATTGTCACAGTATTTCCAGTTTCAAAAGTACCATGTCTTTCTTGCCACACTTTATATTTTTCGAATAAAACAAGTTCATGATTGTCCGGGCTTCGTGTAGTTCGGGCATCGCGAGAGGTAGATCGGACGCACCGGGTCGCACGGCATCACTTTTGTCTCGCTTTTTCCAGTGTGCTTCACGTTTTTCGCCGGTTTCTTGCCTCTGGAATTGCTCAAGAGTTGAGATTTCAAGTTAACAATAAGAAAAAGGATTACTTGACATAACCAGTGAAGATCGGTTTCGGCTCTGGTAGAAACTTGGATTTCTCGTAACGATCCAGGAGCTTCCTGATGAGGTAATTGTTTTTCACGGTTTCAACGATCAGACAAACCTGCAAATCGCGACCACATCGGATGGCATGACGGGATCCGAGCCTTTCTGAAAAAGGAGAATGTTCCGAACGAAGAAACTGGACTTGGCGTCTATGGTCCTCTCCACTATCAACGTGACGACGCCATTCTGCTGGAGCCCACTGCACAGAGCACTCTGAAGAGCCGCAATGTTGGTGACCTCGGTGTTGTCGACCTTCAGAATGGCGTCGCCCGAGTAGAGAAATCGGCGCGTCGTCGAGCCCCACGTGTTGTCCGTCGTGTCCACGTACACGACGCCGTCGTACGCTTTGATGTTCATTCCGAGTTTGCTGTGCGGGAAGTAGATGAGCACGATGCGGTTGTACAAGTACCCCTTGTTCGGCTTCGAGTGTTCCGAGTCCGGGTCGTGCGTCTTCCGGATAGTGGCATTTGATGGGATTAGTTTGTCATCTGTGATTTTCTCGATGCTCACTACCCTTCGCACTTTGATCTTGATCTGAAATGAAAACATATTCATTATTTTATAGAAACCCTGACATGTTGTGTCTTATTGGCTTTCTGCAACTTGGCGAAAGTCTCTCTCATATGGTCCCGATGGAGTATTTTCACTCCGTTCACCTCGAGCAAGTTGTCATAGTACTCGAGAGGCGGCGTCATTTGAGCGGGCACTTTTATTAACAGCATCCCTTCGGTCACTTTGAACTTTTTGTATTCGGGATGTCCGGCTCCACACTCGATGGTGAACTGCAGCTCGCGGATCATGTCCTTCGTGATGAGGTCCTCCGGGAACTTTCCTGCTCGAAATGCGCGCCGCTTTTCTCTAGATAGGCTTCTGGAAACAGTTATTGGTTTTGCAGCGACTTTTTGATTGGGACTCACAATTTTTCCACACGACTCATTAGTGTCTCAAGTGTAACTTATCAAAAAATCATTAGCGAGAAATAAATAGAAACTAACGAGTATTCTGAATAGTGAATGGAAACGTGGAAACAAAGTCAAGCGAGTTCAACTGTCCACGCTACTGGTACTGTGAACACGAAACGCACTCTGCTCAAAAAAGAAAACAACCGATATAATAATAGGTTACCTTTTGCCAAGGACCCCCAACATCAACGCCTCTCTCGTTTCATTTCGTCTCGAGAGCATGTCGGACCCCAACAATAGGTTTCATTTCGAGACGTGGCGACTGTTTGACCCACTCTTTCTGATCTTCTGTGTCCCCGTTACAATTCACTACATCATAGTCCTGAGAGTGATTCGGAAGCTGAACGTCATCAAGGGCTTCTACTTTATCTTCTTCCTGATGGGAACTTTTGATGTCTACTACTTGATTTCCATGCTCGCTTGCAACGTGCTCCACTACACCGACATCTTCCATGAAGCCGTGTTCGTATTCTTCGTAGTCTGCTCTTACTTTGGAGTGTTCTTCAATATCCTTTCCAACTGTCTCTTGTCGATTAACAGATTTTGTGCGACCTGTGTTTCCTACAACTCGGTAAGTTCAGCTGTCACATCTTCTTTCCATAAAAAAGAAAACTGCAGTACTTTGACAACTCGCAAATCAAACTCTACTTCATCATCATCACCGTGCTCTCCGTAATCGCCACCCTTCCTGGTGGCACCTTGATGTTAATCTATCTGATCAGGGACTACGGTCTTGGAGCACAATACGACAAGACTGGTACGTGGCACTTGATTTTTGATGTTCTCTTTATTTCCAGGCGTTGAGTCTTTCAACACCCACCGAACAATTATAATTGTCATGATGCTTGGTGACGCACTGATCGGAGTGGTGAGCAGTTTGTGCACGGTTTACAGACTGAAAAAGTATAAGATCAAATACGATAAAGTTGGTTTTGATTTATCTCAAGAAAGATAATGAAGTTGCATTCAGAGTCTTTTGCTTGTCACAATCTTGCACATTTTCCCTGATTTGTTCGTTTCCCTTTTCAACGTTGACATGGTTCTTCAGTACTCCGGCTCTTCGCAAGTTGCTAATGAATGGGTGAGATGTCATCATCATGTTCAAAACACGAAACATTCAGAGTCGCATCTTCTCGTTCTTCTTGGTTTCCTTCAACAGTTTGACAATCGTATGCACGAACAAAATGATTCGGAAGGCCTACCTGAAGACGTTCAAATTCTGGAAAACCCCGTACACATCCGGCAGTGTGAGCACGAATCAAACTGCTCCTGGCGCTGACAAAGTCACTCTGTTTTGATCACTGTGCAATAAACATTCAGCATCGAACCGTGAAAACTTCGAATCTCAAACATCATTAATTTTTTCTTTGAGATCTGATTGTGAGTCAGTGAAACAAAAGAAAAAGACTGAAACCAATAAAGCTACCGAATTAATAATAGGTCCCCTCACCTCCTCGTCTCTATCTCTTTCTCCAATTTCACCCCGAAGACACTGAGTTTCCTCATGAACTCTTCCGAAGGCACGAAAATTGAACACTTTGAAACGTGGCGACTATTTTCTCCATCCTACATCTTCCTTTACTGCATTCCAGTTACCATTCACTACTTCCTTGTCCTCCGAGCGATTCGCAGATTTCAGACGAATGGATTTTATTATATTTTCTTTCTGATGGGCGTCTCTGACGTCTACTATCTGTGTGCAATGCTGGGTTGCGAAGTGCTCAATTTATTCCAGAAACTTCCGAAAGTGATTTTTGTTACATGCGTTGTCAGTACTTATTTTGGTGTGTTCTTCAATATCCTTTCCAACTGTCTTCTATCCATTAATCGACTTTTTGCAACCTGTGTTTCTTATAACAAGGTGAGCAGAAGAACGCTTCTTTTCAAATTCTTGCTTTCAGTACTTCTCCAATCTGCGTATAAAAGTTTACTTCGCCATTATTTTCACTCTATCGTTCATTGCCACATTACCGGGTGGAGTAGTGATGTTCATTTACTGGTACAAGGACTACGGTACACAAGCACAGTACTCCAAAACTGGATGGGAGTCTTTCAATGCTCATCGGACAATCATTATCTCAATGATGCTCGGCTATGATTTCTTGGGAGTCTTCAGCAGTTTATGCACAGCTTACCGACTCAAACGGTACCGAATAAGTTATGACAAGGTAAGTAAACTAATGTTAATTCCAAATCACTCGTTCAGAGTTTGCTACTGGTAACCATCCTCCACATTTTCCCCGGAGCCTTCGCCTCTCTGTTCAACCTAGATATGATGTTTCAGTTCTCGGGCGCTTCCAAGTTCGCTAATGAGCTGGTGAGATCACACATTACTCGCACTTCATTGAACCGTCTATTCAGAGTCGCATGTTCTTATTTTTCTTGGTGTCATTCAATAGCTTGACGATATTCTGCACTAATCGGACTGTCAGGAAGCATTATTTCAGAACAGTGTTGTTTTGGAAAAAGGACGTGAAATCGTCATTAGGACAGCCTACAATGACAATCACTCCCGGGACGGAACATATTACTTTGTTTTAAACTTGATAAAACCTCTCGACAAATACTTTATTGTTCAATAGACAGAAAGAACACCGCTTGCAGTTCGTTGAGAGTTTGTTTTCTTGATGAAATAAGTGCTTGTCATCTTGAAGAGCGTGTTGCGGACGTTCTGATCGAATGCCAAAAGAATGTAGGGGAGAGACAGCGACAACTGAAAGAAGGCACAGTTCAACTGAAGTTCACATCAAGGTCCAAACAGACCATATCAGAAGTGAACATCAACAAGTTATTCCTATCGACGCTGTCCATCCCGCTCAAAATCTGCCGTCCGAAGAGCTGGAGGGCAACGACCCAGAAGAATATAATGGTGTGGATGAAGGCGATCGTCGTCAGGTTTCTCATCATCGTTCGGGTTTTCGAACTTCCTGTTTTGTTCTTGAATCTTTTGAACACTGATATTATTGTCAGTATGTTAATAAGAAGTATCACAATGAAGTAAACGATGCTCTCAATAAAGAATATCAATCCGTAAAGTGCTGCTTTTTCCTGAAACTTTGGAGTTTTATTTGCCACATGACTGATTAGCTACCGGCTCTACTGGAGCTCCTTTGAAAGCATCCAGTTTCGCATCGTATACGAATGGAGCGAATAAATTGCCCAGTTTTACTGGCAATGTGAGCCCACTCGAAATCAGAACAACGCAGATGTAAACAGCGATGTAGTACTTGTTCCAGAAGTTTTGGCCAGTTGTGGACAAGGAGGACCACAATCTGTGTCCCGACATTATCATCACACTAATCGCCTGCATGTGGTAGAAAGCCAGGGAGAAGAATGAGATGACGTGGAAGAAGAAGTAGAAGTTGTTGTTGAGCCATATCATGATCCCTTTAGTTGCCGGGATATTGACCATCCGGAAGGCCCACGCATTCAAGTAACAGAACAAATTCTGAATTTCAATGTTTGAACTTTGAAATAAACTATTACGAACCACGATCATGTCAGATTGGATAATTCTGTAAAACGAGTACATAAACTCGGAACGCTTCAGAAGGCGATGGAAATAAAGGATCAGGACAACGGAGGGAATGCCATAGAAGAGCCAGATATTTAACATTTTTTGTTATCAGAAACAAAAAAGTGAAGAAGAAAGTTGCGAAGTTACTGGTCGATTACCAAGCCAGGCGTGAAGTTGTTGTGGCTTTCATCACATATTATCAACGCACAAAGTACTATTGATTGGGGAGATTAAGTGCAGTTGAATAGACTTCAGAATAGTTTCTGGGAAGATGAACAAATTAGTTTTACATTTGCAAACTTTGAATGAAAAGTTTTTTTTTCACTCTGTGAAGATTCGACTGTGATATCCCTCTCCGATCGAGTGGAAGCTGTAGTGGACGGTGTGACACTTCAAAAACCAATATTTTCGAATATCTTCTGATGAGAGAAAAATAGATTGAGTTTGAGATCATCCGATACGTGTGTTTTTTCAAGAGTCGTGTTCACGGCTTCTACTGGTGCATTCATCAACGCGTCAGCACGTGCATAAATGGAGTGGACAAATGGATCAACTGATGTGGCAAAAGAGGGATAAACAGACGATACGTGTGGAACTCAGAACGTTCATTGACTTTTGTGCATTTCAGAATGTGCTTTCATAAAACTTTAGTAAAGAGAAACAATGCTTCTAGATTGGGGTGGATCCTTAACGTAATTGCTCAGCAGTTCGAGAAGAGTTTGACGCACATTCCGATCGCAAACCAGCAATAGGTATGGGAGTGACAGGGACATCTGGAAAAGTTCAATGTTTCTGAAACTACAACTGCCACACTCACCACATCCGATGTGAACATCAACCTGACGTTTCTCGAGGGTTCATCCAATTCTTTTATCATTTGCGTTCCGAAGATCTGCATTAAAACGACCCAGAAAAAGGCAATTGTGTGGATGAAGGCAATGGTTGTCAGGTTTCTCATCAAAGTTTTCGTTTTTGAACTTTGTGTTTTGATTTTGAATCTTTTGCAAATTGAGATTATTGTCGCAATGTTGATCACAAATATCAAAAGGAAGAAGAAAGAGCTCTGCGCGAAAAATATGAATGCGAAAAGTTTCCCGTCAGCCTGAAAACCATTTGGTTCTTAATCTACGGCCTCTTCATGCTCACCGGTTCCACTGGAGCACCCATGAAAGCATCAAGACTCGCATTGTATGTATACGGAGTGTAAAGATGAGTTAACTGTAGGGGTAGTGACAGACAGACAGAGATTGACACAATGACAATGTAAACTCTGATGTAGTACTTGTTCCAGAAGCCTTGACTGGAAGTGGACGTGGATGAGTGCAGTCGATGAGCCGACATGACAGTCACACTCATCCCTTGAGCGTAGAAGAAGAACAATGCGAGGAAAGCGGCGAGTTGGAAAACTATGTAGAAGTTGTCATGGATCCAGATCATAATGTCAATGGTCGATCGATCATTGGCCAAACGATAAATCCATGTGTTAAAATAACATAGCAAATTCTAAAGTCACTCCTTTTCACAGTTAATACATTCACATGCCTCACCAAAATCATGTCACACTGTAGAATTCTGTAGAAAGAGTATCGGAACTCGTTCCGCTTTAAAAGTTGTCGAAAATACAGTATTAATAGAACAGAGGGAACTCCATAAAAGAGCCATATTTGGAGCATGCTCCTTCTGGGAATTCGCGAGATTGTGAGGTGGCCTGAAAAAAGATCGCTCGTGCGTGACATGTTTGTCTGACTTTTTGGGCACCTGTGTTTAAGAACTGTAAATGAAGAGATTTATTCAATACGAGCGATGCTAGTTCTGTGCGAGATGCTGTTTCTCGCATTGGTGTTCGATCCGATCGTACCACTCAACATCTTGGACAGAGTGCTCCTCACATTCTTATCGAATATCAGAAGAATGTAAGGGAGGGAAAGAGATAACTGAAACTGTTGAGTTTCTTTGGCATTTGAGGAAAAATACCATATCTGATAAAACCATCATGACATAATTGTTGACCACTTTGTCATACTGGAAGACATTTCGATAAAGTGGTTGGTACAGGATAACCATTATGAAAACTATTGTGTTTGTGAATGCAATAATTGTCATGTTCCTCATCAGAACTTTGTTCCGAGTGCTCGAAACACTGGTTGAGAATCGGTTTCTAACAGAGCAAATCGTGAAGACATTCACCAACAAGATAATCGAAAAATACGTCCACATTTCGATATCGAACACTAATCCATACAGTATTCTTTTTTCCTGAAAGCTCATGTTGTTGCTGTATTGTTTCAGCTTTTTAACCGGTTCAGTGCGTTCTGTTTGGAACACGCCTTTCTCTGAGTTGTAGACAAGCGGTTTGAACAACTCCAATGCGTAAATCGGAAAGGTGATCATTGCCGATAAAATCAGAATGATTAGATAGATGTGCGAATAGAACCTCGTCCAGAACTAGCAAAAACTGATTTTGAAATGTCAAGATGAGTGAGTTACACACCTGGTTTCCGGAAGTGGTCAGAGAAGACGATAATCTGTGGACTGATAAAGTGATAACACTCATCGATTGTGAATTCCAGAAGAAATGTGCCAGGAACGAGGAGACCGGGAAGATGAAACGAACCGTTTCAAACAGCCATACCATCATGGGAACTGTATCCTCTTGCTGAGAAAGTCTTGAAATCCAAGTGTTCAGGTAGCAGAATATATTCTGTATCATTAATCAATTAGTTAGAGCTCTGGTTTTCAACCGACCATAACCATGTCACATTGTAATATGCGATAGAATGAGTACTTGAATTCGGGTCTATTCAGGAATTTCAAAAAGTAACAGACTAATAAGAAAGATGGGATACCGTAGTTGAGCCACACCACGAGTCCTATCATTTCGAGTCAGATAGAATGAGAAAAGTATGCAGATGTTTTGAAAAAGTGCAGCACACATCGCTGAGGTCTAACGTGCGGTGCAGTGAGCCGTTATCTAGATCACACTACTTTTAGAGGTAGATTTTGTAATCTTCTATCCGGTGCAAGTTGATCTTCACTCCCCCAAAAGTTCATGAGCTCAGCGTTCACTCGAGCAGACATTTGGCCCCACCCGCGTAATTATGAGATCGTGAGAAGGGCGAAAGTTGAACTCGCGGGTACCACCTCTATATTGATCGTGAGTCATTAACAATGAAATGCGCTTCAATGATTTGCTCAGATTAGCGTGGTTGGGATGGTTTTGAATTCGATGGTAGTGGTCAGAATGAGACGAGAGAAAGAGGGGTTCCATTTGATTTGTATCAACAAGGCGTTGGCCAACTTTATGATTACAATAGCCTATGTTGTTTGGGCGGTCCCTTGCTCTTATTTGTAAGTATTCTTGTTTCAGTCAGAATAAATTGAAATTTGCTCTTTCAGAAACGACTACTATCTCCCTCCTTACTTCAATGTTTTCTTCGGGCAGGTAATCGGATGGGGACCCTACCTGATGTCAGGTCCTTTCACACAACTCTGCCTCGCTGTCAACCGTTCTGTGGCCATCTATTATCCTCACTGGTTTGATAGAAGTCATCGTGTGCCGTATACAAAAGTGGCTCTCGGAGCTCTCTGGCTGCTCGCTGTCTTCGTATCAGTGCCTTCTTCGTTCGACGGATGCAGTTTTATATTCTACCCCGAACTGATCGCTTGGGGAGCGATGGATACTCCGTGCTCCAGAACGCTTTCTGATCTATTTTCTACATCGGTTATCACTCTGGCTATCATATCATTCAGTGTGAATGTATCGAGCATTTTGAAAATTCTGAAAATGTCAATTGGATCCGGAGAAGTTGTCGGAGAAGGCGTCTCGAATGCGAGAAGGAAGAGAAGGCGGAAGATGTTTGTGCAATGCATTATTCAGGATTGCACTCATACATTCGACTGTTTCGTGAATAATTATTTGTATTCTATGTATTCTGCGCAATGGTTTCAGTTTTTGTGCGGAGCTGTCTCCGGATTGACGATCATCCTGATTGATGGGTGAGCTCCTTGTGGTGTCCGTCGACTTGTGTCTTTTGTAGACTCCTCATGTCACTTCTACACCAAAAAGCCAACTCTTCAAAGCGAACAAGTCGAGTCTCCACAACTGTTATCACCGCTCCAAACATGTGATAATGTCAAACAGAATGGGAGATTATCATGGTGTTCTCAAGTGTAAATAGTTTCTGACGTCCTGTATTCTATAAAGAGCACACTTTTTCTGCGAAAAGATACAAACAAAAACAAGAAATAAAAAAGTCTTTTGTTCAGAAGCGAATTTCGATTCATTCTAAATGCGCACTTCATATTTTATGTATCAATTCGCTCCGCCCGTCCTCATACATTTTTTATCGCTGCTCCATACGTCGCTCTCCTTCATCTCAATTGCACATACGCCGCTCACCCCCGGCCACAAATTAACTTGTTTTCGGTTTTTTGGTGCTCACTGTACGGTATCTTTTGATATTCGCCGATAGAACTTGAATTGTTGAATTGGCAATCACATGTTATGAACGAAAACAAAGTGATAAGAAGCGAATGTTCGTGTTTACAGAGTGAGCCCTTCATTTGGTTGTTCAAGTTTAGCGGAGCAGTGATAAGAGATTTCACCTCTTATTGCGAGGTGTACTGTTGTCACATTCTTCAAGTTCTTCAATTGTTATTTTTGGTATAAATTTACATTTAGCATTGATATGAGAAGTTGATAGTGAGAAATGTCAAGTTAAACATTGAATCGTCACATGATACATTAAATGAGTCAAATGATGACCTGTTTCCGGTTTCTCTTCTGATTATGAAAGTTTCTGACTCAAATCTGTGTCCTGGTTCATTTAGAACTATCGAACATCATTGATCTGAAGCTCTCTTATCAGCCATGTCTTCTAAAAGTAAGCTTCTATCTTCTGCTGTTTGTCACTTCTTCCAACTCTCGAACCATTCCGTAATCTCGTTTCCTGTACCTCGTGCATAAGAATCTCTCCTTGTCCACTGATAATGTGTTGACAGCAACTCGAGCACACAACTATGCCTTTGTCCTTATCTTTTCCCATTTTTGGAGCAATCTGTGTGCTATCAGCGACAACGACTACATACACTGATATCGCTTATCAATACAATTTCAAATCAGTCAATCATACTCCATCGTCGTCACTTCACCCCCAACGCATTTTGTACATACCTCGCCAGTCATACCTCTCTTTTGTTATTCAATTGATCGTTTTGAATCTTCGACATAGAATGTTTCGTTATGAACCTAATTCCGAAATTTCAGAACTGAATGGATCTGGCCACACGAAAAAGGTTTATATCGGGAGGAATCGAGGCTCCCGCGGCTAAAGTTGCAGCAGTAGCGAGTCAAGGTGTGCTCCGTGGTGATTCTGATGAAATAATCGGTGTTTTCAGATCAACTCATGAGTTTCGCTGACATAATGACATTCCAACTGCTCAACGCAATCACAAACACAGAGCAGAGTCAGCGAGCGTCGCTGCTTGACGATTTGATCTTGAGAATTCAATGGCTGAAGGTGAGTTCCGGAAATCGTTATCAACTTATGACATTGCTTTATCAACTCTTCTTTGATTCCATTCCGATTTCGCAAAAAAAGGTGCCGAGAATCACGAGGTGACACCGTACAAGGCAGTGTCACCGAATCTCGGGGCACTGTCGCTGAAACTAGGGGTTATCAGCGAGCGAAGCACACACACCGATCACAGAGAAAATGTTCGCGAGCCGCAACATTTTGTGTTGTGTGTGAGAGAGTGGTGATAATGACGATCATCTTTCTCACTTATCAGCTGGCAACGTGCCAAGATAGAGAAAGTGTTGGCGATGAGCTGGAGAGTTAGAACGGAGTTGGAGCAAATACTATACAAACTGTGTTACAGCAACAGCAAACGGAACAGGATGCAAAGTTCAAGAAGCCATTGTCGCCGGACAAACAATCGACTTCAGTGGAGAGCTCGAGTCAGGCGTTCGAGCCGAAGCAGATGCAGATTAACATTCAGAAGCAAATTGAGATGTTGCAAAGCATGTCGAAAATCTTCCGATACAGTGCGCAGATGTCTCCGTTCCAATCCGCACCAGTTGTTGCCCCGCTTCCACCGAAGAAAACATCCGCGCCTCCTCCAGTGACCGTTCAACCACAACCTCCAGTCATCGTGCAGGCTCCAGTGTCATCATCGGTTCCACACTCGATGCCACTTCCCGTTTCTTCGATCATTCAACCACCCAAAATTCCAACTTCGTCAGTCCCAGCGGTCACTGTGACTTCTCCAGAAGGCCAGAAAAAGTCGCCACCTCTGCTGGTCATACAGAAGCAAGACCCTCCGACACCTCAAAAGCCGATGGTGCCACCCATGATACCCAAACAAATGGTGCAGTCCGCAGAGGAGCATGTGATCGACTTGCAGAGCAAGCAGAGGAAGCTGCTCGGCTACATCCACTCTGCTCACGGGGGAAAAGTGACGGATGACATGCTCCACGACTACCTCAAACACTCGTACGTCCTGCTCAAAGAGAACGGAGTGGTCCGTCGTCAGCCCAACCCGTTCTTCCATCTGATGACCCCTCCCGTTTCGAATGCAGTGGCGTCCATGTCTGCTCAAATGAATCCTCCTCCTGTCAAGATGATGACACCCACGCCAACAACAGTCCAGAAGCCTCCGAAATCCGAGACTCCGATTCCAGCGCCTCCAGTGCTAGTTCCACAAGTAGAACTTTTTTTCAAAAAGGAGTCGGAATCGCCGAAAAAGGGATCAATGTCTCCAAATGACAAGGTGAGCTTCGAAAAAAGAACTTTAAGCAACAAATAGGATTGATTGCAGCTGTCCCCACCACCACAACTGGCTCCACAAGCGCCCCTCCACATTCCAGCCCCATTCGAAATGCCGACGACCCGCCCGTGCAACCAGTGGTCCGTGTTCTCGATGGCTCTCCCGCTGCGACTTCTCTGCAGATGCTACCCTCGACCGTGCACTTGTCATATGCTGACATGACTTTGCCAAGAGCCAACTATTTATTGATGTGTCGTACTCCATTCCATTCACTTTCGAGCAGCCTGTGATTGATCTCGCTCTGTTGATATGTCCTCAATGATACTGTACTTTTTCTGTGATAAAGTTGAATTCCTATGTAATGTGTTCAACTTTTCGTGAGGAAGTCGTTTCAGAGTTTACTTGTTCTTTGAAGTTCATTCGTGTGGAACGACTAATGTTAGACCTGATTTCCGTGTGATGGTCACAGTATTTGGTGATAATAATGGAAAGGTATAACAGTTTTAGGCATGATCAAGATACAACTACATCATTTAACAATCAAGCTTCTCGTATACATGAAAGAAACAAAAGATATAGTATACAAGCTATATCTCCCAAAGCGTTCACAAGAAACCTATAATTTGTGAATGGGTTGCACTATTATTTCTGTTTTTGTGAAGATGTTATTTGCCGCCCGCCAAGGTTATCTTCAGTTCGTCCTTTGTACCCATCGGGCTCACTGAGCCGTTAGCCTCGACAACTATACACTTCGTTATTTAAAGCCACCCTCTCACGAAATTTCGCCTTTTTCACGCCCTGCAAATTTTTGATTTTGTTCAACTCTGGCTTGACATTATTGGTGAGAACTTGAACTTTGTGGCTGTTCCAAATGAGTGAGTCTGTTCTAAATCCGACACAGCCAGACATAATGTTCGAGTTTCGATACTTCGCCGCCACAGTCATGCTCTTGGTGGGTTCTGGTTATTGTAGTCTGTAGGCCACCAAGACTGTAATTTTCAGATGAGCAGCGGAGTGATAGTTCTGAATGGACTGGTGGTTCGGAGAATGTCTCGTGAAAAAGAGGGCTTTCACAAAATATGTGTCAACAAGGCGGTCGCTAATGTTTTGATAGGTTTCGCTTTTTTAGTTTGGGCGACTCCTTGCTCGTTTTTGTGAGTTTCCTGATCCTTTTGCTCCTGAAAGTTGACATCTTCAGAAATGCGTACTATCTACCCCAAATGTGTAACATTTTCTTCGGTCAAATCGTCGGCTGGGGTCCTTATCTGATGTCGGGACCATTCACACAAATATGTCTTGCTGTCAACAGAGCAGTCGCCATCTCGTATCCCTACTGGTTCAACAAACAGCACAGGTTGCCGTACACAAAGATTCTGCTGGTGGCCCTGTGGATAGTTGCTATCATAATGTCTCTTCCTGCAATGATTGGTACCTTTTACAATACGCTTTATGAGTTCCAATTGATTCAGATGGCTGCAGCTACATATTCTTTGTCGACGTGGTCGCATGGAGCCCAATGGATACAGAGTGCTCCCGATCCCTCTCTGAATATGTCACAAATCTAGTCCTTCTCATGGCCATCATTTCATTCTCTGTCAATATATCGAGTATTCTGAGGATTATCAAAATGTCGATCGGATCGAATGCTGTCATGGATCAAAGTGTGTCGGTGACAAGGAAGAAGAAGCGAAGGAAGATGTTCATCCAGTGCGTCATTCAGGACTGCACCCACACCTTCGACTGTATGGTCAACACTTATGTCTACACCTTCTACTCGGCTCAATGGTTTCAGTTTCTGTGTGGTGCTGTGTCAGCTCTTACTGTTATTATGCTGGATGGGTGAGCAACATTTCAGAGAACACTTTCATTCTCTATTTTCAGTTTCCTAATGTCAGTGCTTCACCAAAAGTCCGGCACTCCGAGTCAGACACGTGAGCCGCCGTCAAAGTCGCACACTTTGACTCGGAGTCGTCTGAATAGCACGGCGATGACAACAACTACTCTCTGACTCTACAAAACCAAAGAAATTCATAAGCTGCAACCGTTATCTTGAAATTACTTAAAACACTGAATAAATAAAATATTTTAAAGCATACTCACACTGATAAAGGGGGGACAAGTTGGTTGATATCATAATTATGAAATAGAATGTTTCGAGAGGGAAACCTCTTCATTGTTCTTGGCATGCACTTTACGTTTCACTTCACGCCTTCAGCTGAAGAGCGCATTCGACGAGTGTTGAATAATTTATCAGTGGAGCGCGATTGCATTGCACCGCCATCGGCAATTGTTTACGTTTTCAGCCGCCAACGTTCTCGTTTTTCAGTTTATGTTTTGTTTTGCACTCTCCCTTTCGCTCCTTTCCTTTCCGTTCCCAACCAACCCAGGAACATATCGATTTTTGGTCCTCGACCGCATTACGAAATTCTTTCCCCTTTTTTTGGTGATTCATCTTGTTGACAAAAGACCCGGCCGCTATTCTTTCCCTTATCTGTTCCCTTTTCCAGGCACTTTTAAACTAACAATGTCACACTGGTTCCATCGAAATCCCATCAAACCCACCGAGTTTGTAAAGTTCGAGCTGAAGGGAGTGCTCACCACCG
The DNA here is from genome assembly GCA_963572205.1 of Caenorhabditis imperialis. Taxonomy (NCBI): domain Eukaryota; kingdom Metazoa; phylum Nematoda; class Chromadorea; order Rhabditida; family Rhabditidae; genus Caenorhabditis; species Caenorhabditis imperialis. The sequence continues at coordinate 5,213,230 of OY751543.1, read as the reverse complement.
ACACGTGCTCCAAAATTTGCGGGTGAGTATTGATTTTTGAGACGAACTGAAAAACTATTTTCAAAATCGCGCATTTTCAGAGAGCTCCGTCTGCGCCGAGATAAACTGGTGAGCCTGTTCAAAAGTGCGTCAAACGATTCGACAGATGTCACCACCGAGTTCACCAACTATTTGAGACTCTTCGCCGGCTTTCTCATCGAGATTCAGTCTTCCGTTGCCGATTTGTAGGTTCTTTCTAACTGTTTGATGTCCAATGCTCAATGATCGAACATCGAACATTTATTTTACTCATAACTCCATATCATTCATAAAAAGTTTGGTTATCAGAAACCTAATGCATCAAATTTTTCAGAGAAAACAAAGAAGCAGGGAACAAAAACAGCAAGCTGATACCGCTGATCCGATTCAAATGGGGCAACTCGATGCTCCCACAGACGGCCACCGAAGTCTCCGATTCATGGTTCGAGGCCCTCTCAATGATCCAGTGCATGGCCATGTGGCTCACCAAACACGCCGCCTGGATAGCTGGAAAGGACGAGGTGAAAGAGTCGGACGCCAAGGAGTGCCTCCAATGTCTGCGACAAGCTGGCGGCATGTTCCAGTACGTGAAAGAAGAGTCTTCGAGGCTATCCGGGGCCAATGAAGTTGATGGATCGGACTTCGACCCGAAAGTCATGGAGACCTACATCCTGGTGGCAACCGCAGAAGCTCAGGAAGTGATAGTCGCCAGGGCGATAGAGATGAAGCACGACGACGGTCTCATCTCGTCTCTTGCCGCAGTCACCGCTTCCATCTTCTCGAAAGCCGACAAATGCCTCGACAGTCTTCCAGAAGAGCAGTTCGCCAGATGGAGGAGGTATCTCCAACTCAAGCACCACTTCTATCTCGCCTACGCCTACGCTTTCATCGGACAGCAGCAATTGTCCGAGGACAAGTGTGGAGAAGCCGTGAGAGCGTGCAAACAGGGAATCGCCGAGTATAAAATTGCTCAAGAGATGGCTGCGATGTACGCCACAGCGACAGGCCCGGGAACAAGAATCAAGCCGGAATCTCATCTGTTCTTCCGAAGAATCGAACCTCTTCTCAACCGTCATCTGGAGAAGGCGGAGAGAGAAAATGGATTCATTTACCATCAAAAAGTTCCGGATGAGATACCGCAACTGGACGTGGAAGCGACGTACGGATTGGCCAAACTGGACGCCTTCCAGTACCCACCTCCGGCAGAGTCGTGGAACACCGCTGTCTACGCGGCTTTCGATCTCTCCAAGGCGAATATGCCAGACTTTTCAAAAGTTAAAAAGGTAATTGATATCTGAAAATCTGTACAGAGAAGTTAATTGATTCTATTCCAGAGCAAAGCGAAACTGGATCCAGTGCACGAGGAGAAGATCTACCAGACTGAAAAGGACCCGAGCAACTCGAGCGGCTGCGTGATTGCCTAATAAAACCGTACTAATATTTTCCTCCTCCTCCCCACTGTTCTGTATGTAATGTTTCCCAATTTAGCCGCACATCCTTATGATTCCATGATATATACATAAAATGTATATGTTGACACGAGTGACCATCCGAATACACAGGCGGCTGAATCAACCCGCCAGGTGTGCCAACAGCTAAAGGGCGGGGAAGGCTCCAGGCGAAATGGGGGTTTCAGTCAGTGAGCCATGCGTTCGTCAGAGCTGGTGCCTGTTTTATTACTTGTTGCGATCGGAGCAACTGCTGCTCGAATTGTGGGAGGCAGAGGATGCACCCACACTCTCCAATGTGGGCGGGGCATGTTCTGTCAGGAAGGAGCCTGTCGCAAAGACAGTTGTGCCAATGATTTTCAATGCGAAGAGGTAATTCATTTTTGCGTACCATTCCTTCAATTTGCATCTCAGGGCGAAGAATGTCGTCCTGGAAATGTAAACGGTCGTCAGAAGTCAGGATGCTTTTTGGCTCTGGCTCCGAAATCCACTTCTGGAGGCACTTCTGAAGACTTTTGTCCAGGAGGTGGTGCTCTCGTGCTCTCGCCTTCTGGAACTCTGACCACTTGCGATCTGACTGAAGACTGCCCCTCTTCTCACGTTTGCAATCCAGTGCATGGAGTGTGTTGCACCAGTGAGGATTACTGTAGTTTTATCTTTCTAACCTGAAGAATATTCAGAATTGCCAACGTGTCCGAAAACGAAGAAAACGATGGTGAACTTCATAACCGGGAAGCCAATAATGTGCCAGTTCAAGCAGGGCCGAGTGATGCCGTGTCCGGAGAATGGATTCTGCGAAACGAGCACTGGCTTCTGTTGTGTCCAGGGAGCAGAGGTTCCCGCTCCCATCACCCCTAAAGTCATTGAGAATGAACGTCCGTGGCGAGGACAGACGTGCTCCCCAAGAACTGGGTGTTCTGGTGGAGCTGCTTGTATCTGTGGAGCACGTGGCAACTGCATGTGCGAGTGTGCCACCGACTTCGGCTACACGCTGGCTTCTGACGGGAAGACGTGCCAGAGAGTGAGAAGACGTCTCAAGGAGAAGTGCAAGACGGACATGGAGTGCTCGGCCGCGTTCTCCGAATGCTCATCGGGCGGTTGCCGATGCAAAAGAGGATTCAAGAGAAACGGAGACGGAGGATGCGAGCCAATTGGTGGGTGTTCTGGAAAACGAGCGGATTAGAGCGATGATGGGCGCATTAGAATTGAGCTTTGCTGCAAAAAAGTTTTCGAAAGCAATTAGGCGCTAATGCATTGTCACTCTTTTCCTTCTTGCTATGAGTAGTACGAAGTTCAAGTGATTATCCTTTCAGAGTACCGATGTGTCAACAAGATGGCTCCACTCAAAAGAGACGAGAAACTGGTGACGTGCTCGCTCAAAAACTCGCTCCTCTCTAGTGTCTCGTCCACATTCAGAAGCCTCAAAAAATCCGGAAACACTTCTGATATCATCGACGAGGAATTCGAACGGCTCATGAAGGGCATCGAGAACTCGACGCTTTCGGATTTCGGAAACGAGCGAGACGACTGTCCAGAGGAGCACTACTGCGTTCCAGTGTTCGATGATGCCAACAAACCCGGATATTATCAGGGATTCTGCTGTCCGTCGCCCTCGGAAATCCGCCCGACATGCCCTGTTGGAGAGCCCCACGAGTCAAGCAGTGCTCCGGATTACGGGTGCAGAAGCTGTCCCGTGGATTACTATTGCCATCGTGACGCAGTTTCCACCGATAAGACAATCTGCTGTCCGAAGCCTTGTGTCTCTTTGGAAGACATTTACCATAACGGACAGTGCTACTCCATGGCATATTACGGCGACAGCTGCCATCTATCCGCCCAATGTGTCTATTCGAAAAGTCCGGACGCAGCTGAGGAATACGCGGAGGTTTCAAAAATGGAATGCGTGCGAAGCATTTGCTCGTGCCCAGCTGGATTCAGTTTTGCCGATGGGCAGTGCAAGAGGATCATGTGCTCGATTGGGTTGAGAGGAGAGCCCTCCATCGACAAGTCTGGTCAGTTGATCCGGTGCGAGAGATCCAGCGATTGCAGCATGGGTCACATGTGCGATCCGAATACTCATGTCTGCTGCAAGGGAACCAACAGTGAGTGGTCTTCTGAGAGATTCTGAAGTACTGTAACTATTTCAGGATGTCCGAAAGACTACGTGGAGACTGGCGAGATGTGCACTGACGATAACTGCCGTGGACTCAACGAGATCTGTCATCGCACTAAAAACGGAAAAGCCAAAATCTGCTGCACCTACGATGACGTGACCATGTTATCAGCGATGCGAGATTCTTCGGTGAACACGACTTCATCCGTCTAAACACAGAAGCATCTCTTGTTTTGTCGCCCCTCTCCTTGTTTGTACATACCTTTTGGTCATGCCCCTTTTAATAAATCCTTAGCCCCCGTGCCATCCTCTGTGCTCTTCTTTTCACCCCCTTCCACTCGAGGTCTTCCTCCCTCCGCCTCCTTCTACTTCCGGTAGCCATGGAGACGTTGGATTCTGGAGAAGTGGTCTGAAAGGAAAGTGGTCGACGGGGCGGGGGGAAAACACGGGGATGAATGAGTAATCAGGATGAATAGCGAAGCGACGGACGGAAGACTGAATTTATGAATGATTCGAGGCGACGTCTCCGAAAAGTGAGCGGTGTGGCTTCTTCTCCTCATTCTCCCCATTTCGGAGCCGTCGATGAACAAAAAGAAAGGAGAAGAAAACGGAGCACGACCCATCACATACATAGTCGAAGCCCCTTTCCTTTTTCTAAAATATCTCCTGGAGTCAGTCGGTCTTCTTCTTTCTCCTCAACGTCTTCTGGCCTGCTTCTTCTTTTTTTCGTCGTGGCCTTGAGCCGAGAGTGAATAAATTAGAAATGGAAGAAGAAGACAGAGAGAAGACGACAAGTAGGAAACGAGAAGAGCGGCTTTCGAATTCTGGAGCTCTTTTTCGCCTTCTCAACTACACCACTCGTCATTTAGCGGTGAGGGGGGATGGGGTGAGCAGATGAAGACATCTTCTCTTCCTGAAGAGATTGCCAGCTTCTTGTCTCTCAGGTGATATCACTCGTAAGATCTAGAAAACCTCGGATCTCTCTCCTTCTCAATTTTTTCTAGTCGAAGGCCTAAAAACCAGAACCAGAGAAACAAAGTAAAAAACAGTTTCTTAAAAGCAATTTTCAATCTATTGTAGACCTAGGCATGTCTCCTCCATTTCCCCACACGTCTCTCGTCACTTTCGAAACCTACCGTAACCCGGTCAGAAGACAATTGTTTTGCAGAATGTAGTAGTGAGGTCCAGAATGTATCCGAGCCCTCTTCCCCTACGAAAGTCTTCTCCTGCTCTCAGGAGCCCGTGGTCCCGTCGCCCTCTGGTGACTTGTGTTGTAAACCGACCGGCTGACGCTTCTGCATCTTCTTTCTGCTAGAGGAGCCCACGGGGACGCTTTCTGGAGGCGATGCGTGCGTGTGTGTGTGTGGAGGGCTGAAGAGTGTATGTTTATGAGGAGAAGAGGAGCCGCTGCTTCTTCACATAGCAACCGCCAGAGCTTCTTCATCTTCCACTTGCTTCTTCAAAATCCGCCCCGCCCCAAAATCTTCTTGGCTCCTCTCACCTGAGAATCTCTTGAGCCCCTCCGCCACACTGGCTCCTCGAGTGCCTTTCATTTGGAGCTATATGACGAAATGACCTCCAACGTCTGTGGCCAACGACTTCCTGTCCGACCAGAAATTGGCAATCCATCAAACGGACAAGTGAAACACGGAGAGGAACACCGATTTGTTTGCCACGTCACAAAAAGTCGCTATCTCTCTCGCTTACCCGACGCGTCTCTTATCCTGAAGTAAGTGCTGTTTGTGATAACAAACGACGCATTCCTCGCCCTCCTGCTCTTGCCCACCCGTCCTCTCCCGACTCATTTCTTTTCCTCTAGAAGTTGTGAGCAAACATGACTGACTTACTGACCCCGGTACGTGTTCGTTCGTTTACCCAACTCTCGCCCCCCATTCGTATTCCACCCGACCGATTCTTTGCGAGAAGTGAAAGTGAACTCCGACGGAGAGTCGGCGAGAAGGCCCGCGCTTATCAGGAGACATTCGAAGAGCAACACGTCATCTCGTGTGCTGCCACATCACTTTGATTTGCAAGGTCGCCGAGGCGCCAGATGCTTCGGGTCTTCTCCTGGGTTGTGGCGCTTCGACTGGTTCGTAAATGAATGAGAGATCGAATTTCGTCTTGGAGAATTGAAGGGGGGAAGGAGAGGAAGGCAAGACGAATTTGATCTTCTGAAAGAGGCCAAACGAAAGCTGAAAAAAAGAGCTCCGCCTGCCTATAATCTGCTCATAAGCCGATGCCTTCTCCATCATCTCTCCTTCCTCTGTTACTTTTCCGCCCACACCCTCATCCTCGACGTGAAGGCCTTCTGAAGTTGACTGTCAAAAAAGGGTAACTGGCGACACATATGTATTGTCTTTTTGTCCCGTAATGTATCTCTCCGTTTGGCGCGCTCTCTCCTCATCTTGTGGGGCGGTCGTGCCGGTCGCCTCCCTGTATTCGCCGTCGACGACATCTAAGAATAAGAAGACGTGAAAACGGAGAAGAAAATGTTGAAGACCAAGTCGAAGACGACGTCCTCTTGTGTCAAGATGAAGTGACCTCTTTCCCAATCATCCCATACTAATCTCAGAGCTAAACGCCTAAAAGCTCGTGAGCTCCACCAGAGGAGCACTACCTGTGTTTGCGTCCAGCGGCCCCGGGCGGGTGATGGAGCAGCGGTGGTCGGAATCAGGCAGCTCACACTCCTTTCGTCGTTCTCTTCTCTGCCGCCCCTCCTCCATCTGTTTATTCACCTTTATGTGTCACTGTCGTTGCAGCCGTGTGGTAGTGCTCGACCGCTTCCACTCCATTTCTCCCCCCACCCACATCAACATCATCCTTCAGACGGCCACACGACGGATGGGACGAGCGCTCCTCCAGTTTAATGTCTCTTTGTCTGCCCCGAAGACACCACCAGAATGTTGTCAACAAAGAGGAAAGCGAAGGCGCCTCGTGCGCTCCAGAATCTGCGTTGAGCATCTAGTGTGGGAGAGCGGGGCGAGTGAGTGTCTCCGGGGGATGCGTCCGACGTCTTCACTTCCCATCTAATCCCCCTTGGAGGAGTGCCTCTCAAATACTTTTGGTGTCTCCTCTAGAATCATCAGTTTCTTCTGGTGAGATCATCTCCAAATATTTATTCAATGCCTTTTGCTGAATCCCCTGAATAGCGAGGCGATTAGCGAAGAGCTTTGACGTCTTCTCACCTTCTTAGTCCTTCCACTTCTACAGTATCTGCATCTGTTACGTCTTCTTTTTTGCCCCGTTGTCCATCATCGTCTCCGTCTTTTCGCCTTGTACGGTGTCGCCTTCTCCTACTTCTCCAGCCGTATGTCTGTATGTTGCGCGACCTCCCCCCGGCCACTCTTGCCTCGTTTCCTTCTGTATACTCAACGTTCCTCGTCAAGTCAGTCACTTCGATCTCCGAAGACGGGCGAAGACGAAGGAATGTTTATTTTGCTCTCCTCTCGACGGCTAGAAGAAGAAGAAGCGTCAGCGAGGAGGCGGCGCTCGGGTCGGGAAGGCGGATGAGAAGAAGAAGTTGACTTTGCTTCTCCTGCGCGGGAGGATGGAGCACACACCGGCTCTCTCTGCGCGAGAGCACTCTCGTTGTGTATTCTCCACAAAGACACTTGACAAATGGAGCGTTGTGTATGTGTATGTGTGTGTGCTCCGAGACCGTATTCACCTATTCTTCTACTTCTTCTATTTCGCCGTCACGTTCCTTCCTTTCTTCTCCCCGTTGCCCCGGCCGGCACACGAATTTCTTCATCGTTCTCGAAGCAGTGTCACATCGAGGAGTGGTGTTATCATATCAGTTGGAGCGAGGCGTCTCCTCTGACGGATGCATCAGAAGTATTCGATTCCACACTCCATCGATTGATTGTGAAATGAAATTGTGTGGGTGATGCAAGCGCATTTGAATATGTGTTGTGTGTGTGTGCCACGCCACCGACGGCATCCATCTATCCCCCCTTCTCCTCGTGTGACAGGAGAGGCTTTTGTCCGTTTTGTGTTTGGCGCCCCATGTGTTGGAATGAATGTGTCCTGGAGAGCCGCACACACCGTACCTCTTCTCGCCCCTCCGCCGAGCCCACCCTCGCGGACAGTCGCTCTGCGTCTCTTCCGCTCCCGCGCTCTTCACACCCTCCCGCCACCGTCGTCGTCGTCTCCCGTGTCTCCACACACAAAGCCCACGGCGACCGATCAGTTGGCCGCTTCGCCCCTCTCTCGGATCGGCGACTTGTCTGCGTCTCGCCGATTCGTGCGCTCTCTCGCCCACCCCTCCTCTCCCCCAACCGCGCCCCACCGCTCTCGCCACCGAGAGCGGCGACGGCGGCGGCGGCGTCGTCGTCATCGTCATCACCGTCGTCTTCTGTGGACACTGTGTGCAGCGCAATGTGTGCCTGTGATCGGTCGTCGTGAGTGAGTGTGTATGTCAGAGAGCGTGTGTGCTTGCGAGCGTTTTTGTGATGATGGAGGGCTCGGCCCCCCAATGTCCTCTTCTTCTTCTTCTTCTTCTCCGTCCGGGAGAGGCTGTTGCTGCCAACAGACGCAGCCGTCTCTCGCGTCAGATGCGTCAGATGTCTCCTCCGGTTTCCGTCTCCCGTGCCCCCGGTGATCAGCACGTCAAATTCTGTTTCTCTTCTTATTCTCCCCCCACTCTTCTCCAGAGTCACGAGGTAATTTGATGATTTTTCCCTTTTTTCCAGGATTCAGTTTACTGTCATTTTTGTTAATTTCCTCCAGAATCCTCTCTCCGCGCTACTTTGATACGGTAGTTTTGAAGGCGCATCGCAAAATTGTTTCCATCGTTTCGCTTCGAGACCAGGCGACTTCTGTAGAAGCAGCTGTCGCGTTTTTATTGAATTCTCGTCCATCGTGCCTCTTCCGAAACCGTTTTCTTTTGCTTTTTGTTGACGAAACGAATTTGCCACTTCACTTTTATCGTCCTCCATTTTTTGTTTTCCACCACTGTTTCCACACATTCAGAGCTGAGATGCCCCCCAAAATCGTATCGAGAGGTCCGGACACTTTTCGCAATATTGTCGGCTCATAAAACCGCTCCCGCCCCTTCCTCTTCTTGCTTTCTTCTCCGTCACCTCCTCGTTATCAATTTCTTCTTCTTCTCCAACTTCTCGTCCACTTTTCGTTTCGCTCTTCCGAAGTCGCTTTACGTCATTCTGCTCTCCTTTCAGATTACCCCCACCCGTCGTGTGCATCTCCAAAACTCATCGTGATCGTTAACACCAGGTGAGCGCGCGCTTCCTCATCTCCTCGCGCCGCTCCATTTTTTTGCGTTGCTTCCTTCGCCCTCGCCGACGACGCAAATATCTGTCGTGTTCGTTTCGTTTTTCGTCGTCCTTTCGACTCGCATCCGTCGAGATATTCTCGAAAAACGAATCAACATTGGGCATAGGGGCTCGGCGAGCTGTGCTGTCACTGTGCAAACGGACGACGGAGTGCGCTCTCCCCTCACCAAGAACTTTCGCTTTCCAGATCACCTGATGAGCAGCATTGGAGAGCAGAACGAGATCATACTGAACGCGAGTCTACAAAATTCGCCCGATTCTTCTGAAGTCTTTGGGGAGAGTAGCCGCGTGTTTCTCGAAAAAATCAACGCCGGAGGTGAGAAAGAAGCGAGAGAGCGAGTCGATCGATAATTGCTTTTCAGTCTCGATGAACTCCAGTGTGAAAAGCGGTATCGATGACATCGCCGCCCGTTTGAAACAGAACGGCTCGTCCTCCCTGTCGAAAAGCGGAGCGTCGACGAACAGCATGCCGACGGATCCGACCACCATTTCAAACTACACTCCCTCCATGGAACTGAGCTGTGTGGACTGTGGAGTCACCAAGGGCAACTCCGAAGAGCTCGAGATTCACATTAAGACCGAGCACCTCAAATGGCTTCCTTTCCAGTGTCCGGTGTGCCTCACTGAAAGAGCTTCCGACTCGCAGATGAGAGAACATCTTCACTCTTCGCATCAGAAAAACATGGGAAAGTTCATCTACGTGGACAATGTGCCAGCAAAGAGAAAGTTGCAAGTCCTGATGGACAGGGCTTTCTCACTGAATGTAATGAAGAGGGTTAACGCGAACAACGCCGTCACGTCTTCATCCAACGCCACGTCTCCTTATTCACCGAGCAGTTATCGTGGAATGACGTCGACGCCTTCTTCTGGAAGGAACACCTCCACTTCTAATGGCAGTTCGGCCACATCAGCTCAAGCCACGGCTGCGGCTATTGTAAACCATCACAAAGAGAAGGAGAAGCAGCAGGCACAGGCCGCTGCTGACTTCTTGAAAATACTCGAGTTCACCGTCGGAAACAACGCTGACTCCACCACCGTCGAACCGAAGAGCACAAAGTCGAGCTCTCGCAAACGTCCATATGTGCCCACTTCCGCCACGGAGTCCATCACCACAATGGATCTCGGTCCGTCTTCTGCAGAGAGCTTCCTCGCCAGTCTCAACTCACTGAGCCAGGCACACACTCCGGAGAACGAGGAGAACGATCAACGTGAGTTTTTCAGAGTGAGCGTCAGTTTTTAACGAAATTTCTCTAGTTTCAGCCGCATCCTTCTCACTCGATGATCTCAACATTGATCACAATTCCACGCTGGCGTCGCTTTTTGGAAATGCGTCCAAGAAAATCAAGACTGAGGATGGTGACGCAGGATCCGAGACCATGGAAGACGCCCTTGACGCTCTCAACCCGATCTCGGTGCTCGACAACGTTGCGGCTCTCTTCGGAACTCCTGACAAAACGATTGAGCCCGAGACGAAGAAGGCGTCGAGTGTCTCGAAGAAAAGAGTGCTCGGCGAGTGCTCCAAATGCCAGAAGCCAGTGACAGCCGGCGCGAGACAAATGCACATGTTCTTCCACCTCGCCAAGGACGAGATGATATTCCGCTTCCGATGCAAGCACGAAGGCTGCACTGTGGAGCACTACCGCAAGGATCAGATGGAGAATCATCAGTCGAAGGCCCACGGTCGCATCGATTCCGAGATGATGGAGGACAGATCGCTGGAGCTGTTCCAGAAGTGTCAGGTACGTCTTCAGCAGTAGCAAGCGCATCCGCTCACGTTCACACCCACTTATGATTTGGTCGATGTCGTAAATCTCTGTGTTGTACTACTATTAGTACCGTAGTATCATTTTCAGACGTTTCAGATTTAGTATCCATCAGTAACTAATATACCTAATGGAATCACTCACAAACGTTTTCACGTCTTCAGGAATTAAACCACGAGCTTTTCGTTGCTCACCGTCACGGACATCGCTCGAGCCCTCAGATGGGTGGCTCGGCTGACATGACCGGCTTTCAGGTTGGTGTTGTTTGGTGGTGGTCCACTCATCTCTCTCTCTCTCTAATCCCTCCTCTATCCAACATCATCATCTGTGCCTTCCTAACTGTGCTTGTCCCATTGTCGTGTGCATGCTTCTGAATGCGTTCGTTCCAACACTGCACCCCGTAACTCAACCCAACATGAGAACTAACCGAGTGAAACTATGTGCCCGGGTTTTGCAGGATCTCTCGATGGAGCTGCTCGGCACCAAAAACGGCACCATCCCGGGACCGACGGCCGCCAAGGCGGAGATCGCCTACGCGGCGCAGCAGGCTGCCAACGCGAAAAGGGTAAGAGCCAGAAGCCAAGGAGCCGTCTCGACTGCGTCTTCCACCTCATCGACCTCCGATTCCGGGAACATTCCCGTTCTTGCTGTGTGACATTCCTCCCTATTTTTCCGAATTCCCTCCTGATACTTTATCCCCTTTGAAACTTACAATCTGTTTTTCTATCTTTCTTTACCATTTTTTTCTCCACTAACTAAGCCTGAGTGTGATTTATGTCTTCCCTCCCTCATCCATATCCTTCCTCCTCCTCATCCTCCTTCCTGAAGCCCGCCTTCGTTCGTTCCACCGTGCCTTTTTTCAGAATGCCCAGAAAGCGAAGCTCTCAATGACGCCGACCCTCTGCGGCACGACGTCCGGCTCGACAAACGGTACGGATTTCAAAATAACGATAGGACCATTGAGTTGTAGTAGACCTGAGTAGTAGTGGTGGTTGTGTCGTGCAACGTTTCCTTTCATTGTAAATGGGTCTTTGATGAGCGCGCCGGCCGTTTCCTCGGATTCAAATTGTGACACCAAAAAATGTAGTGAAGAGAAAAACGTTTCATTGAAGTCTTCCCACTAACATTGATTTGTTTTCCTCTTTGCTCTCCACAGTACTGCTCATCTCTCATTCTCTGGCTCTCTCATTCTCTCTTGTTCCTAATCACTCTGTTATCACATCTCACAACCACGTGTCCATTTTCTTTGTCCTACGTCCAAAAAAAAAAAACCGGAAGTAACAAGAATATTTTGTGTTTTTCGGGCTCCACAGGGTTAGAGGGATCGATGGATTACTGTAGTCAGTTTGAAAACGGTGAAACGGCGGTGTCTTATCTCCGCACCCATACTTATTCTGACTGTTCTGTGAGTAACCCTCTAAATGTTGTGTGTGTGTTCGTCGTGATATCCGGTTTGCTCTCTTCTCCGTTCTCTCTATCGTGTTGTGACCTCTCTTCCCCCCAATCACTTCCAAACCTCTTTCCTCACTTTTCCTCCCTTCCAATAGACTACCCTGTTTCATATCATATCGAATTGTTTCCTCACTGCTTAGCTAGTGCAAATCTGGGTCCCTGATTCTAGTGTTGTCAACCCTCCCACAAAGCAACAATTGATCTTCCAATTCTCTTCTGAACTTTACATGTCATGATTTCCCCCCACTTTTTGTACCGCCCCCTTTAAGATTCTGACACTTATCGTTTTTCGACCTCGACTCCTTTCCCCTTTTCTCGAAAATTTCGGTTGTGACGAAAACTACGCAATATGATCAATATAATGATAATGGTAAAAATAAAATGTCATAAATAAAACACCTTCAGAAAGTGTCCGAGGAAACGTACGGTGCTAGAAAAGGGAACTAACTGTTTAATGAACGAGTTTTAGGATTCGGCCCTTTGAAATTGGTGCCAGACGAGGACCACCCTCTCCAATGCCGTCTTTGTGGGAAAACGATGCAGAACAGAGTGAGTACAGTGATCTCTCCTCTAGCACCTACAGTAATCGTTCCAGATTCGTGGATTCCACATTCTTTGGCACATGGCCAAGGACAAGGGAATCAACCGATACACGTGCAAACACTGCGACTTCGGACACGACCGTTCCCAGTCAGTGCAAGTGCACGGGAAGAAAGAGCACGGAACGGATGACTGCGTCGAGGATCGCATCGGAGAGTATCAGGACGATGTGAAGGAAATGTCCGAGGCGTGCTTCGGCATCTCTTCGCTGTTCGCTCAAGAGAGCAAGAGAAAGAACAAGTTCCCGGCGGCTCCTCCAAGAGAGTCGAAGGACTTGTCTCTGCTCATCAACAGTGTCACGGGCTCGCCACTCGTCACTTTGGAGCAAGACGAGGAGGCTTCAAACGATACGATACCTAAGGAAGAGGAAGAGGGCGAGAAGTTGATGCTGATCGATGAGGAGATGGAAGACGTCGAGGAAGAAGAGCCGGAGATGGACGAGGGCGAGGAAGACGGCGAAGATTACGGAGACGAGGAGGAGTCGGCACCGGTCTCCAGCTCTTCGAAAAAGAAGAAGTGGCGTCGTGGATTCAACGTTCGCACCAAGAAGTCGAAGAAGCAGAAGGAGGACGCGGTGGTGGCTCGTTCGGTGTCCATCCTGATAGGCGGGGCTCAATTCTACAAAAAGAAGGTCAACGAGTTCTGCTACTGCGAGAAGTGCGGAAAGCAGACGAACAGCAGGCTCCCGGAGCACGCCTACACTCACATGACCGACGTGAAGCTCTACTCGTGCTCAGTCTGCGAGTTCGGCAATCAGTGCAAGGAGACGGTGATGAAGCACATGAGAGACAGCCATCCGGACTGCGCGGAACGGTGTGTGGACAACCGGCTCGGACACATCAAAGAGATCAAGAGCATGCTCGGCGAGTGCTTCCCTGCCTTTTTCATAGACCATCCGTTGCCGACGAGAGCCGACATTGAGAAGTTGTGAGTCAACCTGTGGAAAGAGCTCTTCTCTATTGAAACAGTTTCAGAACGATTCTCGCCAAGGGAGGAGATCTCAAAATCGGAGGCGTCGAGGAGTATCTGAGAGACGAGTGTGACGACGACGAGCTCTACGCTCCGGATGAAGAAGAAGAAGGCGTCGAGCAAGATGAAGAAGCAATTGCTTCTGAATAATTTTCGTTATAATAAAATCCTATTTTTTCTTTTAATATACAACACCAGGTAGTATTTTGTCATAGAGCTTTCTCCGCATTTTCTAACTATTATGTTTCCCCCCTTTGTTTTCTCACTTTTTTCTCTTTTCCATGACATTTTTCCTGATTTTTGCTGTGTTTTGCTGTCAGATTAGAAATCAAAAGAATCCAGTCGAACACATCACCCCCGAAACCAAATCGTGTACACTTGAGGCCTTTAATTGATTCGTTTATCGGTTCGCATTTCTGTTTTCCCAATGCAAGTCATGTTACAGTGTGCCTTTTCTCTTTGCAACTTCTGGTTCTCCCCCCAAAAATATAATGAACCCCTCATTTAATTTATTCGTTTCTGTTCCTTCAAAATCTATGTTTTACCTCGTTTTCTTTTATATGTGGGTCTTCTTCTGCAATCTGCACATTTGAGAAATCAAATGAATGTTATTCTTGAAATTAAATATTTATCACAGTACTGAATGACTGAAGTTCAATAAAAATCGGTTGAAGGAATGATGAAATTGGGAATTAAAAAAAAAGGAAAAGACCGGATACGGAATGACTAGATGTGAGATATATTCTGAAAGGGGCGAAATATTATTCAAATTTAACCGTTTTGGGTGATTTTTAGTGAATTCGGAAGTCAGCAGGCAGTCCACGCAGCGGGCACCCACATCGGCTCTGTGTTCACCTTGGTGAGCATCTGCTTGAGCTCTCGCAACGACTTCTCAAAGTCGATGTTGACGAGGATCCCGTCGAACAGATGACCGTACTTCTGAAATGTCTCGTCTCGATCGGAAAATGCGCTCTATTGCGAACCTGCTCGATGAGTTTGCTCTGATTCAGAATGGCCTTCAGCTCGTCGTCCTTGACGCCGAAGTTTCCTTCCACTTCTCGCTGTCTTCGGAGCACGTGAAGCGATGGAGCAGCCACGAAGATGATGTAGGGCTGGATGTCAGGGGATCGGATTGCTCCGAGGCTCTGGAATAATAAAAAGTTTATTTATTTATAAGTTCTGGGGTACCTCTGCCTTCAACGTCATCACGCACGTCTTGCCTCTCTCGATGACATTGACGACGTCTCGCTTCGAAGTGCCGTACCAGTACTTTTGATACTCGCCGAACTCGACGAACTTGCCGGACTTGGCCTCCTCGTGGAACTTTTGCTTCGACACGAAATGGTAGTGCACCCCGTTGAACTCTCCTTCCTTTGGTGGACGGGAAGTGTATGGAACCGGACACGCCAGGGTGATTCTGTCCGACTCGAGCAGCCTATCTCTCAGTTTCAAACAGCCCACTCCCTCGGCTCCGCAGAGCACAATCGGTCGCCGGTGTGTGGCTTTTGGCAGTTCGAGCACCACCTCCTCATAGGTCAAAAAGTCGGAGTAGACACCGATGGATGGAAGGTTCTCCTCGTCTGCGCCCTTCTTCACCTCCAACTTTTTGCTCTTCTTCTTCCCCTTTCCATCCTTTCGCTTCAGCTCGTGCTCTCGTTCCACTTCATCCGCATACAACACTACTCTGCAAAGATAAGTTTTTGAAGGTTCTATTTCTATTTCAGGAGCACTCACTGTTGTCTGAACGAGGAGCTCGGAATGAGCCCTGCGAGTGAGTGCTGCGTGTCCTCTCCATCCCGATACGCCTGCCACCAGTTGTCGTCCTTTGTGTTGAGCACGTGGAGAATGTCGCCTCTTTGGAACTTCATCGCGAGCTCCTTACAAGGAACGTAGACATCGTCTTCTGGATCGTAATCGAAGAGAGCTCGGAGGTGTTGGACGTGTTGCTTACGATGAGTTGCTGCTGTTACTTCTCCATTTGCTCCTTCCACAGCCACTTCCTCTTTCGGAGCCACTGTGAAAGTGACGGGTCCGGAAAGATTCCGCAGGATGTCACATATCTCGTTCACCTGCTTCCCTTTCAAAGAAGACCCATTCAGTTCGAGCAACTCGTCTCCCTCTTGAAACAGATTCAACTTTTCCACGATGCCTCCTTTCACCACTCTCCCCACCACGATGCGGTTGTTCTCGTTGCGAACCGTGGCTCCCAGGTAGTTGTCCTCGTCCTTCACGACTTCTACCGTCTTCACGTTGCTCGGTCTAGGAGACACTGAAGACGTGGAAGACGTCGAGGGACATCTCTCAGCCTTCCCGTTCATGGTGGCAGGTGGAATTGGCGAAGAAGTGCAGGAGGACGAGTCGCCTCCAGAGTCGGTTCCTATTCCAGAAGACGTTGTTCCGCATTTCGTCCCATTCTGCTTTACCGTCTGCTCGATGGCTGCTTGGATGGGCGGGGCGGCGAAGAAGTCGCGGAACATTGCCACGTCACCTTCTCGGCCGTGCATTGAAGAGAGCTTCGAGGCAATTCTTTCCACTGAGATTATCACTTCATCAAGTTCTGAAAATGTTTGGTATTTTGAACAAATCATTTCACATGATGATGGAGCATTCGTTGCATCAATAACATCAGGACTGTGCAAATATTAAAAAGGTCCTGGGAATGAGCGTAAAAGTAAATAACCCACGCATCGAATCCTTATTCTCCTCGTCGTCGATCAACACTTCTGTGGAATGCTCGACGACGTCACTGATGTTTATCCTCGTCGTTCCGTTCTCCACACTCTTCTTCACATGGACCTCTTCCACTTCGGCCAGCGGATTTGCGAATGACGTCACTTTCATGGGCTCATCTGAATGATGTTTATTTTGAGCATCATTAATATTGGGGCCTTATTAAAACGCAAACGCCTCGGAGCAAATAGAAGTAATAACTCACGCCCATCACTCTTTGCAAGAGCTTGCAACTTCTTTGATTTCCTCAATGAGCTCCGAAGAAATGTGCTCTCCTGCTCTTTCCTCTTCTTCTCCTGCATTTCAAATTGTTCCGGAGGCCGTCGTAAAGAGCCCCTCTCGACTCCGAACCCATTGGTGTGGATGGAGCTGCGTGGAGCTACAGAAGGACCAGAAGTGGCGGCGATGTGCTCCATGTCATACGTGTGGATTTCGGGGTACTCTCTGAAGGAAGTGCGAATGAATCAGGGCAGAGCACAACAACATGGAGCACCACTGATAAGAGTTTGGAGGGGGAGTGATAAGGGATGAATCATTGGAAGGAAAAGGTTGAATAATAATTGGAAATGGGTTGGATTGGAAGAGAAAGGCAGACGTTAGAAGTGTTACGCTTCAATGAAACATATTGCCTTTTGTCAGCAAAAGTGCACGAGAAGACGATGACGAACACGGACAGGAGGGGACTAGACTGTGCTCTCTGAAACCGTTCTGGTGGAAACTACATTGTAATTAATTGATTCGATTATCTTGATTATCTTAGCGATTAGGATCATTGAAATTATGAAAAGAATACCAAACGGTGTAGTGGAAGAAGTTTTACAGATCGGAATCAATTTTGGTTCACATTATAAACCACATGAAAATTATTGGATTCTTCTGTGAAATGAACTAAGAGAATCAAGTTTCATAGAAAAACTTTGGTTGGATCCAAAATTTGATGGAAAGTATTGAAAACGGAAGGTTGTGCAGCTGCTACTCTCAAAAAAGATGCTCACTTCTAAAAACCTTAAGAATCTTCCGATGAAATTGAGCAAAAGCACACACGAAATGATATGAACTGGGGGAAAAAAGAACGGTCGTTTGGATGAGTTGAGACCACCTTTCGGCTAGTTTCCGACCGATAAGCATCTAAATCGGTTTGGGTCGGAGAGGGGGGCGAATGGGAAAACGAATGGTGACAGGGGGCGAAAGCGTTCTCGAGGCGGACGGACAAATGAGGTGAACACCTGCCCGGAAGCACCCAAATGGTTTATGAAGAACGAAAGAGAAAGAAGATGATGATGTTGTGTAGTAAACTGTGAAGGGATTACGTATCTCCCACCGACTGGTTATTTCCAAAAGAGTCTCTCTCTCTCTATTTCCAAACGCGTATTACCGTTTTGAAAGCGACCTTTTGCACACAGTGCGGCCAGGTGAGAATGGAGAGAAAAAGAGAGGGGTGCATATATGCCAATTATCCCGGCAATCAGGGCGTTTCGGGATATTGGCAGAGGCGGAGGGAAGGAGTCTAATTAGACAAGGTTACGGCAAAACATGAATGAAAGGAGGCATGTGGTTTGCGATCAACCCCCTTCACCTTCTCCTGACTACTTTTTAAGTCAAGTACATTGACATTTTGATGGAAAAATTGGGAGCGAGTGGGAGAGAGAGAGCGACCAGTCGATTTCCATGACATACATCAGAAAAATGAGCGAACCAGAACCTGGCATGAATCGGCCATTGTACGAGCGTGTATGCATAACTGAGAGTGAGTGACGAGTCGAAACAATAGTCGGTATTGTAGTTGTTCACACACATTCCCTCGCTCTCTTTCCCTCGCAGGACTGGACAGTCTTCATCAAGCAGTTCCCGCTTCATCTGGGGTTACGGAAGGTTGTTTGCTCATCGCCAGCTTTACATTCTGAGAAGAGCGGTTTGTACACACCAGCATGTTTAGGGGTGGACAAGAAAGGAAAGTGCAACTTGGAGTGAAACAGTGATGATTGGAAAATGAGAGGAGATGAAGCTCCATTCTCTGATGAACATCTTCTAAAGATCATGCCAGAATGTTTAGAACTTCATCAATGTTTTTGAACGGAGTAGACAAAGAACCGCAGTCAAATAATGATAGCATCTTTCAAGCTAGAAGCTCTTCGATTCATAGAGTACAACAACATTTGAACAAGCCAAATCAATTGGTTATCACTAAATGTGAAACTGACACAGATGACCATCATGATAAGAAAAAGTGTTGAAATCTTTGAAAGTGTCCCAAATCCGACGCAACCTAACCGAAGGTGAATGAGAAACGGACGGTTCGATGGGGCGGAAGTGCACAATGGGCGCGTTCTTTTTGAGTAAAAGTCGACAAAAACGGTGAAATGGTAACGGGGTTGAACGGCGAACAATAATAATCGGGCGATTGTGTCAATAAATAACCGTGTTTGTAGAGAGACGCGTATTGTAAAAAGTAACAAGCTTCGGCAGAACATCTCGTTGTGAACTGTCACAAGTCAGACATGATACTGATTGTGTAATGCGAAAAAACATTTTTTTGAGACGTTTGGGGAAAAGCGACGACAGTTTTTATTACGAGGTGCGTGGGGGGTGATGAATGATAAGGTTCTTTCCAACTGCCACCACACACGCTGATTAATGACCAACTTTTATGATGAGAACCTGGGCAAGGAACTGTTGGAGAATGCGAGTGTGGTGGTGGGTGACCCAAATGTTTTTGAATGGATTCTGACCAAATTAGCTCACATTCATAATCTCACCTTCTCCCGAAGGCCATTCATTAATTTCGAGACGGGAAACAAGGAGAGGGAGGGGGAGGGGAAAAGGGTCATGAGGAAATGGAAAAAACGGATTGATTTCCACCCAGAGGAACAGGTTCATTAGTATTTATGTTTATGCAGTCGGACCGCACTCGAGAGTCCACTCGTCTGCCCCCACTTACTTTTTCAACCTCTTGGTCACTTCTTTGATGTGTTCCTTGTCCACTGATACGAGATACGCGTCAGTTACCATTCGGTGGTTCGACTGAGTGCCTGCAGAAACATTCATGGTTTCAAAGAATTCATTGATCACTCTCACAATTGAAAACAGATGCCTCGTTCTCCGCCGGAATGTCCAGAGCCCTTCGCCTCACTTTCAATTGGATTACTTTCCGACGAATGCACTCCTGAATGTACGTCGTCACTTCTTCGTACGTCTTCCCCTCGATGTGCATGTCATTGACCCCGACCACCTCGTCTCCGATGCTCAGACCGGCTCTCTCTGCTGCCGTACCTGAACGGGATGTTGCACTTGACGCAGATTACGCAACGCCTACCGTACAACCTGACGACTTCTTTCTCCCTCTCCACCAGAATGACGAAGCCACTCAACGGCGTCGAGATGCTCGGCTTTTCGGGCGCCTTCACCTTGTTCCCGACACCACGAGCACTGCTGAACCGTCGCAACGACGTGCGCTTCAGGTCGGACAGTGCCTGTGGAATCGACACTGATTTCGACATCCAGTCGTCGCTGAAATTTCTGAATGAGTTGTGGGGGCGCTTTTTTCGGGTAGGGTGGGAAATGGAAATCCGAAGGCGTGTGCAAATAAGAGGATGTGCGAGGAAATGAAAAATTTGTTTTTTCACCGGTGTTTTCCAGGAAGAAGGTCCAGAGTGGGGCAAAAAACCAAAGACTTTTATGGTAAAAAATGAGGAAGAATATGTCAGAAGCACTTGGAGAACTGCTACTTCATGTAGGCGTTGTTGCGTGAATAATTGAGAAGACACAAGGAGAAGGAGATGTGAAGGAGCTGCACTTTTTCTTCGTTAATTGCTTTTTTCTTTTGATGTTTTTTTGTTGCGGTGGAGCTCAAGAGCACATCGAAGAGCTTATGAGGAGCAAGGGAAGAATAGTTCAGGGAGAATGAAAATGACAAGGGTAGAGTTGGAACTCAGGGATTACTGTAGTCTTGCTCATGATAGTGAGTAAAATAAGAACGAAAAAGTTGGAAGCAAGCGTTTCATAATCGTATAGCGATGAGCTCTGTAGAGCACTTTTCAATTTGTTCTCGAAATTCGAAAGTGCAGCTGTCAGCAATTAAAATCTCTGCGAATTCATTTCGCTGTCTCGGCTCAATCAGACGAAAAAAGAGCCCCCAAACGACATAAATAAATACTGGAATCACGAGATAAAAACTGAACGAAAACAGTGGTCCCGTCGGACACAGATTGATGACATTCCAGATTCCATCAGATTCCTTGAGAGCATAAAAAATGAACGAAGAAGACGGATGGTGGCCGCGAGTGTCTCTTTCAAAGTGCGGAGATTTAGGACGCCAAATAATTAGAGGGGTCCGTGAGAAAGCGAGAGGCAGCAAAGTCGCGAGAGGGGGATTTTTTGGACGCCAATGGTGTAGATGTATACAAACGGGGACGGGAGGAGAGAGTGGGAGCCATGGGAAGAAGACAACGAGCAAGTGGGGGAGGCGATGGAAACAAGGAGCGGTTGTGACATTCGACCCCCGCAGGGATTTGAAATTTAGACGGATTGAGAAAGAGGGTGGAGAAAAGGCGAGAGAGAGAGCAGCTGATACAGCTGATTGTGTGCATCGAAAGAGAGAGTGCAAGTGGGTGGTCAAGTTCATCAGATTCAAGTGCTCAGATGTACTGGATACCTTTATTATTCTAGTTTTTCTGTATATTCTTTCCTTCCTTCCAGAAGCAATCGTTATCAAAGTGAAATTCCACCTGAAGAAACCTCCAACTCATACCTAATAGAAAACGACAAGGTTATTGTAAGTAGTTCCAATTGACACAGACCTCCGTTGCCTTTCAGATACAATCTCGGAACCAACGTCTCTCTCTCTCTTTCTCTCCTTTTTCAATTCACAATCTTCACTTTCCATCATCATCGTCGTGGGAGAAACGAAAGAAGGAGCGCGATAATCGAGATTCAATTTCCGGATTTTTCTTAACTTTTGAGAAACAGAAGCACTCCGAATTTTTCCGCGAAGGAGAATGGAGGACTCACTCTGAGAGTGTTGCCAGAAGAGTTTGGGGGTGAAGAAGAGGGGGGTGAAGAGGGGGGTATGGGAAGAGAATGGGAACGGAATAACAACGACGACTTTTTGGGGGGAGAAGAGTTATGAAGAGGTTATGGTGTTTACATGAGCAGTTTGAGTTACTCGTTGAAATTCGAAAGAAGTTGTGTAAACATTCACAAGCTTCTCATTCTTATTTGGGAGTTGAGTTTTAAAAAACTATTCTTACAACTAGGAAAGTCCAAAGTGCATTCAACCAAACAATCAACATACCGTATGACCAGACTCTGTTCCCATTCCTCCCCCGCTTTTCCTATTTTTATTGCTGATTTCCCTCCCAGTTTCCCCTCCGTCAGTATCACACCATTCCCTTCTACCATGAACTTCTCTCTGGTATTCCTCATGCTCTTCATCGTCTTCTCTGTGCTCCACTCAGCGGATGCTCACCGTCATCGTCGCATTCGATGTGATGCCCATGCGGACTGTGAGAGACATTCCATCAACAAGATTCGCACCTATTGCATTTCTAATTTCTGCCACGACACGAGAATGTCCAGAAAGTTTTGATTGAATAAACACATTCCAAAGTTAAAAGTGTAGAGTAAGAAGGAAATTGGAAACGTTGGCCGAGAAAGCGAAGAGCTCATAAATCTTGATGAGCATTCCATTCTCCCAGAGCCCTCCCGCAGAGACCGGGGGCTCCAACAACGTTTTTGTTTCGATTCCGAAATGTGATTATCGCCGGAAATAATGGGAAAACCAACTCCACCATGAGACTCCAGAGACTAATTCGATTCCGCCTCTTCAGTGGAAAGACGCATGTGCTCAACTCGTACTTTGGACTGTTATTTTCGTACCAGACATCTTCGGAGACGCTTCTGGGCTTTCTTCATCGGAGAAAAGAGAGACCAATCCGATGAAAGGCGAAACTTTGATTGAATAAGTCTGCAATGTGCTTGTTATTTCTGTAACTTCTAATTGTGGTAATATAGAAATTTTATTCATTATTATGAGTTGCTATGGACACATTTCAAAGTGAGATACCCGTTCGAAATGGAAACATTATTTGGTATTAAGCATGATTTAAAGTTTCAATGGGATAGGAGAAATTGAAGTTGACGGAGTAGAAGAGATCGTTTGTGATCCGAAATGGAAAGACGGACTGTAATTAAAGTCTAAACCTGACCGGGATACAAGTTGAACAAAAAGAAAGGGAAATAAAAATTAAAAAGTGCTAATATTTCTGCAAATTCCGCATCCCATCGCAAACTCTTCTCCAGTCGGGGGATGTTTCAGTTTCAAAGGACACGCCTGCTCTTCCATCGGAGTGGATCTAGGTCCAACTGGACACGAAGGAAGCAGGTTCTTCGGGAGGGACATCAGACGTTGGAAGTCGTCGTGGCAAGGCGCACAGAAGTGGGTCGTTCCGAAGCTGGAATTCATCATTCCCCATTTGAAACACCGTTGTTTTATCACTTACCAAAAGTAGACTGCAATGGAGCAACAGAATCTGCATTTGTACTCAAGGTATTCTACTCCGTGTCGCGGACACACTTGCACTCCACTCGTGTCCGAGCAGCCTCCACACAACAGCTCTTCTGGGTTGAACTGGGAGCTGTCGAGAGCTGCCTGACACCGGCTCTCTCCTCCGAAGTACGCCTTCTTGCATTTGTGGCACAGGACGTACATGTATCTATCCAATGCGTACTCTTCTGGCTGGTTGTAGAATTCACTTCTCGGATCAGTCAGCGCTGGAGTCGTCAGAAGGCCATCGTACTCTAGACGCATCTTTCCCTTGTCAACCACTTCCTGTCGGATCGTTTTCAGTGGATCGATGAGATCTTGAAGGCCGTCATGTTCAATGATTTGGATGCAAAGTGGGCAGTGCATGAATCGGAACACTATCCGAGGGCCGTTCCACCTCCTCTCCAGAATCATCCGAACGCAGTGGTAGTGGAAGATGTGACCGCAGCCCAGTCGAATGCATGGAGCAGCACCGAGTCGTTCAGTGAAACAGATGACACAAACATCATCTCCATCTTGCGTGGCATCTGATTTCTGGCAAGTCATACACGGAAGACACTTTTCTTCGTTCCGGATTCCTCCACAGAAGTGATTGCAACTGTGCATTACCTGGCAGGCTGATTTGGCGTAATTCACACAGTCCTCATGAGTGCAAGTTCCATCGAGATTCTGATCGGCGACTGGAACATGGTTTCCGCAGAATCGACAAGTCATCGGGTGCACTCCCAGGAAGGCGGCAGAGTCTTGCATTGCTGGCACGAGGGAAGTGGTCGAAGGGAACAACGTGTCTGCTGCCACCTCCACCATTCCATTCAGGGCTTCTCCGTGGAATAGAATCTGGAATAATCATCATAAAAATCAATTTGAAATGTTATCAGTCTTCTTACCAAGAAGTTCAAAAACTTCATTCTCGCACAACCCTGATGAATATTGATATCGTGTTGCGCATTCGATTGAATCAAATTCTTCACTCCATGATTCCGGTTCTTCTTGTGCAAATGCATCACAGTGAAGCATTCCTTGCAGAGTGCCACGTCACAATCCACACAGAATACTTGAGCCACGGTGTGACCATCGTCATGGTTCTCACACAAAGAGATGGGCTCTTCATCCATCTGATCTTGAACTGACTTCCATCTCTCGGACAGCTCCAACCACGACTTATTCTTGATGAGTGCCAGGGAGGAAATGGCTGTCCAAAAGCGTTTCGAGCCAACAACTGCTACCGCTTTATTCTTCCCACCACCCAGGGTTTCTGTGTAGGAGACAGATTCTGGCATCTGGATCAAACTGATGAGACAGTTCGCCAGTTCACATCTCGCCGCGTTGGACCAATCTTGAGTGTAGTTTCCATTGCAGAGGTTCTCCACGAGAAGTGCAGTTTGTCGTCCGATGTCCATGTCAATCGACTTATCCACTCTCCAACTTTGTGGCGCGTTGAGCACTGATGACTGAAAACAAAGTAGTTGAGTAGACGATCAGAAAATAATGGACTTACACAAAGATGAACAGTGACTACTGTATGTGCTGCTTTGTCTCTGACTTGCAGTTGTATCACTTTTCCGACTACGACTAGAAGATTCCGAATGATCTTTGGAACTTCCACGTTGCTAGGAGAAAACGAAGCGAAGATGCATTCGAGTGAGTTCAGACACTGTCTCTGCACAATCACTGGAGCAAATATAAGGAGCTGGGTGACAGAAGTGAGCACCGAGTTCCGTTGTCCGAAGCTGTCCATGTTGCCTCGAGAGTCGCAAATCCTTACGAGGAGGCTTATGAGTCCACAACAATACGAGTAGTTTCTCTTGGATCGGTCACAGAGCATCTCAACTTCCTTCTCCATCGCCTGCACCACTTGGTTGTACACGTAGTTTTGCAACGGGTACAATTGGACTCTGCTGAAGAGAAGGTCGATGACTCGTTCTCTCAAAGTATCATCCTCGGATAGTTCTCCACAGAAGGCTTGCGAAGAGATGGCTTGGAAAAGTGCGAAAGCATCCCGTTGAGTGTCATTGAAAAGTAGATGGTGCGAAGTCGATGGGACCATTCTTTGGGTGTCGGGGCTGCTGTTCGGGTACCCGAGCACCATGACTTGACGGAGTCTCGATGCTTGACTGGGTCCTTTGAACTGGACTTGAATGTGCATGGTGTCTTTGATGCAGCATTTTACCCATCCTGAGTACGTCTGAAAATTTATGATTACTTGACTAGTTTTCTGATTTAAAGACGAACCGGCTCCAAGCTGATAGTTGTCAGATCCTTGCGCCTTCCATCATCCATAATCGCCTTGAAAGAGATGACATTGATACGATACCCATCGTCTCTTGCATTGTCCACATAAAGACAGAGCAGCTCTCCACGTGCACTCTCCTCCACTTGAATCACCAACGAACGACTTCTGTTCTTGTCCTCCTCTCCACTCTCCCAGAACGTCTCTCCACTCTCATCGGTCAGACAGATCACCATCGCCTGTCGACTGCTCGCCGTGATTTTGACAAACTTGGTGATGTCCTTCATCTCTCTCACGAATCGATTGTCACACTCCAGAATAGAAGTGTCGGAGAGGATCCCTCCGACTGTTCCGAGAATGTTGCAAGTGAGAATCAGAAGGTCTTGCTCTTGAGCCGTCAACTGGAGTGTCCAGGATTTGAAACAGAGAGATTTCAGTCTCCCATCGACACCGGCAGATTGAAGGATGATTGATACGGTGTGCAGGAAGGAGTGCAACTGAGTGACCATGTCAGCAGCAATAGGTCCGGCGAGGAAACAAAGTCTCCACGGATGAGGAAGCACATTCGAGTCTTTCTTGGCGGAGAACATGTACTCGGCTAGCCGGTTGTAGGAGGTCAGTGCGGTGAGGTACTGGAGGATGATGTCGGACACGCTGTACTCGGAAGAGACCATTCTCAGAAGCCAGTTCCAGACTCTGAATGCGTGCGCAAAGGCTACAGCTCTTCTGACTGATTGTACACACGCTGCTCGGATCCGTTTCAAGTCGTGATGCTCCACACAGAAGGCGAGGACTGGTCTTTTCAGAAGAGCAGATGTGGAAGGATTGGTGTTTGAGAACAATGTTCGGAGAGCAGCCGACGGAGATTGGAGCACTTCGGCCGGCTCCGCAACCACCACTGGTCGGTTCAGAGAAGCTGTCTGATCCGATTGTTCCGGGGGAGACATGATGAAGTTGACCTTCGGACCAGGATCTGACGAATATCCCAGCTTCATGTAGGATTGCTGATGGACCGAGTGAGTTTGAGGCACATCGAGACGGCGTTGACTGCGTGGCATTGTGGAAGGAGTGCTGAGGTGTGTTGGGAACAAGTTGATTGTCCATCCAGATGTGGCGGTCGAAGAGTTCTGCAACTTTTTTAATATTTACTGATGAAATACAACAATGTCTTACATTTGACTCTGTCTGCAATCGATTGTTCAAATCCAACAAGAACAGCGCGTTCTGACGAATGATGACTTCTGGTCTCGCATCAGAAGCAGATGTGGAGAACCTGAACTCCCTCCACCTCCGCGTTCTTTCTTGATGATGTCCAGCAGGCGTCTTCTTCAAATACTGTGATCTGCAGTTGTTGCACAACAGATACCACGGAGACTGCCCCCTCCCCCCGGCTCCACATTCTCCCGACCAGCCAGTTGTGAACTTTCCGTTCGAATTGTATCCGTAGCCATGACAGTCCCCTCCACATCCGGGATGAGCCATCCGAAGATGAACGGTTAGAGGGACTGTGATGTTGGCATCGCAGAGCTCACATCCACCAGATGGTGCTGGCGGTTTGATGGAGTCAGAGAGCATCGCTTTGTTGGAAACTGGTGGCATTATCAGATGCTGCTCGACTGACGTTTCGACAACTTCACAGATTTCTCTCCATATCTTGACGATGGGTTGAAGAGCGGCAGGAGCATTCGTGCAGGAGGGGAGTTCACAGGATTGCCAGATCTGGAAATGGTTGGTTGTGAAAAACCTTAATCAGTTTTAGATATTTACTCACGTTATGAAGGTTCTGATGAAACCTCAAATACGCAGCAGCTGCCATGAGATCCTTCACCAAGTGCTCGTGCCAAACAAATGCGGTGAAAACTGCTCTGATGCAGTCTGCAACTGAAGGTGTCAGCGCGTTAGGAAGCTTTCTTTTCCTTCGTTCAGCCGGCCTTTCGATGTCTTCTTCGTCGTTTCCATTGGTGGAGAAACTCAACGACGTCTCCGAGGATGGATCGTTCTTTTGGAGAACGTACTTCTCAACACCAGCGAGTTTTATCCAGACACCGTGTCGATTTGCCAACCAACCACTGCTCATCAGGTCACACGGTCCGAAGATCTTCTCTCCTTCGATCATGGAATGAGGCGCAGGTGATGCATACACTTGGAGGATGTCGTTCGGCGAGAGGATGTAGGTTTCCGATGCGTCAATGGAGACACTGTGATGTTTGCTTCCACTCGACTCCTTCTCGATCTCTTTCCTCCGCAACTTGACAGTCTTCTCCTTATCCTTTTCTGGCTTTCCAAGTGGGATCAATTCTCGATCCAGCGGCTTGTGATACGCCATACACCACACGTGTCCACTTCCAGGATTACACCCATAAAGAAGTGCAGTCTCGTCCGTCAGTCGAATCCATTTGCCATCATCGTTCTCTATCTCCTCAATGAACTCCACGAGCCCTCCCCGTGGAATCACTCCGACACAAGTGGAAGCCAGTGTTGTCCCCAATCTCATTCGAATTCCGGAGAAGTCACTCGAGAATGGAATCGACACAGTCTGAGCGATGGTCATCTGTGCTCCTCGCCGACTTGCTCCTCCTTTGACGTCTTCTCGATCGCCACGTGCAGACCGGTCAGTGACTTCTACTGTGTAGGAGTGGAGAATGTCGTACCCATCCACTTTGCACTCGATTCGATACGATCCGGCTGTCGTTGGTGTCCAAGAGCCAGTGAATGTCGCAGAATCTGTCAGTTTCAATGGGATTTTGTCTCGAACAAGCTCTTCTTTCATGAATCCCAACCGGATCTCCTCGACCGAATAATTTGCGTATGCTGGCATCGCCGCAATGTTCATGTACCTCGTCTGATTCACCAGTATCGGTTGGAAAGGGTTCTGTTGGATGAGAAGAGACGATGGAAGGTTGTCGAACGGAAGATTGTTAGTCACAGTCGCACAGACATTCTTGTGACCCAGAGAAGCCACAATCTCGACTTGAAGTTTCGGACAGTCCACATCGCGATCGTATTGATCTCGACACAACAACTTGAGTGTCACTGCTTTTCCCACTTTCATATCTTCCTGTGACAGTGACAACTGACACTTGGAAGCATCGACTACTGGTCCAGTCGGCAGCCATTTTGCGAAAAAACCGGCGGAAGTGGAAGGATGGCAAGAGAGAAACTCGCGAAGGAACTGGAGGTCGGCTGATTGAGCAGCTGGAGGTTGTCCTTTGGTGCACAGTTCGCTGAGAGTCGGAGAGTGGCTCAAACTGAGTCCTTTCTTCAGAAGACTTCCATGCTTTTCGAACAAATGTCTGGTGTCATCTTCTGCTGTGCTCAAGTGTTCGATATTCCGAGGGTTCACTGGCAGTTGTGTCATGATTCTGCACGCATTAGCGGAGAGCCAAACGAGATCTTGTTCCAGTCGCATTGTCGAGTCGCTGTATCCAACGAGATACCCGGTGACGGTGACATGGTATCCAAACATCTGCTCGAGAGTTGCTCCTTCCACAGCCGAGGAAGCATCGAGAACGAAAAGGAGGCAGTTTCCAGGAAGGATCATTGGGTAGGCGGGCCACTCGTTTCCATAGCACCTCTCCACTGGCATGTAGGAATGCTCGTCCACCTTTAGGTAGATGGTGAGTTGATCGTCGAACTGGGCTGTCTGACAATCGGGTGAAAATCTCACGCATACGTAGTCGGCGTCCTCGAAGAAAACAACCATGGAGCCGGAGCTACTCGGTTTGTAAGGATGCTCACTTTCCACGACTGTTGTGATTATCCCAGAGTACGGAGTCTCGCATCCACTGTCTTCGGAATCGTAGGAGTGGAATACCTGAAACTGAATGTTTTATCAATTCAATTATTCTCTAAACTCACTCTTTCCACTCCATTCAAATTGGAAACCATTGGAATGAGTTGCTCCATTGTTGACATAATCTCCAAGCATTTATCCGGAAACCGTTCCATGAAAACCATGACATGTGGACTGATATGTGACATGAGATGTTGGCAGCAAGCGGGAAGAGCTCCTCCTTCGGAGATGGCTGCTCCGATCTTGTTGGCCATCAGACGCAGGAGCAACGTGAAAGTGTCATGGATAGTCTCTTGGCTGATCTGGATGTTGTTCGATGTGTCGAGAATCGAGTAGAGGAGGAAGGGAAGTTGACCACGTTGCACATTCGTTCCGTTCTGGCTCACCGAGCATCCCGAGAAGAAGAGTCGGGCTCCGTTGACCAGCCGAACTTGAGTCACACCTCCCTCGCCACAGAACGTCTTCGAGTTCTTCGTCATGTTCACTTTGATTGCGTATGTCACTCCAGGAGAGAGAAGAACGTTCTCAGGGAATCTGACAAGTCCCACTTCCTTCTCTTCCATCGCCATTTCAGCAGACACTCGCAGAAGACACGTCCACTTTTCAGATGCATCTGGAGACAGCATCATGATCTCACCGGTGAAGTTCCTCCTATCAGCTTCCAATGGCAAGTAGATTCCGAATCCATGCAGTTTGATTCCTTCCGAGTCTACTCGAAATGCGATCGCATCGGAACAGCCGTCTGACATGTCCCATGTCGGTTGAGCACTTCTCCTTCTGAACCTCGACGATGTTTGATGCACGATAGGACCCATCATTCCGTCTTCAGTGGGAATCGCTAGTTCTCGGGAGATCTTCACAATGATCTTCTCGGCTTGACTGGATGTGTCCTCATACGCATGCCGCAAGAATGTTTGGTCGTAGAGAAAGCGGAGAATGTTCGGGAACGATGTCAGAGAGGCCAACGTCTCCTTTTCGCAGTTGAAGTGTTTCAGAAGCAGAGAAGAGAGCATTGGGAAGTTCTCGTTGGTGTGGTTGGTGCTCAGCAAACAATGTGCCGTTCTTTCAGTCTTTGACAAACTTCCAACGACTGCAGACGTCAGAATCATGGTGTCGTGAGATGTTCTCGACATCACCGCAATCAAGTGAGCATTCACGAGGCTCTTGGATCCCATGAAACAGTGTGAAAGGGATACGAATAGTTTCACAGATTCTGCCACACATTGCATCAAAGTGTACTCCGGTTCTGCCACCTTTTCCTCTTTCTTCAAGTTCGGACGGTTTTCGTATCCAGTCATGTCCGTCGAAAAGAAAAACTCCAGGAGCAGTGAGTGCAGACTAACAACTTTGTTCGCAAAGTCGATTCCAGGTTCTTCTTGGTGTCCCTTCTCCTTGTAAACCGTCCTGACAAACCTTGAGAGAAGACGCATACAAAGAATCACGATGAATCCAGCTCTTTCCTGACTCCACTGCTTCTCCGCACTCTCTTGCACTTCATTGTTGACGTCGTCTTCGATTCGAACACGTTGTAGTGCCCATTCGAGAAGTGACAAGATGTGGCCGAGTCCTTCTGCCGTGATGTTCTTCATTGACATTGGGGAGAACAAGTTGGACATCTCCCTACTGATAGCGAGCGGTTTGTTGGCGGCGTCCCCATCGTCACGGTTGTCATTCGACACTCCAGCCAATTGATAGTAGAGCTCTGGTATCTGCCCCACGTTCACATCAGTTCCATTATTAGAAACCACCGAGTTTCGGAACTGAAAAGTGACTCCATCACACTCCACGATGCTCTTTCCATTAGCTCCACAGTCAGAAGACGGTCCACTGATCTTTGCACTGACCACATGCCATTGGTTCGGTTGGATCACAATCGGCTGCGAGAAGAGAAGAGTTGCCGTTTCGTGAGCTCCGCAGTCATACATTGTCTCGTCAGTCTCCGTGATCTGCTCCACGTACAACTCGTCGACATCGGTTCCCAGGAGTCGGTACAGTTTGAGCTTTGAAATGTACTCTCCTCTTCCTCCATAAAGTCCCACTCCAACAAGCCGAATCTCTTTGGACACTTTGAACTGGATGGCTTCAATTGAGTGGGCAGAGTATCCCCAGCCGCCACCAGTTCCTTCGAATCGATTCGCCACTGAATATCCGTCGGTGATCACCCTCTCCGAGTCTTCCTTGTCTCCATTCTTCTCTTTCCAAAAGTCCGAAAGGTTGATAACATTTGCCGAATAAGTGGCTGATAACAACTGCATTCCCAGGCTCATTGCGGATGAATAAGTGGGACTGTCGTACACTTGAACTGCGAATTCCGATCCTGCCAGATAGTTCAATGAATCGAACGCATCTTCCACTTCTTGATCGGACTTCTTGAAAACGTCGTAACCTTTGATCTCCATTTCTGCGGAGTTGTAGTACCAGAGCATATCATACTTTGGATCGGTGGCCCACGATGTGTACCAACACTTGTAGTCGCTCGAATGATGTTCGAACACATTCAGCTTCCTCCGGATCACGATGTAGTCCTTTCCAACTTCTCGGGGGAATATGAAGATGTTCGATTTGTTCGCAACGATTTGAGCCTTCAGAATATTATCGGAAGACAACAGAGCAGTGTGACTGTGAATGACTGTTGAGTCTCCATCAGCTCCAATCCATCCCGCGAACGCTGGAAATCCAGGACCATATCCAGGCACTTTCCCGGGTGTCGCATTCCATCCAGACTTCTCTCCTGCAGGTCTTGCCAACTGTCCCTTTCCGAATGCTCCGAACGTGAAGACACTTCCATCGTTGGCTCGAAGCACTGTGTGATTTGCACCAGCTGCCACCTGCACGATGACCACATCTGCTGGCAAGCAAACTTGTTGGGGCACCGTCTTGCCGAGAGTGTCGCCCACTCCGAGTTGACCATGACAGTTGGATCCGAATGTAAACACTCTTCTGTCGGAGGCGAGAAGTACCGTATGAAAGTTGCCACAGCTGACACTCGAGACCTTCACATCATGCGGACCCTTACTCAGAAGAACTCTCGCTGGTGCGAGTGTGCTTCTTTGTGGAGCGGCGGTTGAGCTGAACTGAACGTGTTGTGCTCTTCCCGGTTGCGCTGGTTCGGTGATCTCTCCACATGGACGGCACAATCCACATCGGAGACACGTGGATTCTCCGATTCCACAGTGACACATCGTTCCTTTGGGTCTTGGTACTCTTCCACATAACACTCCTCGAGCAGAACAGAGCCCACACTGAGCACAAACTGTTGGAGTATCGGAGACCCATGTGTGTTGACCGATTGGACAGATTTGGTATTCAGGACGAGGCAAATGTCTTGGAGAAGAGTTCGCTGAGTTTGACTCCAGTCTCCCGCACTGATTCATGTTGTTCTGTCCCCACGTGAAAAGGAGTCCACTCCTGGAAACAGCCACGCCGTGACACTTTCCCAGCGCCATTGCCGAAATGTGAGTGCCGTCGAGTCCGCTGAGCATTTGATTCGAGGCACTTACTCTCATCGAGTGCAGCCCTCCCATGAATATCTTTCCATTTTCGGTGACGTAGCCGTAAATGTGTCCAGACGCACATACATGGACAGACTTTTTGCGGTTCGTGGGAATCAGTTTGCGCAGTCTGCCGTTCCTCTTCTTCTCATCGACGCTGGCGATCCACGAGTGGCCGGCTCCCGATCGAAACATTATTGTGTCGGTTCCGACGGACATTTGTACGATGGGCTCTGGAAGGCACAGCTCCATCCAGCTGTTTCCAGTCTCGTGGAGTCCGAAGCGAGTGCCGTTTCCAGCGTAGAACACTTTTCCAGAACGCACTTGGATGAAGGCGACTTCTTTCGTGATGTGAAGGTCGACCACTTGTGCTGAAACTTATTTTTTATAGAAAAAAGTGAAAGAAAGAGCTCACGATGAAAGTTGTTCGGCAGATAATCCGTGAGTCGATGTGGATTCTGAACGTCTCCAAAAGAAGAAAACTTCATATCAGTCAGACGATGGCTTTTCCGCGATGATGGTTCATTTGATGGAGAGAACGAGTCGTTCAGTTGAATCGTCTGGAATATCTCATCTTAATGAGACATTAAAGATTCGAAAACTCACAGATAAAGTGGAGTTGGCGATCAGTGTTGCGCTGTAGAAGTAAGTTCCATCTGTGAACAAAGCGTGCTGAACACAACTCGGCGGCAGAATCACTTCTCCAATGTCCAGGAGACTGTCAGTGTCAATCACAGAGATGCACGAGGAATAGTTTCTTCGCAGGTACAGAGACCCATTGCACAGATACATTTGCACATTTTTCGACGACTTCAGACTTTGATTCGCCGCGTACAATTTGCCAGCGATAGTGTCATTGAGCCCGGTTCCCAATTTGTAGAGTCCCACGTAGTTGAGAATGTACAGGAAGGTGCCGTCGCAGGCCATCGAGCTGTGGATCCGATTGTCGTCGTCTGGAGTGTCGGAGGACGGCGAGTTGTCGGGGAGCGACGGCAGACTGAAGCAACTCGCGACGGAGTGGTCGTGCACGTCGATTTGAGACCAGTTTTGACTGAAATTTAACTTTTTCCTATAGTTAACTTCTCTCGAAACGAAAACATACGATATGCTTGCATTGCTCTCTCCTCCGAGCGCTTTCCTCCTCACTTTCAAAAGTAGCCTCCTCAAATTCTCCGGCATTTGTATCATGTCATACGTGGAATCAGCGCTCATCCTGATATTCTTCTTCATACAGATCAACGAGCGGATTGTGCAGCTCAAATGCTCGGGCTCTCCACACGCGACTGCAAGAGCCACGAGGCACGAGGTGGCTTTGGAGCTCACTGACGGACACGCCTCTTCTCGGAGCAATCGGAGCACGTTCATCATCGCCGACATGGAGAGTCGGTTCTCGGATTGCAGACATTCGATGGGCATCGATTGGATCAGGGAGAGAAGGGACTCGAGCGCCTGCACACAGAGCTCGGCGTCCCTCCTGCTCAGTTGCTCGAGCACTTCAAATATGCATGTGAGACTGGCGCCCACCAACTGATCGGTCTGCAAGATTGATTTGTTTGGGAGGAAGCTGGAAACAACCAACATTTTTGTATTGTTTCTGCTCTTCATCTTGTCTGCTGGTCCCTGCGTCGTCTTCTGACTTCTCATTCTTCTCGGAGGTTTCTTCAGGATTTCCAAATCGAGCCAGAATTGACTTCGCAATGGCCACAAGTGCGAACGGAGAAGGAGGACCCACCACGAACTTTGAGTTGAGAATGTCATGGAAGTGCACTTGGGCTGCATCAGTCTTCTCTGAAATTAAACGAACTGATTTCCAGTTTCTTTCTCTATTTCTACCGTCTTCAGCTTCATTCTTCCCACAGAATGCGGGCACCCTCAGAATGTCCGGCTTGCACGTGTTCTCTGCACATTTATGCAACAGTTTCCTCAGGCGTCGTGCACTTTTCTTGTCTTCGGGGACCGAAGCTTGTGCTCTTGTGGAGCACACCCGATCCCCTTCGAGCTCTCGGAGAAAGTAGGACATTTTGTGATGGCTATTTGATTGTTCCCATAGATTTGAATTGTTTGATTCACACCATTTGTGATCTGCAAGTTGGGGGGAATCGGATGAAGAGAATTAGACGGTGAGACAGAACGATGGAGGTCATCTGATCTTTATTGTGTGATGGATTGGGGATGGGGGAATTAGAAGATAAGTATGTGAACTGATAATTCAGACGATGATTCTATGGATTCTGAAGTATCTCTTCCTATTTCCATGAGCTCTGAGGTTAGGAGGAAGCACTGCGGTTTGATGAATCTAGTAGCCAGCTGATAATAATTCGTAGTTTTATAGAGAAAGACAAAGCGAAACAGAAAAATAATCTCCGAGGGACAGAAAGAGATAGAAAATACAATATTGACAGACGGAACACCGCTTTGTTTCTCCCCCACGCAGCACGTGACCCATAAACAATCAACGATGAAATTGCAATTTACATCCGAAAAAAAGTTCAAACTGATCCGGAAATCAGATCAAACGTCTGCTCTGCAAAAGTGTGTGAGAAAGGAAGAGATAGCCGGGGGTCCCCCCGCAAAAGGGTGTACACGCCCGTTTTGTTGGGACAGCGAGAGAACCAGACGGAGAAGGCTCGAGAGACCGTGCGCCGGCTGGAGGCACTCTGTCTTCTAATGGACGGCGAAGCGGCGAGAGAGCGTGCGAAGGGGTGGAGACGCAGGCAGAAGCGTCCCTAGATGGACACAAGGAGCTCCGTTTGTGTCTGCGAGGAGGAGGAGGAGAAGTGTCGAAAAGCGGAGATGAGGAGGAGAAAGGAAAGAAGGACAGATGCGACAGAGAAAGGACCAGCGAGATTTGAAACCAGATATGGAAGCCGAGAGGTACTTGGATTCTCGAGTTGTTAGTGTGAAGACATGCCGAAAATGTGAGAAATAGAATGAGCAACAGCAATTTTAGAGATTCAACTGATAAACTGAAAAAAGTTGTTTATCCGAATAGAAATAGAGCCAATTCTGAAAGCCCAACTCGTTTCCAATATACAAAATGGCCAAGGTGAGCCGTAAAAGCTGCTATTGCAGCTGCCAGCGGAAAAGTAATTCGTCAAGTTAATGTTGGTTCTCAGAAAGAAAAAAACCGGGGGAAGTGGACAATTATTCTTTCAATCCACTTCCTTCAAAGAAGTACACACATACCAATATTGGGGACAACAAAAAACATCGAAAAAATATGAATTTCTCCACGTGCCCTCGAACTGACCTGCGGCCACATCCTTTCCCTCCAAAACCCACACCAATTCAGTTCCACTCTTGCTGTTTTCAGATTTCGTCGCAAAGACATTTTCGTGAACAAATGTGAGTTTCCCTCTCTCAGATCCACCTCCACCCCTGTTTCAGATGGTCTTTGTGTCCAAAGCGCCACCGCTGACCCTTCCCAATTTGCCTCTCCACGAACGTCTTCTGGCCGCTTGCAACGCGCACGCAGCTGTTGACAAAGATGCCGTTTTGTTTGTGAGTTACCTAGCTTTTAGTTAAAAACATCTAGAATCACTCGCTTCAGATTGATGCTGAAACTACGACCAAAAAACGCTACTACCGTGACATTGAGCCCACTGTAAACAGTATGGCAACTGCTCTGGTGAAACTGTAAGAAATCTGAAGACCTTGAAGTCTTAATGAGATGCTAATGTTTCAGTGGCTTCAAGCCTGGAGACGTGGCCGCTCAAGCGTTCCCCAACTGTTCGCAGTTTCTGATTGCTCTTCTGGCTGTGATGAAGTGTGGTGGTGCCATGTCGAATGCTAGTGCCATTTTCACAGATTGTAAGAGCATCATGTTAACTCTCATTTTCATTTTCTGATTCAGATGAGCTCCAACTGCAATTCTCCGATTCAAACGCGACGATCGTCTTCACCGACGAGGACCGTCTCGCTCGTATCCGCCGTGCTGTTGCTCAGTGCCCCAAGATCAAGAAGATCATCTGTCTGCGTACCTTCCCGTTGCGCTCCGAGTTCCCTGAAAATGTGCTCGACTTTGTGGAGCTCACCCAGACGCCCGAGGCGCCTATCAATGTGCAAGTGTCTCCCGACTCGGTTGCTCTCCTACCGTACTCTTCCGGAACAACTGGGCGACCGAAAGGGTGCATGCTGACTCACAAGAACATCACCGCGATGCTGGACATTGCGAAAAACCATCTGGAGACTGAGGTGTCTCAAGCAATGTTCGGAAAGGAGAAGCCAGCTTGGAACAAGGAGCACACCTTGCTCCTCCTCCCGTGGTACCATGCGTATGGTCTCAACACCATGTTCGAGACCATTCTGATGGGAATGACCGGCCTTGTCTTCAAGAAGTTCGACACCATCGTGATGCTGAATCGCATCAAGTTCTTCAAAGTGAAACTCGCGTGGCTCGTCCCTCCGATGCTCATCTTCCTTGCCAAAGACATGATGGTGCCCATCTTCAATGTGCACCCGTGCCTGAAAGTGATCATGTCTGCCGGTGCAACTGCCGGAAGACAGCTGTGTGAAGAGGTGAAGAAGCGCTTCCCGAATACGTGGCTGTGCCAGGCTTACGGAATGACCGAGATGGTGCAGTTCACCACTTTGCCACGCTTCGAGAGCGGCAACTGCTTCGAAACTGTCGGAAGTATTGCTCCGACGTACGAACTGAAGATTATCGACAAGGACGGAAAGGAAATCACGGCAGCGAACACTGTCGGCCAGCTCTGTTTCCGTGGACCGACTGTCATGAAGGGGTACCTGAAGAAGGAAGAAGCCGACATCATCGATGCGGAAGGGTTCTTGAAAACGGGAGACTTGGGCTCCATCGATGAGAAGGGAGTCGTTTCGGTGACAGGACGCATCAAGGAACTCATCAAAGTGAACGGAATGCAGGTACAGCGCCCATGAAAACAAAACTTCATTCTCGTCTTTCAGGTCCCTCCCGTCGAGATTGAAGACGTCATTCTCCTCCACCCGAAAGTCAAGGACTGCGGAGTCATTGGAGTGCCGGACGAGCAACGTGGAGAAGTCCCCAAGGCGTACGTCGTTAAGAAGGACCACACTCTGACGGAAACCGAGCTCACCGACTTTGTCCGCCAGAAGCTGTCCTCGTACAAATGGGTCGAGTCGTACGAGTTCATCGAAGCGATCCCGAGACTTCCATCGGGCAAAATTCAACGCAAAGTGCTCAAGAAGATGGCCGAAGAGTCGGATAAATCGGAAGCCGACAAGTCGGAGCCCGAGAAGAGCGAGAGAGGGGAGTGATTGACCGCCTCGAACCAAACATTTCGTCAACGTCGTATGCCCAGAGACCTTGTAAATGATTTTACTTTTGTAGAGCCACTTTTGCTCAGTTTATAAAGTTTTTCGTCGGTTTCTATATCTGTTTTTTTTGGTTTCAAAAATATCACAGACTATTTTGTTGTAATGATGTAAGTGATTTATGGAACACCGAGCAACTGTTTTGGAATCACTTCCGTGTGACAAGAGCTTTGATGATGAAACGTTTACTGGATACAATAAAAAAAGATCAGATGTCGCACTGCTTCATGATGGTGTTGAGCGAGAGGAAGTGCTGAAAAGATCTCATTCACGTTTCCAACTACAGAAAATCCTTACATTCTTGAATCCGAGCCACTCCTTCTCACTGCAATTCTCCTTGATTTCCTTCTCCAAACAGTTGTCCTTTCCGAAGAAGTTCTTGCACGCCTCCTTCTTCTTCTCC
Organism: Caenorhabditis imperialis; assembly: GCA_963572205.1. Classification (NCBI taxonomy): domain Eukaryota; kingdom Metazoa; phylum Nematoda; class Chromadorea; order Rhabditida; family Rhabditidae; genus Caenorhabditis; species Caenorhabditis imperialis. Next base: position 5,175,078 of record OY751543.1, on the reverse strand, counting down.
TCCTTCTTCTTCTCATCCTTCTCCTCCTCGACACCATCCGGGAACGGATCCCAGTCGTCGAAGCACTTGGACTCCTTCTTCTCGAGCTTCGTGGCGCACGCGGCGAAATCGTTGGAGACGTAAACGACGGCGTCACAGTAGGACTTGATCATGGCCGAGATCTCGGCAGACTCCTTGTCCTTCTCCGCGTTCTTCTTGCACTTTCCGATGCCAGTCACGCACTTTTCGAGGGAATCGCAGGATCGCTTGAACTCTTTCACCTCATCCTTGTTCTCCATGTCGAGCTGATCGATCTTCTCGACAAAGTCTTGCATGCGCTGAAATAGAACCACAACTTGGTGTGAAAAGAATTTGAGCTTACGAAAAGACAGGAAAGAGCCTCGAATCCATCGGCGAATGAGCAGTCTCCCTTGTCATCGGCAGTGGCCAAACTGGCTCCGTGAGCCACCGCTAGCAATGCCCCGCAGAAGATGAAGACGTTGATCAGCCAGGTCATTTACTGAAACAGAATAAGAATGAGAGTGGATTGAGAAGAGAAGTTTGCGAAAGACGATAACAACTCTGGACTGAGTTGGAAAGCGAAACACGCTTGGCATCCATCTCTTTTATACTCGAACAGAGCAACTGTTGGAAGAAACTTTGAGATTCAATTGGCACGTGTTGGGTTTTGTGATGAAGGAAGTATCCGAGTTGATGGAAAAACACTTTATTTCAAAAATATGTCAAAAATTGTTGTTCATATTCCAATCAAGTTCACAGAACTCCGATTTCGCACTGTGGTGCGGTGACTCTCACGAGTGCGGGAACGTGCTGAAACCATACTTCCCTATTATAACTGTTAACCATCCCTGAATCCCCCCACCTTCTTAGCTCCAGCCCATGCCTCCATTCCGCACGTGTCGATGATCTCCTTCCGCATGCACTTGTCGTTTCCGAACACATTGTCACACAGGTCCTTCTTCAGCGCCGCGTATCTCACCGGATCGGAGAAAATCGACTTGTCGTTGACGTCTTTGAGTGGAGTCCACCCTTGGAAGCACTTGGTGTTGTTCGAAATCAACTTTTTCGCGCAGTTGTTGAAGGGTCCGTAGAGGAATCCGGACGTGATGCAAACGGTTTCAGTCTTCTTGATTCCTTCTCGGATCATCGCGTTGTTCTTGGGACTTCCGAGCTCTTCGAAGCAGGTTTTCAGCTGACTGCATGCTTCTTGAAAACTTTCGATAGTCTCTGGCTTATCTCTCTCCAATTCGAACACGGCATTCATCAGTGTTTCAGAAAGCTAAATCTCAATTTCTAGACGCAGTGTCCCTCAAGGAACTCACAGTTCTACAAGTGTACACAGAGGAACGCTTGACAATTCCATGATTGGGAAGTGAATAAACAGCTACTGGGAAGGAAATCAAGAGAAACAGAAAGATATTCATGGTTAGTCAGGGGACAATGTTGATAAGAACGTGATATTGATACTTTTATATCGCGAGCCTTTCGACTAGGCTTTGACGAACAACTGTCGCTTCGGGAGCCCGTCTGGCTAGCGACTTTTGTATGATTCATCACTCGAGGTTCATCATGTGTCACTTTCAATGTTTATTAAAGTTTCATTCGGAAAATACATGTATTGGATGTATTGTCTTGCTTTCCTCACAAATCGCTTGTGTCACACTCGACGGATGTCTTGACGAGAGCAGTGAAGTGCTTAAAATAAAAAGTGCATTTCTATAAAGTTCATTAGCATTCCCAACCTTCTTTGCTCCCTCCCACTTCTCCTTTCCACAATCATCTATGATCTCTTGCTTCATGCACTTTTCCTTTCCAAAAATATTAGTGCACATCTCCTTTTTCAAAGCCTCGAACTTTTCCTCATCAGCAAGTTTCGACTTGTCATCGAGCTTCTTGAGCGGAGTCCAGTTCTGGAAGCACGTCGAGTTCCTGGTCTCCAACTTGGTCATGCACTCTCCGAAGTCGTCGTAGGTGAAGACGACCGAAGAGCACAGTGTGCTGATGTGGCTCAACATTTTGTCGTGCTCCTCCTCCTTCTGTCCACACTTGATCGAGCCGAAGCAGCTAGTCAGCGAGTCGCAAGTCTTCTTGAACTCCTTGATGCTCTCTTTGTCGTCCTTATCCAGGTGGCCGATTTTGCTCATGAAATCTTGGAATCGCTGGAAACAAACTATCTAATAAAAGAGAAGGAACGAACTTACGAAGAAACACGTGAGAACTTTGAACGCATCTGCTGTTGAACACTCACTATCTTTATCGGCAGCAGTCGCCAGACTTGCACATTGAGCTGCCCCAAATATAACAAAAGAAATAATAGTTAGCTGCTTCCACATTTTCAGGAGAAGACTGAAGTGTTTCTCAAGAAACTGCTCTGATTTTCGATTGCCACTCTGTTTTTATCTCTTGCTCAATGCCCGAGCAACTGTTTTGTGGGAAAACAGTGGACCAGATAAACATGTTTGATCGTTTGAGATTCATGGGGTTGTTCCCCAGCATAGTATCAGACTTTTCAATAATGCAATCGTTCATTGAAATCAAAGTTAAAAGAAAAAGAAATTACGAATCATTCTTATAGCAATCCATTGAAAGATTGACGAGCACCGAGAAGTTCTGAAAACAAAAACCCCTCATTCATATCCGAACGAGACCCTACCTTCTCAGCTCCTTTCCACAGCTCCTCTCCACACTCATCGACAATCTCCTGCTTCATGCACTTGTCCTTTCCGAAGACGTTCGTGCACACATCCTTCTTCCAACTCTCGACATCTTCCCTTTTCTCCATTTGGAACAAGTCCACACTCTTGACCGCCGACCACGTCTGGAAGCACGTCGAGTTCTTGTTCTCCAGTTTCGTCGAGCACTCTCCAAAGTCATCGTAAATGAAGACGTAGGATGAGCACACTAAGCCCAAGCGTTCGGTGTTTTTCTTTCTCTCCTCCTGCTGCGGTCCACATTTCAAGTTTCCGAGGCACGTTTGGATGGAGTCGCAGGATTGTTTGAAGTCTTCGATGGCCGCCTTGTCGTTTTTCTCGAGATTGATCAAATCCAACATGAAGTTTTGGAGACGCTGGAACCTTGCTCTCTAATGGTTTTCACTTTTCGACTCACGAAGAGACAGGCCATTCCGGCGAATGCATCAGCAATTGTGCAGTTTTTCTCTTTGTACTCAGCCGTCGCCAAGCTGGCAGCTTCAGCCGATCCGATAATCACTATCAAGAAAATCGCAAACTTCCACATTTTGCGAAGAGTGAAGTGACCTCACTTCTCACTTGTGTTCTTCGTTTATATTTAGTCGAGGGAACCAACAACTGTTTCTCTGACGGATTGCAACTGTCAACTTTTTTATCACATGGGTTAACTTGAGTCATTCATTACAACGGTTCTGGAAGCGCTTATTCGAAGGCAGGAATGAGGATGTGGATTCAAATGTGGATTGGGAACACTTCAGATGTTAATAATAAACAGCCCATTTTAATATAAATACACTTTATTGTTTCAAATCAAGCATTTTTCTAAGTTCTTTCTAACGACGACGTCCTTGGTACATGCGGATGCAGAGACGATCGTTGGGGAACAAGTTGGTCTTCCCGGGGTTGTTCTCGTAGAGAGTGGCCATCGGGACGTCGTACATCTTGCTGATCGAGTAGAACGACTCGCCGGTCTGCACAGTGTGGTGCAGCATGCAGAACTTGGACTCCACGACGGCGGTGGAGAGAAGGAGTGCGAAGAAGAGGGCCTTGAGCATTGCGGAGTGTCGATCGGAGGGTCGATTCAACAATAATTTGGTAGTCGGAACGGAGGAGCCACATTGACTGTGCCACGTGGCACTAGAGATCAGATCTCTAGATAAGATAAGAAGTTCACGGAGTGTCACGCGAAGTTTTAGAAATTTCACTTGAATATTGAAGGGCTTGAGATAATCTGTTACATCAAATCCTGACATAACTGGTCTACAAAGTGCACTATTCTTCAAGTCCCCAGTCGTATCCACAAGACATCAACAAAACATTCACAGAGCCCTGCTCATTCTTTGAATCTCCCAACAGTTCAATTGTTCATAACAGCTCTCGAGACTCCTCGCCAGACTAGTCTAATCAGCTGAATTCTTGGCCTTTCCGCTGAAATCACGCCCGCGCTCGAACGAGGCGAGTTTGATCTCTTGGCTGTCCGACACAACAACTGCAAAGACTGCTTTCGCGTTCTCAGAACATTGATGCGAACGAACGACTTGTTTTGGCTTCTCTCACGTAGAACGCTTTGTGCACATCTGCAGGTGTGCTAGAGCCACAGATTGCCGGAAATGAAGTTATCCGATGGAACAGTAATTGGATCGCCTTGTTTGTGGCACCAAATTCTCTGCCTGATGTGTAGCCTTTCAGGCTGTTTGTCTCGATTTTCCACGTGAACAACTGCGCCCTATCATTAAGGCTCGTGTGATTCTCGACGAGAAAAGAAGGAACTACAAACACACTCGGAAACAAATGGCTTTATTTGTGAAAATAAGAATGATCGCAGTTGAAGATGACACGAATCGAAACGAATGACACAGCATCAGATCACTGGTGAAGATTCGTTTCAATCCGCGCGAAGCTTGCAGTACACTCTCAACGGGTTGATCTCGTCGTACGCCTTCTCGAACTTGATCCACTCGTCGAGTCCGCACGTCTCCACGATCTCCTCGCGAAGGCAGTTGTCCGGTCCGAAGAAGTTCTCGCACTCGCCCTCCTCGTCCACCTTCTCCACCGCGAACTCGCGGAGCGGGTCGAACGAGTTGAAGCACTCCGAGTTGTTTTCGAGCAGTTGTCCGTAGCAAGCGTTGAAGTGTCCCTTGAGGAACGCGAAGATCTGACACTCGTAGCCCATCTGTCTCGCCACCGCCACTTTCTCCGGCGACTTGGCTCCACAGCTCAGGATGCTGGTGCAGGCCTGGAGGGTCTCGCACGTGCGGTTGTACGTGTCGATAGAGACTCCCTGCTCCGTTCCGAAGTTCTTGGTCTGGTAGATGAAGGTGGCGGCAACCTGGAAATGAACAATGAGGTTTCCCTTATAACCAGACTAACCAGGTTGCAGTTGATCGCCAGTTCGTCGATGTTCTCCGGACAGTAGTCCAGTTTGGAAGCGGCCACGAGCCCGATCAGGAAGAGCGAGAACTTGAGCATCTGAAATGTATAATGTGAACAAAAGCTAGAGGCTTTGTGATAAGAATGAACGTCTACTGAGGGTTGTATTGCTATGGCAATTATCTATCAGGTCCGCTTCACTCTGAGCGCCAGAGAGCTCAGAAACCGAAGAGCCCTGTGAGCTCAGTGAGTGAGAGAAATACATTAACTTCGTGCTGAATACATGCATATTCAGATGAGGGCTCTCCACTCGCGCTCAAAAAAGTGTGAGAAAGGAGCAATGAGCTGACGCTGGTTGCACACGAGAACTTGATTATCGTATACGTAGCTGCTCCCCATGTAGCCGCTTCTATTTTCGATGCGGTTTTCATGGAAACGGTGACGAAAGTGAGCAAGTGAGCAACTGGAGACTACCGAACAGCCAAGTATGCCCGAGTAGCGAAAGGGATATAAACAAGTCTCCCTATCAATTATACCCTCTGGCGCCAGAGCACACTTTTTCTCTGTCGACTCGAGACGAAGAGTGAGACGGATGTCCTGCGGGAGGACAGGCCTTCAACGGCAAGTGATATATGACTGCGATCCCTCAGAAATATGGAAACACGCAGGAAATTGGGTGTTTCCAGAAGATGTGACAAGCTAATGCTTTCGTAATATGGAACGAAAGACAGGTTGGAGCGAGCGAATGAATGCATGGTGATTTCCAGAGCTCTTTTATAGAAGCTCACTTCTCACTAACGAAGGCGGTTGTCTGGGCTCAACCGAGTCTAATGAACAGATTTGTCAGCCCTTGGGATCTGTTCGACAATTCTGCACACAATAATACTAGCAGTCACATTTTATTTTCATCTAAAAATCGAAAAGTGCAAAGAAAAAGTTCAGTTCCATTGGTCTCCGAAAGTGCACGCACCAAGGAGCTTGTTGAGAGTCGCCAATCGCTGGAATTTCGAAATTTCAAAATGGGAAAAAACGAGGAAACAAACCTTCTTGAGTTTGTCAAACTCTTCCTTTCCGCACTCGGCGATGATTTCCTTCTTGACGCAGTTCTGTTTTCCGAAAAAGTGTCTGCACGCCCACTTCTGCTTCCGAATCATCTCCGGAGTCGCCTCTTCTCCGTCTCCCTTGAACGCCGGGAACGGATTCCACTCGTCGTAGCACGTAGAGTTCTTCGCATCAAGTTTGGCTCCACACTCCGCGAAATCGACGGTCAAGAAGCGAATGATTTCGCAAGTCCCATTGATGCCATCATATGCATTAAGCACTTCCTTGTCTTCAGTCTCACACTTGGCGTAGTTGTGACACGGTTCCATGTCCTTGCAAATATCCAGCACTTTTGAGGTACTGTTCTTGTTATTCATGTCGAGCTCCGGGAGTACGAGGCCCCATTTAACTCCGGCCTGAATATTAAAGTTCGCGAGCTCAAGAATATGTGCTCACCGTAAGACAATCACGACTGTTGTATCCCGGCACCGTTTTTGAGCACATATAAGACCGTTCAACGTTGGCCGCTTGAGCGAATGCGATGAGCACATAGCCGACAAGAGCAAGTTTGAGCAGCATGGTCCTGAAATTATGAAAAAATAACGAGCATCGTAGAGATCACACAAAACTCGAGGAGGGACAATTTGAACCCATTGAAAAGAAAACGATGGAATTAGGACGGGTTACACTGACCTCGTCTCCATTCCCCGTTTTTCAGGAACAACTGTTGAGAATTTGGAAGGACCGAAAGTCTTGACCGAAGATCACAGAAGTCAGAACTGTGTCAGTGCAGCTGAACGGATGAGCATAGCAATGAATACTTCTTTTTTTTCAATCCACAGTGCACTTGTTTATTTTTACACGTGTTCTTTATCCGTTTTTTTTTCTGTTTTTCCCATCGCTTATCTCACACCCTGCTTGTGGTCAATTCTTGGAAGTTCAGTATCCGATAAAATCCACTAGAAGCTTTTTTGTGATTTGGGTTTGGTTTCAAGACCTTTAAGAAACCATGAGAATCCAGAAATATCTTTCACTCTGTCCTGATTCCTATTCTCACTGGAGAACAGTTGTTCAGTCAACGGCCAATCGGGAATCGGTGACCTTCAATCCGAGACACTCTTTCGAATCTCACGCGCACAAATATTATCCAGTGTAAGAAGGGGTGTTTCAAAATGTCATTTTTATGGAAGTATAAAACCATCAGTCAATTACAGTTTCAGTTTGACGGTGGTTCCAAGAAGCAGCCGACTCGACCGGAAAACGGCATCATGTAGACGTATTTCTGAATAGACCCTATAGATACAAAGTATTCTATCCTCGAACTAACATCTTTGAAGTTCTTCCACATCTCCACACCACACGACTCCCCAACCTCTTTGGTGGCACAATTGTGAGCTCCGTACATCCGAATGCAATCCCTCTCCGGATCAGGATCGAGAATCTCCGCCCTCACATCTGAATCCCACTCTTGAATACATTTCGAAGGCGTTGAGTGAAGTTTCTTGTAGCAATCTGAGAAATCAGTTGCCATGAACTTGACGAGGTCACAGGTGGCCACTGGCAGGTGATACAAGAAGGCGAACGTGTCTTCATCGTCTTCTTGACAATGATAATAGGGCATGCACTGTTCGAACGTCTCGCAGGATTTCGCAACTTTCTGGTATTCGGATGTCGTCAGATTGCTGTCTAGGTATTCTTGTAACACATTTCTGAACTGTTCGGATGTCTGAATTACTGAACGTCGTGAATGAATTCAAGAATTCGTACTCTATTGCACTCCAGAATCCTTGCTTCGTTGAATTCAGGGGGACAATGATGTGGTCCAGGACGATAAATGAACGCAGATAAAAAGGAGACGTTGATGAAAGATAAAAGAAAAGTGAATCGTATCATTGGAATCAGAATCGAAAATATTGTTGGGGTTTTATATCAAAACACAAAGTGAAAAGTTTTATCAAAAGAAAGAAGACGTCAAAAAAAGATAATCAACATTGATCATCGGTTTCTTTTCTAACAAAGTCCTGCCATTTTGTTGTACTTGTTGTTCTTCTGAAATTCCTGAATCCACGAATCAGTCAGTTCACACTCACCTCGTGGAGACTGTTCCAGATGCCCACACCGCACTTCTCCGTGATTTCCTTCTGGAGACAGTCTCCCTTCCCGAAGAAGTCCTCACAGCTCTTGAGGACAGTCTCCGAGTTCATTACAGCTGACACCGTCTCATCCCAATTCTTGACGCATTCTGATGGACTTGACCAGATCTTTGTTTTGCAGTCTGCAAAAGTGATCCATGCAAACTTCATCGTGTCGCAATACGTGACAGTCTGTTCATAATACTGTTTATCTTTTTCATTCGCTCCACAATTATAAACGGGAAGGCACTGTATGATGGTATCACACGATTTCGAGAGTTTGGGAATCACTTTTTGAGCATCTTTCGAGAACTCCTCTCTTATCTCGTCAAATCCAATGAGCGTCTTGAAATTGATACTTTGTGATAGGGAAGATCAGGTGTAACTTACAGTGTTGCACTCATCGGCGTGCTCTTTGGTGTGCTCGTGAGTACAAGGAAGTTCTCGGGTAAACGCTGGAAGAGCAGAGAGGAGAACTAAAAGAAAGATTGAGACACTAGAGTAGAACCGTTGCATGATGGATACTGTAAATTGAACGCTCAAAGTATCGTTTTATATAGATGTGAAAAAGAAATATCAAAACAACAGTTGATAAAAACTGGAATTAATTATCTGATGATCACTGTCAACAATTCAATTGTTCGACATCTTACAGATCCCTTGGAACTTATTGTAGTCCAGAATATGCTGCAAAGACTTCAAAATCAGAAATTTCAGCTCTGATTCAACGCACCTTCCTCAAACTCTCCCATAAATGACTCCCACACGTCTCCGAGACTTCCTCCTTCATGCAGTCATTCAGACCGAACAGCCCATCGCAGTTGTCGAGTGGATCTTCCGAGTGCTTCGAAATCTGCACGAATGCGTTCCATCCCTGGACACAAGTCGAGTTCTTCTTCCGCAATAACGCGTCACAATCAGCAAAGTCAACGGTTAAGAAACTGATCATTTCACATAAAGATGGTAACTTCTCGTAAGTTGCATTTTGTTCCACATTAGCATTGCACTTGAAAATTGGGATGCAATTTTGAAGCGTCGCGCACGACTTCAAATCGTATTTTGAAAACTTCTCAGTATTCCGAGCTAATAATCCGCCTACTTTCTTCAAATTAACATCATCAAAACAACGAAACATTCAGTTAAACAATACCTGCACACAGTCAACCAACTCTTTATCATTTCGCTTTGAACACGGATCGTATGGAGCACCATGATTGATTGAGATGAAGAAAACGAAAAAGTTGGAAAGAACGAGGAAAAGATTCATTGGGATGGAAAGAACAATGAACATCTGGATTGAGAAACAAATACGTCGATGAAAACTAGTATCAAATATCTGGGCTGAGAATCAGAGATCAAGGTGAACGTTTGATTTTCTTGGATGTTTTTTGCAATTTGATGTTCAAAATGTTATTTTTAAGAATAACTTCATTGACAAGTGAGTCTGCATTGTGTCGTCGGATGTGATGCCTGCGACCAGGTCTCGATAGTTGAGAAACTGTCAAAATTTGAATTGCCGCTTTCACAATCAGAGACACCCATGATCATCTGTATCTCTTCCTTCAGAATCTTTCAATTATAATTCACCCTTCATTACTTCCCCTTCAACTTAAAATGAACCTGTTCAACCAGAAAAAAACTGTTTTTGATTCAACTGGAAAAAGGTTTTCAGTCGATAGTCCTTTATCATTGCACTTAAACGCATTATAGATGTTATTGTTATTCTTCAAATCAAGTTGATTGTAAGAAACGAGACAATTCGAATCTGTTTTCTATAAATTCACGTCTACAGTGCGAACGATCAAAACACAATGAACGAGTCGTCGTGCTACTTCTCATCGAAATCGCACTGTTGGTAGATTGCATTCATGCTCAAATGGTGCTGCAAATAGGTTATTCGACGCTGTCTCTTCGCGTGAACCCACTTTCTTGAACCCCTCCCACTTCTCCTTTCCACAACTCTCGATGATCTCGTCCATCAGACAACTGTCCTCCCCGAAAAAGTTCTTGCACGCAGTCTGCTCCACTCGGTACTTTTCTTCCTCATCCTCAATATCTCGCGTGTCTGGAAATGGGTCCCAGTTTTGATAACACGTCGAGTTCTTGTCATCCAGTTTGTGCAGACAGTCTTTGAAGTCGCCGTTACGAAACTTCACAGAGTCGCAGAAATTCGTGAGCACAGCGACCGGTTTCTCGATCGCTGAGTCGGATATCTTATTGAAGAGCTGCGTGCAATTCAGATAGAGTTCACAGTAGCCGTTGAGCTCCGCTATGAACTTGTCATCGGCCACATCGAGCACTTGCACTTTCTCGCTGATTGTTCGCAGATTCTGATGAATCAGAAGAGGTTGATATTAATCAACAGAATGAGAGAGAGGTAGTGAGACTCACCACAAGACAACTGAGAATCGGGGGACCATCGTATTCCGCCGGTTCGATTAAAGAAATTGTAAGACAGGAAACTGATAAAATGAGAAAAGAGACAAGTAGTTGATACATGTTGAAGACTGAATGGACACTTGTTGGAATGCAGGAAGGAAGGCGGTAGGAGTCACTGTATTGCGTAGCCGACACAACATTAAAAATTGGCGAACGACGGGACGAACTTTTTATGAAACAATGACAACAATGAAGATGAAAAAACAATTAATTTAAGAAAGATTGTTGAGAGTCTTGTACTCGCACTGCTGGACGATGTCGTTGATGTGGATGTAGTGCTGGAAGACATACTGATAATGAAGTAAAACGTAAAAGCACTTACTTTCTTGAATCCTTCCCATTTATCTTTACCACAAGTCTCCGTGATCTCAGTTTTCATACAATTGCCCTCTCCGAAGAAAGAGTTGCATGCTTTGAGCACCATCTTTGCCTTCGTTTCCTCTATCTTTATCTTCTTGGTATTCGGGAACGGCTCCCACGTCTCCATACACGCCGGCTTCTTCTCTTCCAACTTGGAGTCACACTCTGCGAAATCCACGGTGAGATACTGAACAGCATTGCAGTACTTGGAGATGATCTCCAGATTTCTTTCCATATTCGGAATGGTTCGGAAGAAAGGAAGGCACTTTCTGTACTTGCCACAGTAGCCGAGGAACTCTTTCGTGCTTGACTTGTTGGACACTTGTATCAGTTCCACTTTTTCTCCAATGTTCTTCATGTTCTGAAATTTGAAGTTTTGTTTTAACATTATTGGTATCTACAGTACTCAAAAATTCTGAATTGATCTAGAAAAACTAGCTCATCATTTTCAGGGCAATTCGAGCTATGTATCTCATGTCAACTCACGTCAATACAGCTCAATATCGTCTGTGATCCAAAATCAGTACTGTTTTTCTTTTCAGAAGCACAAAACGCGCCATTCAGAAGAGTAATCAAAGCAAACAACAGAAGAATATCTGAATGATGCATGTTGATCATTCGACAAGAAACACTTTTTCTGATTTTATAGGGTTTGCGTTAATTCCAACAAAGGTCAGAGACTGATTGAGGCAGACTGTCCGTAATAAACAAACGTGACGTTTGTCGGATAGAGTTTAGTTTTTTAATGCGAATCATGAATGTACCAAGGGCAAAGTTTTCTTCTTTTTGTTAATGTGACTCATCAAAAAAACAGAAACAGTTTATTTCATATCAGTTTAGAAATCAAGGTTATCAGTTCACTGCGAGTCACTTTGTGTCCGTTTCAGATGTATGTCTTCAGAGTCATGTATTCAAAACTTCATGTTACACACACTTCTGAAGTTGTGAACGGTTAAGTAATGCTGAAAGAAGCTGTTATCGAATCTCGTTTATCAAATGGCACTGACTTTTCTGAACTGTGTCCACTGATCAGGGCCACAGAACCCACTTATTTCCTTCTCCACACAGTTGTTTTCCCCGAACAGAGCCTTGCATTCCTCACTTCGAATTTCAAGTTTCAAATTATTGTCTCTTATCCTTTCGTCATCCAGGTATCTATCGAAATTCGAGTAGCACTTCGAGCTCTTCCTGACCAAAAAATGGTGGCAAACTTGAAAACCATCAGCAAGAAATTTGACGGCATCACAATACAGACTGATGGATCTGATTGGTACGAGCATTCGACTCCCACGAATTGTTTCCAGTGTGTGAGCACATTCACTAAACTTGCCACAATTATGAAACAAAGCTGCAAGTTTCACACGATCGTGAACTGATACATAGCCCATTTCCACAATCACAGTCTCCAGATTCTGGAAATGTTGTTTTTTATTAAAGACAAACATTTTAGGAACTCACTGAAACGCATTCTGAAATGTTGATGTTTATTTCAAGAGCATCAGCAACAAATAAAAGTGAAAAGATAAGCACAGTGAGGTACATTGTTGATGAGATTGGATGTGAACCGACTTTATATTCGAGTTGTTGGGCTGATATTCTCGAAACCAAAAACCATCTTCCTAGTTGTCACGTTCAGAAATAGACAAAGAACACCTGATACCTATTGACCCTTTTTGTCACACATTATGTAAGTTTTCGTAACTTTTTAGAAACTTTATTTTATATTTTATAGAGAAGTTCAATCCAATTTATAGCTGACATATTTTCATCAAGTCGTTGATTGTCAGATATTTCTGAAATGTTTCGATTTTGGAAAAAATGAGAAGACGACTCACCTTCTTGAATGTTTCCCACTGTCCTGCTCCACAGCTCTCCGTAATTTCCTTTTGCATACAGTTTTCCTTTCCGAAGAATGCTTTACATGCCGCCTGATGAGCTTTCTCTATTTCCTCTTCGCTCGCCCCGTTCATGGGAAACGGATTGAACGACAGATAGCACTCCGTTTGTTTCTTTTCCAACAATTCGCCACACTTCTTGAAGTCGTCGTTCAAGAACTCGGCTAGATCGCAAAACACATCGATCGACTTGATTCCTTGAGCCAGTTTTCCGCCAGCGAACGAGAGGAGGAACGGGGAGCACTCGTGGAAGTGAGCACACTCTGTGTAGAGGGCGTTGAGGTTGGTCTGGTTGCGAGGCGACACGTAGAACATTTCACCCATCACGTTTTGAAGATTCTAGTGGAAATTAGCAGATTATGAATTTTTTGATCGGATTATAGTTTACCAGCATGCAATCTTTCAACTTTTCTTCATCAGCGGAGACTGAAATCAAGAGAATAACAGAGAGAATCGACAATCGATTCATTATTGTTGTTGGAGACATTTGTGGTCGTGATTATATAGGCACTTCCGAAATCAAAGACTGATTTTCAATTCAATTTTATCAGTGTCTACGATCAAGTTGTTATTTTAACTTTTTTATTGATAATTTAAGGTGAGGAACCCGAAAAGAAGCGCCAAAATAAATAGCACCGACGTTTTCACACTTCCATTTATCCTCGCTTTCGGACACATTCGGATATTGTCATTGAGCAACAGAATGCTCTGAAAGTTTGAGATTCAATTAATACTACAATGATATGTACCTCTTTGAACTTCTTCCACTTTTCTTCTCCAAACTGTTCAATCACTCCATTTTTCACACAGTCATCTTTCCCAAAAAAGGACGAGCAGGTCTCTTGTCTCTTATCAGTTTGTTTTCTGATATTCCCTTCCAACTCTAGATTGGGAAAGGGCTCCCACTCCTTGACGCAAGAATCGTTCAGTTTCGAAGTCATTTCTTCGAATTCAATAGTCAAGAAGTTGACAGCGTCGCAGAAGTTGAGCATCACAGTCACATCGTGCTGATTGAAGCTCCCTCCGACTAGAGCATTGTAGAACGGACCACATATTCTCAGATCATCACAACTTTGTTTCATTGAAGTCTTGGCAGTTGCATTCTGCATTTGAAAGTGTGCTAGTTGGCCGTGAAATCCTTGTGCGACCTGAGAAATGTTATTAGAGTCCACTCTAAAGTTAAGCTTTTACCTTCAAACATGAAAGCAAAGTTTTCTGTTCCTCTGCAGATACAACAAACAGAAAAGTCCCCAGAGAAAACCACAAAAAAGGAAGTGAAAGTTGTCGAGAAGAACACATTGTTCTCCAATTAATTGTTTTCTCAGTTCGTCTCTTTTTTATACTGATACTGACCAAGTGCGTATCACGTTAGAACGATCAAAAGTTACGAATTTAGGTGATCTGTTATTTTATTATGAATTCAAAAACAAAAACAAAAACCGTACAGACATTTGAAAATAACAATCTTCGTCATAATTTACGCCAGAAAACTAGCAAGTCCGAGAAGAGCAACGACGTGAATCAGGGATGCTGTCGTCTTCTCTCCGTTTTCCCTCGCCGTCGGGCACGCTTGCAGGTCGTCATTGAGCATCATTATTTTCTGAAACACAGTTGGTTTCCATTTGATTCTAACTTCAAGATGGTACCTCATTCAACTTGTTCCACTTGTCCTCTCCACACCTCTCTTTCACTTGAGCCTTGATGCACTCGTCTTCCCCGTAGAAATGATTACACGCCTCTTTCCTCAACATGATCTTCTTCTTCAGGTTGTTCTCCTGCTCGATGTTTGGGAACGGCTCCCACGAGTTCAAGCAGGCCTCATCCAATTGAGCCTGACAGTCCAGAAAGTCAGCAGTGAGGAAAGTGACTCCGTCGCAGAAGTTCAACGTCCTGTTCACAGTGTGATCGATGGGCTTTCCGTTGGGTTTCTCGTAGAACGGAGCACACGAGCGGATGTCGTTGCAACTCTCCATGAACTCTCGTTTCGCATTGATGTCCTGCATCTTGAACTCGTGCATTTTCTGCGGCACCGTTTTGATGATCTGGAAATGAAAAATGAGACTGCAGAAGACGTTAGGGAGACTCACTTCCATGCATGTTGCTAACGTCTTCGGAGGTGGCTCTTGTCCGAAAACGGAAACAGCGAGTACTGAAAGCAAAGCGAGATAGTTTTGTGAAGAATACATATTTTCACTGTCAGAATTCCTCAAGTTTCTGGTGTTTTATACAGTTGCATGTCACAGGATTTTCCTCGCCACCAAGGCAAGAAAAATAAACAAGGGGTCAATGATTAGAACGACGTCATGTTCACAACAGACAGTTTGGGCAATTTATTGAAGAAAAACAAGTGTCTCGAATGTTCTTTATTTTGCAGATTCAGTCCCAAAAGTTCGTCCCAGACACGTCGGAATCACATTATTGACTTTCAACGCGTTCTGAATGAGTCTCAAATTTCAGAAGTAATCATCAGAGTGTTCACCTTCAAAAACTGTTCCCAAACTTTTTCTCCGCAGTTTCTTCGAATTTCCACTTTCACGCAGTCGTTGGGTCCATAGAAATTCCAACACCCGCCACTCATCTGGTTTGTTCTTTTTTCGTCGTCCGTCTCGTACATATCCACCAGACACGTGGCATTGTTAGCCACCATTTTGTCATCACACACGATGAAGTGGGTGGAGAAAAAGAGAGCGGCCTCACAGGATTCGGTGAGAGTCTTCAAAGCTTTTTCCAATTTTGGTGATGACTTGGTTTGGAAAAGAGGAAGACAAAATTCAAACTTGTCACAAACTTCTTTCAACTCTGTTGCGATTGTTTGATTCTTGTAATAAATGAGATCAGGAATCTGGCGAATGGCCTGGAAAAAAGAATGAGATGGAAGCATGACTGAATATCACCTCCAGACAGCCATCTAATCGTGGATCTTCTTTATTTCCAATCGGCGAGCCATCACTTGAAATGAGGAAAACTATGAGGAATATCAGTAGAGTAATACTCATTTCTTGATGTTTTCGACGAGAACTAAATGGAAGTGGTGTGTTTTGATCAGATCGAATAGACAACAGATTGAAATTAAATTCCTTTTTGATAGGTCCAGTTTGATGGAAACTTTGATCTATCTAATGATAATAAGTAGATGTTTGTTCTTGACGAAAAGAAGGCTCATTTATTGGTTACAACAAAACATGTAACATAGTGAACAGTTGAAAAAAGAAGTTCAATCTTGAACAAACTATTCCGGTTTAGATGGACCCATATCATTGCAAGCGCTTATCATCGCATTGACCCTCACCGCACTCTGAACTTCAACAACTCTTTAACATTCTTACAACCATACAAACCGTGGAGAACTTGTCCCACATCTCGGCGCCACAATTCCCAACAATTCCAGTTTTCAAACAACCGTCTTTCCCGTAATAATTCCAACACCCATTCTCCATCTGATTCTTCCGTTTGTCATTGTCCATTTCCATGAAACTCTCCAGACAAGGAGCATCATTCTGAACCATCTTCTTATCACACGACTGAAAATCGGTGGCCAGAAACAGGACAGCATCGCATGATTCAATGAGGAACTTCATCGTGTTCTCCATTCTTGCCGTTGGATTCGCTTCATCGTAACATTTGAGAAGATTACGACATCTGTCTTTCATCTCGGTGACCACTGTCTCGTTGTTCGGCGTGATTACCATGACAAGATGGGGAATTACTTGTATCGTCTTAATTTCTCTTGGTTTTTAGAATTGGATTATAACTCACCTCAATGCAGTCCGTCACTCTTTCCGTTGACATTGGAAAAGAAAACATGGCATAGGGAAATAAAACTAATAAGAAAATGGTATTCAAGTTGAGAGACATGGTTGAATTTGTTGGAGAATTTTAAAATAATGTTTCACACTTCTTATAAAGAATTGTTGTTGTCTAGACGGGCGGAAATTCAAGTTGAGCGGCAAAAGATCAGTTTTTAGAAACGAGTAAATATGGGCAATTGATGGCACTGATCAAATCGTTTATTGAAACATAAATATTCATTCAACCAGTTAGTTTATTGCTCTAATACAATAAGCCTTTTTTTATGAAACAAAACAATTCTTAACACAATGAATGAACATTTATTACATACAACAATAAGAAAACAGAAGAATCTACTCCAATATGATGGGAGATTCGACGACTGTTCCGTTACAGGACGGTAACAATCCATTGATTGTCAGTGCACTCTGAATTCGATCAAATTGTTATCAAAACTGCCACCTAACAAACCGTGGAGAACTTGTCCCACATTTCGGTGCCACAATTTCCAACAATTCCAGTTTTCAAACAACCGTCTTTCCCGTAATAATTCCAACACCCATTCTCCATCTGATTTTTCCGTTTACCATCGTCCATTTCCATGGAACTTTCCAGACAAGGAGCATCATTCTCAATCATCTTCTTATCACACGACTGAAAATCGGTGGCCAGAAACAGGACTGAATCGCATGATTTGATGAGGAAATTCATTGCCCTGATCATTTCCGGCGTTGGATTCGCTTCTTTGTTGCAGTTGAGAAGATTGCGGCATCTGTCCTTCATCTCAGTGACCACTGTCTCGTTGCTCGGTTTTATTTCTGATATCAACCCGGGAATGGCTCTCATTGTCTGAATTAATCTTCGAAAACGTATAATCTTCAAAGCTTACATCGACACAATCCTTCACTCTTTCTGGTGACATTGGAAAAGAAACAATAAAGCAGGGAATAAAAATAAGAGAGAAAATAGCACTAGACTTGATGGACATGGTTGAAAGTTTTTGGAAATTGAAAAATGTTGTTTTTCAAACTTCTTATAAACAGTTGTTTTTGTCTAGGCGGGGAAATTCAAGTTGAGCGACAAAAGATCAGTTTTCAGCAAATTAGAAGTGAAAAAGAGGAACTTGGGAGGAGAATAAATATATCATTTATTTACATTGTATCAAGATGAGAACCAGGTACGAAGTTGACCGGAACCTATTCTGGAGACGTGCAGTTTTTCACAATTCTATTGAGAAGGTTCAGTTTCTGAAATCAATTGATTTATTCTTTGCAAAATTTAAGGGTCCAACAAACATTCTCGAACCATGACCAGCTTTCTTTCCCACAAACATTCTGAATATCTTCTTTCAATTTGGATCCGTTGTCACATGCGTCAACCAGTGGATTCCACTTGTCTAGTGGCTTCACATTACTCTCCTCTAATTGTTTTGAACAATTTTTGAAAGATTCTGTCAGAAAAATGAGATCGAGACAAGAATGGAGAGGTCGTATTGATTTCAAATTCCCTGATCTCGCGTTGAGGATTGGGAAACAACTTTCTAAAGCTGTGCATTGTTCTTTCAGAATATCCGATTGATTCGGATTGAATCCATTGATCAAATCGATGGTGAAGATTAAATTCTCAAATGAAAAATTTCTGATTATTATTATCCAGTATTATCCAACCTGAAGACAAGAGAAAATTTGTATCTCTCCAGATGAACAGAATTGAATCCAGAAGAGAAGGGGTAACAGGGAAAAGGAGATGGTCGTCATTAGAGGGAGAGAGAAGACAGTCATGAACTTTCTTTGTGACTACTGTTGATAATACTCTCTTTTTTGATGTTCTTTTGTTTTCTGTGACTTCAAAACCAAATATTTATTAGATAGAACTTAACAAGATAACAAAACGATATTTGAAAATGAAATCAGTAATTCCTGGCGCGTACTGGCCACACGAACATCCCTCGCAAATCGCATCCATAAATGCGCTCTCCAAACTCTTTTGCGTTCTGAAAATGAAACCATCTTACTTTTTCTTTCCTCACTCTCCTACCTTTTTAAACGCCCTCCAGGCCTCCACAGTGCAATGTTCCACGATTTCGAGTCGCATGCAGTCCTTCATTCCGAAGTAGTTCTTACAAATATCCCTCTTGTCAAAGCTCTCCAGAATCCTCCCATCCTCATCGATTCCCAAAAACGGATCCCACGAGTAGTAGCAGTCCGAGTTGCGGCTCTCCAGCTTCGCGGAGCACTTGAGGAAGTTGTCGGTGAGCGAGAAGAGCGTGTCTCGGTACGCCTCCACTCGCACTCTCATCTTGTTATCTCGAGTGGTACGACATGGAAGCTCGTCGAAGCATTTCTGGAAATCTCGAAACTTGTGAAAAGCGCTGAACACTTCCGACTCACAATGATATCTTCGGCGGTCTCGTTCAAGTGCTCCATGTACTTTGGATTGTGCAACTGGTGCTCATGGTGCTTCTTGAACAGTCCTGTGGTCTTCTGGAGAACACTTTGAGCTTTCTATGTGAAAGAGGGACTCACCGACAGACAGTAATTGGACAGATTCTTCTGCCATCTGGCACACAGTGGGTCTTCTGCGAGAAGCAGCGCTGAAGACGTCAGAATCAAGAGAATAACTCGAAGCGTGAGCATTTTGTTCAGTTTCAGTCTTTACTTTCAGAAAAGTCACAATTTTCAGCTCGAGACTGACATTTCGCTTGTCGCAGTCCATTATTTAAACGGATCTCCATTGCGTCAATAAGTGAACAGTTGGAGGGAAAAAATGTGATTTATAGAGGACACTGGCCGGCTCCTCCAAGAAAATCTCCAAGAAAAATTGGGAAAGAAAAACGAAAAAACAAAAACACGGCTGGTCTCGGAGACGGGGTGAGAGGGGAACTCACCATCGGCCTCTTCTTGTTGATCCAAATTGCTCTGGGGAAGCCCCGAGTGGAAAGACAGCGAGCACAGGAATAAAAATAGAAGTGACATGGATCTGGAAGAAGCATGGGAGGGAACATTTTATAGGTAAAAACACAACAGAGAGATCAAAAGTGAGGGAGGGACAGCTGGCTTTTGGGGGAGTTGCTGACTCATGGTCAACATGTTAGGAATTCCATGAAGAAGTTGGGAGGAATGTGCGAGAAACAAAAATAATAACACAGTGCTCAATACCGATTCATTTCAACAAAGATTTAGTTGGAAGAAGATTGATAGTGGTCGTGACAGTGTTCATTTTCGTGAAATTCGTGAAAAGTTGTATTACCCTGTTTTCAAAGCCGATTTTGACCCATTTTTTGGCAGAATTCGGAAAAACTGTTTACATAATCGGAATCAGCATAAAAAGGGCTTTCAAATGATATATAGTACACTTTCAGGTCATAAAATTTGATTTTCATTGAAATTGACAAAAATGAATCTCAAAATCGGATTGACCATTTTTGGAAAAAATATTTTTTCTGAATTTTTTGGAATTTTCTTATATCAATAGATAGAGAATGACCTCAAAAATAGATCTAACTGGTTTTCAATCCGAAATATGCAAAAATAGAATAACAGATGATAAAACAAAATTCGACTATTTTTCTCTGCGTCTCTCGCGCTTTGCGCGCTTAAGCGCGATCCCAAAAATGAATCTCGAGATCATCAGAGTTGAGAGTAGAGGCGTCTTGTTCGCGGCTACTGTATGGATTCTTCCGGATACCATCACTGTCCATCCGACCAATGCTCCGACCAATGCTCCTGTGCCATCCGATTCGTTGCCGCTGTCCCTTTGCCCGATCCGCCGCCCATTCTCGTCGCCTTGATGGTTGCAGCTCGAAGTCGATTAGAGCCAAGTAGAGGAGGAGGAGGAGGAGGAGGAGGAGGAGGATCGGTTCCGAGCCGTTTTTAGAGTCGAAAAACTTTTGTTCTGAATTTCAGATATATCTATATCATTGGAATCAGCAGATTTTTCTGGTTCCAACTATATACTTTTCAATCGGAAATATTCAAAACTGACGGTTTCAATATGTGCATGTCCCTTTAATTCTGAATACTGTAATAAAACTGGATGACCTATTTGAACAAGATGAATCACAAAGTTATTTGTATATTTAGAATCAGCATAACATTTTCTTTCGAATGATATAAATATCGGCGCTAAATTCAAAATTTTGAAATTTTCCGATTTTCCTAGTCGACAACCTCGTCGCTCCCGATTCGTTTTGAAAGCTGAAAAACTTTTGTTCTGAATTTTAGATATTTATATATGGTTGGAATCAGCAGATTTTTCTGATTCCAACCATATACGTTTCATCCAAAAATATTCAAAACTGACGATTTCAATATGTGCATGCGCCTTTAATTCTGAGTACTGTAATAAAACTGGATGACCCATTTGAACTGGATGAATCAGGAAGTTATTTTTATCATCGGAATCAGCATAAAATTTCCTGTCGAATGATATAACTTTTGGCGCGAAATTCAAATTTTGAAATTTGGTGAATTTTTGGAGCGGCGACCTCATCGCCCTCGAGTAGCTTTGAGAGCTGAAAAACTTTTGTGAAAAAATTGGGATATTTTTATATCATTCGAATCAGAAAATTTTTCTGATTCTAACAGTGTTGTTTTCACCTCGAAAGATGCAGAATTGAAGGTTTTCGTTTATTCAAGGAGAACTTGTTCCTTTAAAATCGGACTACTGTATTTAATTCAAATTTTCTATTTCTTCAACTGTTTTTAGCAACAAAAATCAGTGCATGCGTGACATTCCGTGAACTTCTTATCTTATCTAGAGATCTGATCTCTAGTGCCACGTGGCACAGTCAATGTGGCTCCTCCGTTCCGACTATCAAATTATTGTTGAATCGACCCTCGGATCGACACTCGGCAATGCTCAAGGCCCTCTTCTTCGCACTCCTGCTCTCCACCGCCGTCGTGGAGTCCAAGTTTTGCATGCTGCACCACACTGTGCAGACCGGCGAGTCGTTCTACTCGATCAGCAAGATGTACGACGTCCCGATGGCCACTCTCTACGAGAACAACCCCGGGAAGACCAACCTTTTCCCCAACGATCGTCTTTGCATCCGCATGTACCAAGGACGTCGTCGTTGAAAGAAAGAAAGAACTTAGGAAAATGCATGAATTGAAACAATAAAGTTTTTCGGAGTTTTCCTGGCTACTCAGATCATGTGAATTTTCATCAAAATCATTAAAAAGAGTGAGATTAAATTATGAATCACTAGACTCCTAATACGCGGTGGAACAGTGGACATTGTTAAAAACACCATTATTGAGCTGAATTCGCTAGACATTATTGGTACTGAAAACTTCATCAAAAAAATTCATGAAGCAACATGAAACAACGCCTACAGTCTTCCCAAACAGACTCTCTTTCCAACTTCCAGATGATTGCAGTCCACGTCTTGATTCCAGTCAACAAACTCTCGCTGCGAAATTCCATTGGAAGTCCAGATTTTGAAACAAGTGTCTCCAGGAGCAATTTTGTGTTCCTTTTTACATTGAAGAAGGAACCCGGTGCGAGCAACGCAAATTCTGAAGAGTGACGCCATCTGACCATCAATTTTTCGGCTTCACTAACCTGTCTCCAACTTGGAGTTTATTGCAGTTCAGTCCTGGATTGTAGCTGAGAAGATACTCCAACTTGAAGTGCACTCCATTGTCTTTCACAATCTGCCAACAAGTGTTGCCGGGCTGCACCGTTTTCCAAATGGCGCAGTAGTCGAGAGCACTGACAGTCAGTGCTGTGAGAAAAAATACCAAGAAGAATTTCATTAATGGTTGATTGTAGTGATAAACTTTGGTCAGATAAACCAAAACATAGGAAGAAATAGGCGGGGCTTGATAATGAATCATGAGATAACAGAGAGAGAGAGAAAGAGAATAAATCAAACATTTCCATGATAACTTTGTGTTGTGTTCTTGATGTTATTCAACCGTCTTCTCGGTGATAAAATAGGTTCAAAGTTCCCCAACAGTTCACCGGAACACGACCATTCACATTTGATGGCTCCGATGGATGAAAAAGCTCATAAATGCACCAGTAGAACACGTCGAATCGCATATATAAAGTGGCCGGTTGGAAGCAGAAGATAACGAACTCATCGTCATGAACTTCTACTCCATCTTCGCCATCGCTGCTCTTCTCTTCGCTTCTGCGTCTGCCCACGGGCACAAGTGCCATCACGGACACGGCGGAGGATACGACAGCGGAGAGACCATCGTCATCGGCGCTTCCAAGCCAGAGAAGAATTGAATCGTTTATTGAATAAAGTTGTGAGCATTTAACAAAAGAGTCATCCAGCACACACGGTCTGTCCAACTTGAAGTTTGTTGCAGTCGAGGTTCGCATTGAGTTCCGTGAACTGTCGTTGTCCAACTCCACTCTGAGTCCAGATTTTGAAGCAAGTGTCTCCAGAAGCAACTTTACGAACGTTATGGCATCTGGCCGATCCTCCCGATCTATTCAAGCACACTCTGCAATCAAAATCGTATTAAAAAGCCTTCAAACACTGAACGGACCTCTCTCCGACCTGCAAGCTCTCGCACTTCACTCCCGGGTTGTCCCCCTTCAACTTGTCGATCGTCGACCCTTGGCTGTGTGCAATTGCCCAACAAGAGTCTCCAGCCTTCACCTGATACCATTTGGAGCACGCCGGAGCACAGTAGACCAGTGCGAGAACGAGGCAGAGGGCGACGAGTGACTTGAGCATCTCTCGGGTGAAGCGGAGGAGGCTTGGTCCCGCTTAAAAAGAATCGAAAGTGGGCGGAGCTTAGTGATTTTCTCGAGAATGTCACGCTCACTCAGTAGCAACTTCCATTTGACTAACTTGGAGATTCACTTTCTTGCTCATTTTTGTTATCTCAGTGAGTGAATCACAGTCTAGTGATATAAAAAGGAGTGTTGTTCGAGTGTCTTATCATTATCATCCGTTTTTCAATGCCGTGTTCTGATTCTTGATAGTTGTTTGTCGCGTTTATCTTCATTTCCGAACTTGTGACCCTTAAACATTTTTACACTCCAATGGCACTCACGAGAGTTCGTGGTCCCGTGCTTTTTTGTTTACTCTGTTACAACCTTTTTGTTCCTTGAACTCTGCAGGAAACTTCTCATTCAATTGAATAAATTTTTTGTATTCAGAGAACGATGATACCTCTCCTACTTCTTCTTTTTCTACCCTTTATGGTATCAAAAGAATACTGTGTGGAATGGAAAACAATAGCCGAGGGAGACTCCTGCTGGAAGATTGCCACTGACAAAAAGCTCACGGTGGAAGCTCTTCAACTCTTAAATCCTGGTGTTGATTGCAACAAACTGGAAGTGGGAAACAAGTAAGCTCTTGCTCATTGCTTCTAGCTATCAGTGTATTGCTCAGGCTCTGTCTGTCCACTTCGATCACACAACCCAAATGCACGAAGCGCTACAAAATCATCGAGGGAGACACGTGTTTCCACATCTGGACGAGCCACAAACTGGCGCAGCGAGAGTTTTTGGAGATGAATGAGGGCATCGATTGTGACAAATTGGAGTTGTTCCGAGAGATTTGTGTGGGTGTGGGAAATGGTGCCACGGAGACGAGTACGGTTGAGACGAGCGATGTGAAGCCGGCGCTTTCTATGGTGGAAAGTGAGCACTTCTTATAACAGTGAGCTCATGAAATAGTTTGCAGCACCAACTCCGCCTTGCTACGAATTCCACACAGTCAAAGAGGGAGACACGTGCTATCAAGTGTCCGTGGCGTATGGACTGAAGCTTGACACTTTACAAAATACATACGATTGTGATGCTCTTCAGGTACTCGGCCGTCATATCTCCTTTGTACCACTCACTTCTTCAGATCGGTGACACCATCTGCGTGTCTCAAAACTTCACATGTCAACACCGATTTGAAATCCACTCTGGAGACACGTGCTGGTTCATGGAACAGGCGTTCAAGACGAATCAGACGGAAATGGAAAGAGCTAACGAGGGAGTGAGTTGTGATAACCTTCCAGTGGGACGAAAGATGTGTGTCTGGTCGGCGGACGACCGGAAGTTGCCGAATATGACCTGCACTGTTAGGAAGACAATGGGAAATGGAGACAAGAGTTGCAATGATGTGGCCAGAGAGAACTCCCTGACAATCGACCACTTCAAGTTCTTGAATCCACGTGTCAACTGCAGTTCGAAGATCCCAAAGGATTCAGATGTCTGTGTGAAAGATGCGTCCACAAAGCCATGTTCTTCTATTCAACCCGTGCTCTCTGATCAGAACTGCTCCATTATTATGCAACTGCATCAGATTAGCAACTGGAGACTGATGAATCTGAATCCAACTCTCAGATGTGATAGATTGGACAACACTTTTGAGGTTTCCCGCACATCAATCCCTCGATCACCCTTCACTCAATTTTCAGATTTGTGTCGGAAACGGGCCATTCAAACAGACGGAGTGCGTGGACACTCAACGAGTGAGCCATGAAATAGACACTTGCGAGAAGCTGTCGAAAGTCACCGGGCTGAGTGTCGGCCAGATAGAAGAATTGAATCCTGGAACCAAATGTGGGAAGTCGTTTGAATGGGGCTCACTGGTTTGCACTGCCAACTTGGGATTCGATACGAAAACTGCACAAGGGTTGATGATTCTGAATCTGAAGGATCTCGCGCCTGAACTGTTGAGGAAGGCAAGTTGCAAACAGAATTTTCAAAGAGCGAAATTGTTTTCAGTTCAACGAGTACAACGCGAACCCATCTGAAGAAACCGAGAATGCCATGAATCAGCAGCTGGTGATAGATCTTCAGAGACCGAATGTGAACTCAAGGCTCAAAGAGCTCTACAAAATTGATGATAAAGTACGGAAGATTTTGGATAGTCAACATCCACTGCCTCGCAAGGACTATTGTGATGAAATTCAGAAGACGAAAATGGCGTGAGTTGAATGATTCGGCTTTCTTTATCAAATACCTCATCGTTTTCAGGGAAAACATCAAAAAGTGTTTCTGCGAGTCGGAAGAGCTCCTTTTGTACTGCCAAGTCGTCGCCATGAAGGCGTTCCTTGATGCACAATCCCAAGTGACTCTCTCTAGAAATGTGTCAACCGTTCCAGCAATGCGGTACTTTTCAGAGATGTTCCCTTCAACAAAACTACATTCCAGAAAGAAACGTGGCATTGGATGTTCACTCTCTATCCCCACGAAAGGAAACAATACGTTCAGTGTGTTCAAGAACATTTACGGAGGTTGTTTCGGAGGCGGATGCTCCTACCCCATCGGGTTCGTGGAGATTTCCGTCGATGCCAACATCTGTCTGCCAATTGTCAAGTTGGCTCAAGACACGATTTTGTACTGTGCCAAGAAGGACCATGACTGTCGAGACGTGGAGGTGGAGAATGTTCCGGGACTGAAGTGGCTCGCTGGTCGATCGATCGGAGGGAGCATCAGCATCTGTGCAATCGGGTCGAGTATCGTTGAGTTCCTGACAAAGGGTGGGCTCAGTTTGTGCTGGGAACTCCTCGCTGCAGAGTACTTTGGGTTCGTTGGAAAACTTGACTTGGGATCCAAATTAAAGCTGATTGTTGTCAGTGTAAGTTCTTCTGTGTTTATTTAGATTCTGATTCTAAGTTTTCATTCCAGTTAGAAGGCGGGGTTATCATGAAAACGCACGGAATGGCATTCCCGAAAATGTGCGAATACAGTGAGTTCGAGTGCGAGGATTACTGTAGATGGAAGGCGGCCGGATGGGACAATGGAAAAGTGTACGGCTACTTTGAAATCCGGCCACCCAAACTGTTCGCGTGGACTGGCTTCAAGTTTTTCAAAGAGACTTATGATGAGCCAAAGAGAATCGGATGCAACACTGGACAGGAGGCAGCGGTGGTGATCAGGAACGAGAGGAATTGCAAGAATGCGGAGGACAATGAGATACAACGGAGGTGTTGGAGTGCCGATGACAAGGTTGGCTGGATATGTTCACTTTTCTCACCTTCAAGTTTCAGATGGGCTGGGCATCTCTGGATCCTGAATGGGGATTCACATTCAAACCGCACATATTTGGAAGGACACTCTTCATCTGTGAGTTCACGGATCGGCACGGTCAGAAAATTGGATTCGATGTGTACGGAGGCACTTCGAACAACAAGGGAAAGAAGACGTTCCACTATGTGGTCAAGAACGACGGAATCTATTTCGGAATGACAAAGTACAAGGAAGACTATCGGAAAGGAGCATGGGAGAACCAATGTGAAGAGTACAAGGAGCCACCGATAGAGCCCGAGAAGCCAAAGATCGAAGAGCCCACGGGAAGCAGTCAAGTTCCAGCGGCGAGCTGCGGGAAGAGGATTGTGGGATACTATACTGGATGGGGAGAGCGGGAAATCACCGAGAATCAGTTGAAGAAACTGACCCACGTCATCTTCGCATTCGTGGCAATGTATGCAGATGGAAGTGTGAGGTTTGGAGCTGTCAGTGAGGATGACAGTGGGCCACAAGCGGCTGTGAAGGCGGAGAGGAGGTTCTTGGATATGAAGAGAAAGGCGAGAGCCGTGAACTCGGGAGTCCGCGTGCTCTTCGCAGTTGGAGGATGGGACAACTCCCAGTACTTTTCACCGATGGCAGCTGACCCGGTGAAAAGAAAGTGAGTATTCTACTGATTCCGAGTGAATGATTTTAATTTCAGAACATTCATTGACTCTGTGGCATCTTTCATCGAGAAACATCAAATCGATGGCGTTGATTTGGACTGGGAGTATCCTGACATGAATGGAAAGGACAAAGTGAACCATGTCACTCTTATACGAGAGTTGAGGGAAAGATTCAACGAAATGCAAAAGAGCAATGGACGGAAAGACCCCTACGTCATCACACTGGCATCTGCTGCTGGAGAATGGAACTTGAGAAATGGGTACGACCTTTCTGGAATTCTCAAGTATGCCGACTTCATCAATGTGATGACTTACGACTACTATGGAGCATGGGAGTCCAAGTGGGGAGCATACACCGGCACGCCTGCTCCTTTGTATTACGGCAGTCTGAAGGGATTCTCCGGAAAACTCAACGCGGACTTCTCGATGAGATTCTATACCTGTAAAACGAAAAAGCCCAGTCAGCTGAACATGGGAGTTCCATTTTACGGACGGTACTGGAAGAATGTGTTGGGCCCCATTGACAGTTCGGATGACATGTGGAGAACGGCTGCACCAAGTGGTGGAGTCTACGAAGGAGGCTACGTTGGGTGGAGGAATCTGGAGAAAGAGGGATGGAACAAGGGAGCGACGTCGTGGCACGAGAAAACAAAGACTCCTTACATCCTCAACTCGGCTGCCAGAATGTTCCTCGGGTTCGAGAACGAGCGGAGTCTCAAAGATAAGATCAGCTATGCGACGGATAGGAATCTCGGAGGACTCATGATCTGGGCACTCGACTTGGACGATGACGCGGACACCCTTCTGAATCTGGTCTCCTCCGCAGGACTCTGCTCGGGAGGCAGTGGGGACAAGGTCACTTACACATGCGTTCCGATAGATGACGTCAGGTGGTGGACTCCAGAGAATTCAGATGAGACCAAACAGGGACAATGTGGAAAGTCAGCCCCGTTAATCAACGGGTTCTACCCAGTTTGTGATCCGGACGATCCGGGATACTCTTGCTGTGGAGCAGCTGGGTACTGTGGGAGTGGAAAGGAGTACTGTGACTGTAAGGGATGTGTGAACTATGGGAAAGACCCCAAGTTAATTGTGAAGGAGCCGACGAAACCGTCGATACCGATTCAATGGTACACACAAGATGCTCCTGATGGGAAGAGAGGAAGATGTGGAAAGGACATTCCGAAGATCAATGGAAAGGTGACGCTTCATTGAATACTGAATGTTCAATTCTTTGTTGCAGACTCCGATCTGTAACCCAGACGACGAAACGAAACATTGCTGCTCGAACGGAGGATACTGTGGGACTGGAAAAGAGTACTGCAGTTGTGATGGCTGTGTCGATCACAAGAAGGGATAAGATTGTTTATTATGTACATACTTTTTTTTACAATAAAATGTTATGCAATTAATATCTGGACTTGACCCGGCATGTATACTCGTTCGCTTTCGCCACAGCGGAGAACGTCCTTTCCAACGAAGGAAGTCCGCATTTTCCAATCAGAAAGTCGAACTGATTGAACAAGTTTGCAGTCAACAGAAACAGTTCCATCCGAGCCAACCGCTCACCAACACAGACTCTTCGTCCGACCGAAAACGGCAGGAACTCTTCTCTCTTTTTGAACTCTCCATTGGCATCAAGAAAGTGTTTGGGATTGAAAACATCCGGCTCCGGGAAGACGTCAGGATCGGCGAGCACACTGCTGACCTGAGGGAGCACTGCCACTCCTTTGGGGATGTGGTAGCCCGCCAGAGTGACTTCTCGAGTGGTCGCATGTTGAAAGTTGACAGGCACCAAATTGATGATTCTCTGGGCTTCATGGACGAATGCGAGAGTGTAGGGGAGTGACTCCTTGTCCTTCATAGTCACCACCCGATCTCCAATCACTTCCGACAGTTCCTCCTGCATCTTCTTCGTTTCGTTCGGATTATTCAACGCCCATGCAACGAGAAGGCCCATCGTACTGGAAGTCGTGTGCAGTCCAGCCACCCAGATATCGAAGCACATGTTGCGTAGATTGTCGTCGGAGAATGTCTCGAAGTCTCCCAGCGCTTCTCTCTTCTTCCTCTCCTTCAGGAAGGACTCCACGTAATCCTTGCTGTCGTCCATATCAAAGTCGATCTCTTTCAAATGCTGCTCGATTTGCTCTCCGAAAAACGTGAAGACTCCCTCGCGAATTCTCACCACGCTGGAAAGAAGACTGTCTATCAGAATGAAGATAACTTCAGACTTACTCTTTTGTCAAGAGTTTCGCGATGAACTGTGGCATGAAGTTGACAAAGTACGCAAAGTAAACAGAGATCCTGCCTTGAATTTCGAAAAACAAATCGAGCAGGTACTTCAGATGGTGGAATCTTTTCATGTCGGCGAACCGATGTCCGAAGAGGAACTGGTTTATTACGTTACCAACTGCCAAGTCGAACAAAGGCTGGATAATCATCACTGTTACTTTAAGTGGTTCTAAACCATACCTGCACATCGACATCTTGCCCTTGAGTCTTCCTCAGCTCTTTCACCATCTCGTTAATCTCCAACTGCACACTTTCCTCCATCGCCTCCCTCCCCAACCCGAACTCTCTCAGTGTGTGAAGTGCGAACCGTCTGTGCTCTTTCCACACGTTTCCGTTGTTGTCAATGACTCCATAGTCTCCTCCACGAAGATCATCGTTGAGCCCCCGAACTAACGCCTTGTCGACATAGCTCTCTCCATCGTTGACGAACGTCTCCTTGAGATCCTTGTACCCGGTCACCACGATCGTCGGATCGGTTCCCATCCAGATTGTGTAGACGTTTCCGTACTTTTTGGTCCATGCCGCAAAAGCAGCAGTTCCTGGAGCAGGATACGAGAACATTTCCAACATGTTTCCGATGACTGGAAGGGGCGTCGGGCCTAGCAAGTCATGGTATTGAATAGTTTTCGATTAGTGTCTCACCTGGAGGAAAGTTTCGTCGCTTCCAGTAAAACTCGTGGAATAAAACCAAGAATATCGCAGTGAAAAACAAAAGTAGAAACATTTTGTGGTCGAATTTGAGGAGGACGGGGCACTTTAAATACTTGGAGACAACTACAACATTTCCGTAGAGTCATCGAGGACAAACAACTGGCGGCAGTGGTTGGAAAGTGTACTTCGTAGTCTGTCAACATTCGTTCTTATCAAGGGAAAACGCAATTAAAAGATCAAAAATTGAGAGTGATTCGTCAAGGAGTGTCTTCGAAATAACTGTTTTGCCAACCACGTAGAACTTTCAGACTGGAATTTCAGCACTTTCTAGGTCTCGTGAGCAAACTTTGAAAACTGATTCTAGAACCCCTCGAAGAACTTTCTTTTACCCCCACTTGTTCGTTTTTGCTGCCCGAAACAAGGTGATTATGAATTCAAAATCGTTGGATCAATCAGTAAACATCATTTATTTAAAATCGGTCCCAGGTGCTCCGCAATACGCGTGGCTCACCATTGGCTGTCTGTATTTGGAAGTGACTACTTCATCTCCAGACTTATCTGCCGTCGCAAAGTATCCGTTTTGGGGACCTGTCTGGTTATAATTCCAAAAGAAAGCGAAGGTCCTATCCGAGGTCCAAAGTAATGGTTGTGGATTGAGTACTCGCTTCGACTCGGAAACGTAACCCATTTCGAACAGTCCAGTGGTGCTATTTTGAGTAACATTGAACCATGTTCCCGACACATGGTAACGCTCTATTTTCCCTCCTGTAATCAAGCTACGATACGCTGTTGAAAAAATCCATCAATACCATTGAACAGAACTTCCCATTCTTCGTCGGTTTCGATGCCACTCAACATTAAACCTTGTGATTCGCAACACAGGACAGTTGCGTTGTGCGGGTACGGATTTTCCGAATTAATAGTGAGGCCACATGTCTGAAAGAATACAAGGTTCCTAATTCAAACCCTAATTTTTAACTGGCGGGAGACTTCAGTTTAAGAAGCTCTTTCGAAAATACTACAGACTTCTATGGAGAGCCTAGCAAAAGATGTGAGTTACTCACTCCGGCGCACCAAGTTCCTCGCTCTCTTTTGAATTGCCATAAACCACGTGGACAGATGGGCGTTGGGGTTGTCGGTTTTTTCGTTGTGGTCACATCCATCTCATCACATGACTCTTCATTATTCAAAGATCCTTAAATATGCATGGCTACAGTACATATAATAAGAAAGAAACAAAATTGCTCGTTTCATAATTAAATAATAACCGAGCGTCTATTGAGAGATCAACCACACCTTCTGAAGGTGACTTCGTCGAAGGCACCACATTGCATTGGAAGAGGGAGATGATAGAAGTGAGGACAACTAAAGTTGGCAGACTGAACACAATCATTTCAGAGTCGAGGAGGAACTTTCAGCGGCGGTCTTATATTGTGCCTCAAGTCGTTTTATTTCTGTGAAAAACCCATGCTTTATGTCTGAAACTGTCTCTGAGCTTTTTTATTTTTTGATGGACACTTCAGTTCCAAGATGAAAAGTGATTATTTGTTGGAAATTGAACATAACCTGGTCCCGATTGTCATTTGTACCCAACTTTTTAACCAAACTCATTTATTCAATCTGAATAAAAATAAATAATGTACATAACCGTATTGAAAATGTCAATTGTATTTCATCAACGAGAATATCTTCGTGTTACCCGGCACGAGTAATCTTTTGCTTTGGAGATGAAGGAGAACGTCTTCTCGAGTGACGGAAGTCCTTCGGATCCCTCACTGAACTCGAACTGATTGAACAGGTTGGCGGTGAACAGAAAGAGCTCCATCCTCGCGAGCCCCTCTCCGAGACAAGTTCTCTTTCCAATAGAGAACGGGACGAGCTCTTCCACTTTCTTCGGATTTCCACTGTTATCGAGGTATCGTTCTGGTTTGAACTGATCCGGATACGGGAAGACGTTGGGGTCCGTGAGCACACTGCTGATCTGATGGACCACTGTGGTTCCCTTCGGGATGACGTATCCAGCGAGCTCCACATCTCTTGTGGTTGCATGTGGAAGGTTTATAGGGAGAAGGTTGGCGTGTCGTTGGGCTTCCTGGAAATGAAGATACAGTTGTTCAAAAAGATAGAAAACTTTTACTTACATTAATGAATGCATTTGTGTAAGGCAATGCCAACTTGTCCTTCATCGTTATCACTCTGTCACCGATCACTTCAGACAGCTCTCTTTGCATCTTCCGCTGAGCATCCATATTGTTAACCGCCAGTGAGGTGAGGAATCCCATGGTGTTGGTGGTGGTGTGCATTCCAGCCACCCACATGTCGAAGCACATGTTTCTCAACTGATCGTCGGAAAATGACTCGAAGTCTCCAGCAGCTTCGCGTCTCTTCTGTTCCTTCATGAAGATCTCCACGTAGTCTTTGCTCTCGACGTCTTCAAAGTCGATTTCTTTCCGATGTTCGTCGATTTGCTCTCCGAAAAACTTGAAAACACCGTCGCGCACTTCACAGACACTGAAACAACTCTTTTCAGTTGTAAGTTCAAACATATCTCACTCGGGGGTAATCATATCCACCATAAACTGTGGGATCCAGTCAATGAGATATGCCACGTAGACACGAATGCTCCCCTGCACCTCGAAGAACAGATCCAGAAGACGTTTCAGCTCATTGAACCTAGTCGGATCATCGAATCGTTGACCGAACAGGAACTGATTGATGACATTTCCGATCGCCAGATCGAAATGTTCTTGCACGTTCACATTCGCTCCTTCCATTTTCCTCAGCTCTGCCTCCATCTTGTCCACTTCGAGTAGAATCGACGACTCCATCACTTCCTTCCCCATTCCGAAATCTCTCAGTGTGTGAATCGCGAACCGCCTGTGCTCCTTCCACTTGTTCCCGTTCACGTCGATGACTCCATGGTCCCCTCCACGAAGGGAGTTGTTGAACTTCTTGTATATCATTTTGTCCACAAAGCTATCTCCGTCGTTCACAAACGTTTCCTTGAGATCTTTGTAACCATTGATGATAATCGTTGGCTCGTCGCCCATCCAAATGGTGTAGATGTTACCATACTTCAGAGCCCATGCCGCGAACGCAGCAGTTCCCGGGGCAGGAAAGGAAAACATTTCTATCATGTTGCCGAGGAAAGGGACGGGACAAGGGCCTGTAGAAAAAGAGATACGGAGTGGTTCTAGAACAAACTGACCTGGTGGATAGGCTCTTCTCTTCCAGTAGAGCTCATAGAATAAGAATAAGGAAAGGATGGCGAAAAGAAAAACGGAGATCATCTTGCAATGTGAATGGAAAAAGAACGGTCCGCGGTTTATATGTCAATAGAGACACTACACATTTCCGTGCAGTCGAACGAAATATCACAGTCTAGAGGCGAAAAGACAGAGGACGAAAGCGTACTTTGTAGGAGGTAGACGCTGCGTCATTTCTCATTGACAAGGGAATGGTCTGATGAGTCCCCGGAGTTCCCTGATGAGACCTATATCATTCGAAAGCTCTTGTTTCAACAAATTCAGAACTGTAATTCATTTTTCCTACCGAGCTCTGTGCGCCGAGATACAGCCGTCCAAATCTCAGATAATGTGATTTTTGTGAAACTTTGAGCGTTCATAACTTTTTTCGGAATCAATTTTGTAAAAACCTAACTATATATTCGAGTTTGTCTTCAAATTCTGAATCGACTTATAAAAATATAAACCTTTCACTAGAAGCGAAGCTCCTGTCTTAATCGTGTGAATATAGCCAACTTTAACATACTCATAAAACTTTTCCAGTTTTTTTGATTTTTCCAAATGTTGCATCAATCGATTCAAAATTTGAAAATACATCCAAATATATAGTTAGGTTTTTACAAAATTGATTCCGAAAAAAGTTATGAACGCTCAAAGTTTCACAAAAATCACATTATCTGAGATTTGGACGGCTGTATCTCGGCGCACAGAGCTCGGTAGGAAAAATAGATCACAGTTCTGAACTCGTTAAAACAAGAGCTTTCGAATGATATACGTCTCATCAGGGAACTCCGGGGACTCATCAGACCATTCCCTTGTGAGTTGAAATTGAACAGATCGCAGTTTGTGTTTTGATATTCGAACATTTTAAAGGGGTAGTCCGGTAACTAAAAAAGTTTTGAGATTTTTACATGAATCGACGCGTCTCGTATCGGAGATCACGACTTCAGTACATCATTTTGCACCAAAAAATTTCTTGAGCAAGTTATTGGCTCCCAAAGTGCTCAAAAGGGGCGTATTTTTGCTTTGAAAGCAACGTTCACTGATTGGATAGCCTCAACCTAGATGACGTGGAACGTGAGATTTCGAATAAAAACGTGAATTTTAAAAAGAAGGTTGACGCATTTATTCAGAATTTCACGTTCCACGTCATCTAGGTTGAGGCTATCCAATCAGTGAACGTTGCTTTCAAAGCAAAAATACGCCCCTTTTGAGCACTTTGGGAGCCAATAACTTGCTCAAGAAATTTTTTGGTGCAAAATGATGTACTGAAGTCGTGATCTCCGATACGAGACGCGTCGATTCATGTAAAAATCTCAAAACTTTTTTAGTTACCGGACTACCCCTTTAATGGTTTTTTTTATTTTCAAACACACAAGAACACACAAGAACGAATCGATTCGAAATAATCTGTTTCCTCTTTTTTCAGTGTCCTCCAAAAGCGTTCGGCGGAAAGTCAACGACAAGCGAGTCACGGCAGAACACGTAGTAGACAATCATTCGGGAGCCAGAGAACACGACGTTCATGAAGTCGTACGACCAGATTCTCACTGAAAGTTTCCCTTTTAAAGCTGACGAGACTAGTCACACTTACGAATCCTCGCGGTTCTTTTCTCGTCGAAAATCGACGTGGTTCTGGGGCTGACGTAGACGTACCAGCAGAAGCCGCGGACCATGAACAAGAAGTAGATGGCGAGCATGCACAGAATGGATCTCTTCACTTTTCCCGTCGTTCTGAAACATTCTACATCTTCAGCGTATTGAACAGAAGACGTACAGTTTCGGAGTATCTGAACCAATGTTCTGGAGGTTGATCTCTTCTTGGTTCAACGGCGCTTCTCCTCTTCCGACGCGAGAAATTCTGCATAAGGTGATCATGGCGATGATGAAAGTGGTCGGAGCCAATAGAATGGAGACCAGTGGGATGAACCACTGTTGGAAGAAGCGGGGGACTGAACGGATGTTCTTTTTCAGTTTGTCAATTACTAACTCACGTTCATATTTCCAGGGGAACGGCAGAAGAAGAACGTCGCAAAAGTGGACATCTGCAATGAGCAAGTTCCAAGTGAGAATGAGCATGGCGACAATCGAGTAACCGGCGGTGGCCACTGTCAAGTAGTACTTGAGGCGATCCACTGTGAAGAGTCCGAAGTTGTGACGAGTGCGCGAGGAGCACGTCCAGAGGAACTTCTCGAAGACGATGTAGAAGACGAGGAGGGGGAGGAACACGTTTCCAAACTCCTCGATCATCTTTATCTGCCCCATTAGACGCACACGCATCCCTGCCATAAACTGAAAGCGCTACATCAAATGGGCTCATTTTTTAATGACTCACATCGTTTTTGAAATAGACTGCGAGACTCTTGAACAGGTAGTTGTACTCGTACAAGAGACAGTAGGCCATGTCAGCGAAGGCGAGAGCAAAGAGGAACACGGATCCCTTGAGCTCATTTTTGAAGCGACGGATGAGGAGCTTAACTTTACAATGAGCACTGTGAGGAAAAGTCAAAAACTCACGCAACTCAACACGAATCCAACGGCGGCAATGACGGCGAGCACAATGTCCCACTCGCTGAGAATGAACTCGGGACAAGTCCGCTCGATCGACGTCCAGTTGTAGCCGTTTTTATAGTGAGTCCCCACTTCTGGCATCTTTACCCTGCAATGCGACTTGTTTGGGTCCAAGACTCGAGGAGGAGCATCGCCGAAAAGGATGAAACAAAAAAAGCTCTTCTCTCGTTTAGAATGCTCGCCAATCTCTTCGTCCTTTTTTTTGCGGCGACAAACATGGAATGGGGAAGAAGAAAAGAAGAGGCCAGAAAGCAAAGGAAGAAGGCAAGGGCTCACAAAATGGCTGATAAATATCGGCGAAAAATATTTTTCAATGTCAAAATGAAATATGAATTGCAAATGGGTCGGATAAAAAATAGTGTGTGAAGAAGATGAAGATGGCAGGTTAGCTCGAGTGCTCAATTTAATTACCATCTGGAAAGAAGAATGACAGAAACCAACTGACGCGACCAGGAAGTGGCAAAGAAACATTCTATCTCTTTCTTTCGGAACATTTGTCTCCGGTCAAATGTTCCCCCTGAACCTCTCCGTTTTCAATGTTCTCTACGAGTGCAATTTTTTTCAACAAAAAAAAGAATGCGTTTGTGTGTTGGTTTTACTTTGACACTTAAAGTGAACTCCACACATAATTGAGAATGGATGGCTGAACACATGAATGTTCTTTTGATCATTGTGGAAACACTGCCAAGTTCCTCGAAACACTTGTTTGTCCGTGGTTTGTAACAGATTGTTGCTCACTGTATGATGGCCTCGGAATGGTCCACTAAACTACGATAAATATAATTGTCAGCTGTGTAAACTAATAAGATCCCAAAGTATAAAAGGACAGATGTTACTGAGAAATGAGCATCAATAAAAAACATGCACAAGAATCTCTGTATTCTCTTGACCTTCCTCACCATCTCCACTCTAGCGGCTCCCATAAAAGTGCCAACTGGTAAGTGACTTTTTATTCTGAACTGACTCTCGTCCTTCAGTGGAAGAATCGGAAGCTGAGATGAGAGCAGCTGGAATGACAGAAGCTTCCATTGATGGATTGCTGGCGCTCACTAGACGATTTGTCACCGAGTTCCCATTGGTGCAGGAGAATAAGGAGAAGGCGTACAAGTTCATCGCAGAGTACACCATCGATTCGAACAACTTCATCAGGTCAATGCCACAGAATGATCAAGCCATTTATAATAACTTTTTGAAGAAGTATGGATTTGCGTAAAAAAATAAATGTTCGCCATATTTTATTATATTATTGACACATAAAAACAGATGGCAAGAAAATTTGAAGCCAGCGTTTCAAACGAGTCTCCATTATTTTATCACATCCACACCTTCTCTAAACTTTGAGTTCACAATAAACTTCACGGTTTGATATTATTCACTTATATGAATTGGTTTCTGAAGTGCCGACACATCCTATGGTAGAAGTGAAGACGGATCGCAGCAATCAGAACGTTGAAAGTGCGCATCATCACTGAAACATCACCCCCTTTACTTGAATCAAACCGTTTCTTACTGCTCTCCAGATTGGTATCACTGTTGTCCTGAACCAGCAGGGCTCTTGGGAAGATGGTGAAGACAACTAGCATCATGTAGAACACTGACCGCTTCACTCGCTTTTGCATTCTGTCAGTATTCAAAGTGATTTTTTTCAAAAAGAGCTCACTCACAGTAAAGGGCTCTTCGGATCGGCGCCTTCTGTATCGGTTTCTTCCTGGCTCAAAGCAGATGTTCCTGTTCCGACTCTCGAAATTCTGCACCAAGTGATGAATGCGAGCACGTAGAAAAGGACCCACAATGTGAGATCCACCAAGAAGAACACCCATGCGTGGATGAAGGCGAGAACTGAACACCCGATCAACTCGATTCAATTTCCATTTTTCTCACTTTCATTCCCCGTGTAATTCGTGTCATCTTTGCATAGATTTTTGAGCTCCGCCGACTGATTGGTAACAAAGGCAACAACAATTGCAACCGCCACCAGAACTCCAAGTAGGATTCGTTTGGAGTTGTATTCTGTGAAACAGCGGAATGTATGCCTGGTGTGAGAAAGGCAGGTTGAGAGGAAGAGCTCCACGAAAATGCAGAAGACGAGAAAGTAAAAGAGATTGGCTTCAAACTCTCCGAAGTAACTGACAGGGAGAAATATACTGTTGCGGATGGTCATCAAAGTCTAAAACATTGGTGAGATAGAAAAACATAATGAAAGCTTACATCGCAACGGAAATAGATGGCCACACTTTTGAGGAAGCTTCTGTATTCGTAAAGGAGACAATTGGTGACATTGATGATGACGATGACGAGAATAAAGAGAAGGGACTTGAAGTGAGCCTTGTAGCGGTTCACCAGAAGCTGAATTTAAAATAGCTTTAAAATTGTCAAAACAAGACACTCACAATTCCCAAAACAAATACAAAGGTGGCAGAAATGGCCAACGCAAAATCCCAACGATCGGTGATCAAATCTGGACACGAATTGATCTGCGTCCAATTGTATTTGGATTTTTCGGGAATATTGATTTTCTCCATCTGGAAACACGATTGGAATGAGAAAGGACTGAATAGCACGTGGGTGCGTCGTTCAAACAACAACAAGGTGTGGGTAGACGATTGCGCAAGTGGGAGCATGAAGTGATAAACAAAACAGCTCCAAAAACCAAATTGAAAGAGGGGAAATGAGAAAAAGAGTTTTTCATGTTGGCGGAAATCGATTTTCACATATCAAATTTAATCACAGATTAGGAAAGCCCTATTTCAATCTATTTATTATTCACAATCAGAAAAATAAACGAATGAAAGCATGTGATATTATTTTCATTCAGAACGCAAAGTTCCTCTCACCAGGGGGTCGAACATTTTCTGCATTGCTGACTGTTTCATTGTAAATTGTGGTCGAGAGACGCTGTTTGCATGTTGGTGCCAAGGACGACTAGGTGAAGGGCATTAATCGCCATTTGCGTATTACCCGAGTAGAATTGACGGTCGTTGCCAGTATCTGGAGAAGAATTAATTTAGAAAAATCTAGGAGTTAATATTTTTCAATCATCAGAATTCACATCAAACTATGAATCTTCACCAACAGAATTCGTAGAGAACCAGGTAGAAGTGCATGAATCAGCAAAATGTTCAGAATAACACATTAAACTACGATTTCCAAAACTTTTCCGTAGTTTTCAGCTGTGTCAACTAACAAGTTACCACTTCCGATATAGTATAAAAGCAGATGTGTCCAAGAGAATGGCATATCAAACATGTTCAAGCAACTCTCTATTCTCATGGCTTTCCTTGCCATCTCTGCTCTGGCGGCTCCTGTGAAATATCCCACTGGTAATTTTCTTGTTTTGAAGACGTTCATTTAACAAATTCATTTCCAGAGCAAGAATCGCAAGCCGAGCTGAGAGCGGCTGGAATGACGCAGCCATCCATTGACGGGCTCACTGCTCTCACGCAGAGATTCGCCACCGGCTTCCCGTTGGTTCAGGCTAACAAAGAGCAGACGGACAAGTTCATTGCGGACTACACCACTGACGCCAACAACTTCATCAAGGCGATGCCAGAGGGAGATCAGACGATTTACCAAAACTATTTGAAGAAGTACGGACTTGCTTAAACTTCTTTGTTACACAATAAAGTACATTTTCAATAATTATCTGCTCGAGGTGCATCATGAAATGTCATGTAAATGTCTATGATCAGTTCATCATCACGAGCAACTCCTTTTTGATGATAAACCGTGCACATGTGTACTGATAAAGGGGGAGACAGTTTGCATTCATTCTTGTTTTATTGTCCTCGGAAACATGGCCAGAACTGTCTCGTTTACTTCTCGTTCGGGAACTTTGGATCTGAATGGAAACGAAAAGAATGAGTGAGTCCCCTGAATTTTTTAGAATATCGAATAGAATTCTAGATTGTCTGCATCGGCGGTTCTAGATCAGCGGCAAACAGACTGGAGGTCCATGTGGATTTCCATATTCCTTCAGTTCGTTGTAGGAGTCCAAGTGTCAGTGTACTACATGTCCATGTGGCCTTATTTACAAAAGGTGACAGTATCCTTAATTCAAATTGTATTCAATGTGTTTCAGTTGGACAAATCGGCAGATGTTGACTTCCTTGGGTGGATCGTAGCTTCATGCAATATCGGTTCAACCATTGTGAGTTTATGAAAAATGTTCACAACATCTAGACATTATAATTTCAGTCGAATCCAATCTACGGCTACTGGAACCAACGTACCATGTCTGTGAAGTGGCCAGTCATCACCGGGTTTCTGATCGCCGCAGTTGCTCAAACCTGGTACGGAATCCTCGGCATGTTCTCGAATGCAAAATGGTTCATGCTGGCTGCAAGAATCGCCACTGGCCTCGGAGTGGGAAACATAGCTGCTCTCCGAGTGTACGGAGCCACTGCCTCCACTCCGAAGGACAGAATGAAGGCGATCTCATATGGGACGGGTGGCTACGTTCTTGGCATCTCGTTCGGTCCTGTGCTATCAGCATTCTTCACTCCACTTGGAGAGACTGGGTGGAAGATGGGGGCCATTTACTTCAACATGTTCACAGCAGTTGCTTTCCTGATGACTGGCGTCTGCTTGGGAGCTGTCCTCGTCGTTTTCTTTTTCTTCAAAGAGAACTACGTGGGAATCATGGATGAGGACAACCCAGATTCCAATGTGGTGGTGCCTAACTACGATTTATGGGCGGCTCTCATCTGCATTTATCTTTTCATGATCGTGAACATCATCGCTACAAACATTGAAGTGTAAGTGAGACGATGTTCTTCAATAATTGCACCTCCAACGATTCAGAATGTCGACCCCCTTGACGACAGTTCTCTACGACTGGAAGGACAGCCAGTCCATTCTGTACAACGGAATCGCCATCTGCTGCTGTTGCATCGTCTCCGTGGTCCTCAACGTCATCCTCGGCAGCACGAAACTCGGAAAACTGTGATGCTGACCAACCCATGCTCAGTTTTTATACTCTAATTAGCCACTTTCCAGAGACAAACGCATCCAAATGCTCATCGGCATCGTGTTCTTCCTGCTCTACCAAGTGTTCATGTACCCGTGGCAGTTCTACTCGGGACCGCTGGACTACCTTCCCAACGGAGACGACACTGATGTGGCGGGCGGCTGTTATCAGAGCTACGAGTGGTGCAAGTGGACGACGAGAGTTCCGCTTCCCGTGTATTTGATATGCTTCATCGTTTTCTTCGGAATCGCCTTCCCATTCGTGGAGTCCCCGTCCGCCGCACTCTACTCGGAAATTCTGGGGCCAAGGAAGCAGGGAACGATGCAAGGACTCTTCTCTTTGGGAGGAAGCATTGCACCAGTCATTGGATCTCTCAGCTCAACGTGAACAACCCTCTTTTTACTCATAAAACTAAAAGTTTCAGAGCACTGTTCCAAGCCTCCGGATTCAGGTACGTGATGGTTTATCAAGCGGTCATCCTGCTGATAGGAGCCGCACTGATTCTGTTCTTCTACAAACGACTCGTTCCATTGAAGTTGAAGTCGATCAAGAAGACGTGATGACCATTATTTTCAGGGTTTTTAGGGTGTTAATAAAAGTTTTGATTGGCATCAGAGTCCAAGAGTTCACAGCCTGCATCAGAGTGTTATCAGTTTATAATCAGTTATGATCAGCGACAAAACCGTTTATTGAACTTGCAAAGAAAACATTACTGGTCAAGTCCGTACTTCTTCAAGTAATTCTTGTAAATCGTCTGGTCTCCCTCCGGCATCGCCTTGATGAAGTTGTTGGCGTCAGTGGTGTAGTCCGCAATGAACTTGTCCGTCTGCTCTTTGTTAGCCTGAACCAACGGGAAGCCGGTGGCGAATCTCTGCGTGAGAGCAGTGAGTCCGTCAATGGATGGCTGCGTCATTCCAGCCGCTTTCAGTTCGGCTTGCGACTCTTGCTCTGTAGATAAAAAGAAACATTATCTAATGTATTTGGTTAACTTGCCAGTCGGATATTTGATTGGAGCAGCCAAAGAAGAGACAGCGAGAACGACGAGGACGAGGGAAAGTTGTTTGAACATTTTGACTTGTATTCCGTTTTACTTCGCCAACTTTTATACCCGACCCTGTCTACAAAAACATATGAAATCGTAGTTTTAACCTGCCTAGGTTCAGAGATTTTCTGAGCGAACACAAAAATAGGAAACTACGAATAAAATCTGGGTCTCTAATGGGATGAATCAACAGACGGTTTATCCTGATTTCCGGTTCACTAAAAATACTATAAAAACTGTGAGCAGAAACATCGAAAAGTATAGGAACTTTCAAACATGTTCAAGCAACTGATTCTCGTCTGCGCTGCTTTGGCCATCGCTTATTCTCTTGACCTGCCAACTCGTAAGTGACCCGTTTTATCTTTATTACAAAGTCAGTTCATTCTAGAAGAGCAATACTCTGCGGAGCTCAAAAACGCTGGAATGTCCCAAGGAACGATCGATGGACTCGCTGCTCTCAGTCAGAAGTTCGTAAGTGGCTACCCATTGGTGCAGGCGAACAAGGAACAAACTGACAAGTTCATTGCCGATTACACCGTGGAAGCACAGAACTACGTGGCAGCGATGAATCCAACTGATAAGAAGGTGTACGAGGACAGTCTGAAGAAGTACGGGCTTGCTTAAACTTCTGATTCCAATAAATGACTTCATTCTCTGATGCTCTTTGTTTCATTTGATTCAATGCTCTACGGGAATCTTCTAAAAATATGCACGGCGCGTCTTTCGTATTTTGAAGTTTCAATGGTCCTCGCTTCCCGTTGCCATTGACAATGTGACGGACTTTTCCTTCCTTTTTCGTATTTTGCTGGCACAATCCATTGAACTCGACCGTTGCCAACTGAGGCGCTTATAAAAAGCGGAGGAGTCTTGCTCTTCCCAATTATTCTTCCTCGTTCTTTCTGCTCTCAAAAATGGCGTATCCAGGAGGAAACCCAAATGGGTATCCAAAGGAGCTGTTCACAGTTCAACCACAACCACAACAACAACCCGTTTATATGTGAGTTGTTCCGAATATCACTGACCGGTATGTGATTCCAGTGTCCAGCAGCCACCTCCACCTCAACGAGAAGAGTCTTGCTGTGAGAGCTGCATCGCGTGTTGTGTCTGCTGTCAGTGCTGTGTGAGCTGTTGCTCTCTGTTCACCTGTTGGGCTCAGCTGTGTTGTGCTTTCTGCGACTGATTCATCGCGAATAAACATGTTGATAGGACCTTTATTATCGTTTCGATTTCAGATTTCACAGGGCTCACGACTGAGAGAAAATAAATATGAATACAAAGGAATAAGTTGTCGTTTTCACAGTGAAGATTTACGGGACAACGTATTGGTTTCCTCCGATGTTTTCGGTGGACTTGGCGTACAACCAGAGACGGTGGACCAGGATGTATTTGAGGAACTGGGCTGAAAAAAACCAAATTAGAAATGTTCTGACAGGT
This sequence comes from Caenorhabditis imperialis, assembly GCA_963572205.1. Taxonomy (NCBI): domain Eukaryota; kingdom Metazoa; phylum Nematoda; class Chromadorea; order Rhabditida; family Rhabditidae; genus Caenorhabditis; species Caenorhabditis imperialis. Next base: position 5,131,557 of record OY751543.1, on the reverse strand, counting down.
TCAGAATCTCTGTACCTCCAATCAAAACGGCGGCGACCATCTCGAAAGCGTATCCGGAGATCATTCCCCGAACGAACATCTCCTTCTTCGTGTGTTCCTTTCCGAACAGCTCCTCCACATCGGCTCCGATCGTCGAGTTGTCGGCCATTCCCGACGCGATGAGACTCGAGAACATCACCGGCATGATGACGAACTGGAGGCACGCGAGGAGGATGCACACCACCACCACTCTCTGCGACCACTTCAATGCCGGCTCGTTGTTCCTGGCAGCTCCGAAGAGCAGGAGCGCGTTGAGAGCGACGAAGATGAAGTGCGGGAACTTCTCTCCCCAGGAGGGGTTGATGATGAAGAGCACGACGCCACGGATGATGCCGAGCAGGGCGAGCACACAGACCAGAGGGCGTGCCGGGATGCAGCACAGCTTGGGAGGCGCCATTCCGACTGGTGGGTTGTAATCCATTTCTGTAGAAAGTAGATGAGAGGAGAGTAAAGCAACTATGAGGATAGGTTGATCGAATAAAGGGTGAGCAATAAAAGTGTGAAGACCAAAGAAGAGGAACGAAAATACGAGTATTGCGAAAGGGCGAGAGATTGGGCAGAATGAGAGCGGAGGGGAGCCGAAACGAGTACCCCATGACGCGAAATAGTGTGGTGTCTGACACCAAGAGAACGTAAACAACCTCTGCAACACCAAGCACCAGAGTTTATCGTTGTGTTCAGCCTTTCAAAGAACAAAACAATAACGCTGACAAGAGTTTTGATGATTTCTAAGGAAATTCAGATTTACTCTTCATGCTGTGTCTTTCAGCAAGATCTAGATTAGGATCACAACATACACAGTGTCTCAATTCTCGAAAACACTAGCGAGCCGCCGTCAAAAAGTAGTTCAAAAGAAATCGTGTAAAACAAGGCACCACGTTCCTATAGAACTCAAACGTGATAAAAATGAAAAGAGCCCAGTCTTCTGACTTTATATAGTGGCTCCGTGGCTATGGCAACCATAACAAGCATCCATTATGCGCATGTGATAAACAGACAGCAAGAGCCAAGAACCGACTGCGAGGAGGACGGAGTGAGGGAAGAACGGGCGGGTTGTTTGCCATTGCTAATATCAATTTTGTGGGCGGGGCGACCTGTCGCAGAACTGGAAAACACTGACGAAACTATGATTGCGAAACATCAAAATACGAAAGTAAACGTGACAATGTTTATTCGTCATCAGAATATATCCCATTTCTCTTCCGATAATCATCATAGATTTGTCTATCAATCGGAGACATTTGACTCAAGTACATATTGCACTCGGCTCTGAAGTCTTCGATGAACTTGTCGGACGCCTCCTTGTTCTTGGAAACTGATGGGAATTGAGTGACAAACTTCTTCGAAAGGGCAGTGAGTCCGTCGATGCACGGCTGAGAGAGACCTGCGCTTTGCAATGCGGCAATGGCCTTTGCTTCTGAAAATAAGGATGAGGAATAAGAAAAAGAATAGAAATAGGTGAAACATACCTGCATCCAAAGCAGCTAGGACGGACACCGAGGAGAGAGCCAGCATTTGATTCAGAATGATTCGAAATGGGACTGGAGAGTAGATATGGAATCGTATTTTGTTCTATTGGTCTTTGCAGAGTGCACCGAAAAGACGCAAACATGGCAGCTGGGAGAGACGTCACTCCGATGACTAACTGCGGTCTGGTCAAATACGATTCGGAAATTTATAGGTAAATCAAGCGATTTACCTGTTTTGAGGTTTTTTTCATTAAAACAGAATTGAAAAAATAATGTTTATTTTACAAATTATAATACAATTTGGTTTTTCAATTATCCATTGAGTCCGTACTTCTTGCGATGAGCGTCGTAGATTTCTTTATCAGAGTCAGACATTGCATTCACAAAGTTCTCGTTTTCGGTCCGGAAATCAGCGATGAACGTCTTGGCGGCTTCACTGTCGGAAGACACCAACTTGTATTCAGTCCTGAATTTGTTCGCCAGAGCAGTGAGTCCGTCGAGAGATTGTTGAGTCAGTCCGGCTGCGAGCAACTCGGCGTTCATTTGTTCTTCTGAAGTTGTTTTGGATTGATTACAGTGATATTTTTAGTTTTTGATTTACCATTTGATTCGGTCATGATGGGGGAATAAGAGCAGACGTAGGAAGGAGAGGATTGCTTTCCGATATACTGGCACAATGTTTATATATCCACCACCGAATCGTATTTTGTGTTCTTTCTCAAATTTTGAACGACGTTTGTCCGTCTAACAAAGCTACGAAAATACGATTTCAGTTATTTTCGAAGTTATGAACTATGATGACTCACTGATCTTTCTCAGCTTTGAAAATGAAAGATTTATTCAAAATACACCGTAAAAAAGAAACCAGTGAATAAGAAAAGATCAGAAAAGGCGATGATAAGAAGGCGTTAGACAGCAATGCGGGAGAATCGGGCCATCATCTTCTTCGCTGGATAACTTCCTCCTGTTGGTGCAGCAGCAGCGTATCCTCCGGCATCGGCAGCTGGAGCAGCATCTGGAGCTGAAGCTGGAGCCGGCTCTGGGGCTGGAGCTGTCTCAGGAGCTGGAGCTGGTTCTGGAGCTGGTGCGGGCTCAGGAGCAGGTGCTGGTTCGGCTGGAGCAGCTGGAGCAGCTCCACCACCTCCAGAATAACCTCCAGCTCCGCCGGCAGCTCCTCCATCAGCATAAGCACGAGCGACTCTTCTCTTCTTGGCTGGGTAGGATCCTCCGGCTGGGGCCGCAGCGGCGTATCCTCCGGCATCGGCAGCTGGTGCTGCTGGAGCTGCATCTGGAGCAGGGGCTGGGGCTGGTTCCGGAGCGGGAGCTGGAGCTGGCTCTGGAGCAGGAGCTGGCTCTGGGGCTGGAGCTGGTTCTGGAGCTGGTGCTGGTTCAGCAGGAGCAGCTGGAGCAGCTCCACCTCCGGAATATCCTCCAGCTCCACCGGCGGCTCCTCCATCAGCATAAGCACGGGCGACTCTTCTCTTCTTGGCTGGGTAGGATCCTCCTGCTGGAGCAGCAGCTGCGTATCCTCCAGCATCGGCTGCTGGAGCGGCTGGAGCTGCATCTGGTGCAGGGGCTGGGGCTGGTTCCGGAGCTGGAGCTGGAGCCGGCTCAGGAGCTGGGGCTGGTTCTGGAGCTGGTGCGGCCTCGGCAGGTGGTGCTGGAGCAGCAGCTCCACCTCCTCCACCAGAATATCCAGCCCCTCCACCTCCTCCTCCAGAAGCGTAGTCACAGTGAACAGAGAAGACCAACGCAGATGCCACCAAAACAAGAAGGAACTTCATTTCTGAAACAATTGAAGGAATGGGTGTTGACAAAGATAAAACAGCAGACTTACTGCCTTAGTAATCCGTTGGACTTGAGAAGAACTTGAAGTGATGATGAGTTTTGAAAAGTTTCTCCCTTTATATATAGAAAGGTTGTGTGTTGAAATGTACCCAGAAGCTTGCAACTAGTTCCTGCCAAATGTGACAAAACATCATAAATTTCGAGTTGTAATGTCTCACATCAGCGGTGGAATTGAAACACAGAGAAGAACCATCTAAAGAAGCACTATGAACCCACTATACATTTTTATTAGTTGTGTTGATCCGTAGCCAGTGTATCAGTGTATCTATCCTTCGTTTGCAGATCTTTAATAGCATGTATTTTACCATTATATCTCAAAAGCTTCAAAACAAAAGTTTCAGCTTCATTATTTGTCTCTCGATCACTATCAAAACAAAACAAATCAACAAACAGGAACAGGTTATCGGCAAGGTGTTTCCCCGAGAAGAAGCAGTATTTAAGGAGAATGAACGGCCAGAAAAGCATCACACTTCCATTCCTTCCTCAACGGTAGGCACTTCCAAAGCATTCTTCCCACTGAAATTCATTTTCAGAAATGAAGTTCCTTCTTGTTTTGGTGGCATCTGCTTTGATCTTCTCCGTTCACTGTGACTACGCTTCTGGTGGAGGAGGAGGTGGTGGAGCTGGATACTCTGGTGGAGGAGGAGGGGCTGCTGCTCCAGCACCACCGCCTGCTCCTGAACCTGCACCCGCCGCGGAGCCAGCACCAGCTCCTGAGCCGGCTCCAGCTCCAGCTCCGGAACCAGCCCCTGCCCCTGCTCCAGATGCGGCTCCAGCAGCTCCAGCTGCCGATGCTGGAGGATACGCAGCTGCTGCACCAGCCGGAGGATCTTACCCAGCCAAGAAGAGAAGAGTCGCTCGTGCTTATGCGGATGGAGGAGCTGCCGGTGGAGCTGGAGGATATTCCGGAGGAGCTGCTCCAGCTGCTCCTGCTGAACCAGCACCAGCTCCAGAACCAGCTCCAGCTCCAGAACCAGCACCTGCTCCAGCACCAGATGCTGCTCCAGCAGCTCCAGCTGCCGATGCAGGAGGATATGCCGCCGCTGCACCAGCCGGAGGATCTTACCCAGCCAAGAAGAGAAGAGTCGCTCGTGCCTATGCTGATGGAGGAGCTGCCGGTGGAGCTGGAGGATATTCCGGAGGTGGAGCAGCTCCAGCTGCTCCTGCTGAACCAGCTCCAGCTCCTGAGCCCGCACCAGCTCCAGAACCAGCTCCAGCTCCTGAGGCAGCTCCAGCCCCAGAGCCGGCTCCAGCTCCAGCTCCAGATGCAGCTCCAGCAGCTCCAGCAGCCGACGCTGGAGGATACGCTGCGGCTGCACCAGCAGGAGGAAGTTATCCAGCGAAGAAGATGATGGCCCGGTTCTCCCGCATCGCTGTCTGAAGTCTCTTGATCATTCCAATTGCTACGATCTTTCTATTGTCCACTGGTTCCTTTCTACGGTTTCATATCTGTCTATTAAAATTTCAAAAAATAAAGGCTTTGTCTTTGTTCTTATCCCAGTCCTGGAAGCTCTACTCATTCGAATCATTGAAGTTAAAAGCATCATCCATATCGAAATCCTTCCCGAGGTCTTCTTCGTGTTCCTCTTCTACTTCTCCGAGCCAAAATCAATGCTCTTCCAGATCGAACTGCTCCAGAATCCAATCTAATTCTTCCAACGTCAGTGACTACTTACAGTCGTTCATGCCATTTTTCTTCGTTTTCTGATATCGTGAAAACTTTACATAAATCCCGGAACCATTCCTACAAGATGCCTACTACTATCAAACTAACAGTTACCTTCAGACTAGATTTTTAAGATCAATTTCAAAATTATATCATCAGAAATGTTCAGTCTCGACTCTCAATTGTTTTTCATTGTGAAATCAATATTCTCCATCGACTGAAATTGTTCAATCTCGAATCGAATATCCATTGGGAGAGTTTTAACAGTTTCATTTTCTTCTCTAATTGTTCCCCGTGGTCCGGCCAAGCTGTACTAACATTACAACTCTTGGTTGTAAACCTAAATTAAACTTTAAGATTGAAAAATCAGATCAGACAAGAGGATCAGGATTTAATGATTACGAGTTTGAATGGAATTATTCATTGAAAAGAAACCGTAGCGTAACCCAGTTGAAACAAAAAGATCAATGATTGAGGAATAAGTTGTGATTTAGACAGCAATGCGGGAGAATCGGGCCATCATCTTCTTCGCTGGATAACTTCCTCCTGCTGGAGCAGCCGCAGCGTATCCTCCGGCGTCGGCAGCTGGAGCGGCTGGACCCGCATCTGGTGCTGGAGCAGGTGCTGTTTCTGGGGCTGGAGCTGGAGCCGGCTCAGGAGCTGGAGCCGGCTCAGGAGCTGGGGCTGGCTCAGGGGCTGGGGCTGGCTCTGGAGCCGGTGCTGGTTCAGCAGGAGCAGCTGGAGCAGCTCCACCTCCGGAATATCCTCCCGCACCACTGGCAGCTCCTCCATCAGCATAAGCGCGAGCAACTCTTCTCTTCTTCGCCGGGTAGGATCCTCCGGCTGGGGCAGCAGCTGCGTATCCTCCAGCATCGGCAGCTGGAGCAGCATCCGGAGCTGGGGCCGGGGCTGGTTCTGGGGCCTGAGCTGGTTCAGGAGCTGGTGCTGGTGCTGGCTCTGGGGCTGGAGCTGGCTCTGCGGGAGCAGCTGGAGCAGCTCCACCTTCGGAATATCCTCCATCAGCATAAGCACGAGCGACTCTTCTCTTTTTGGCTGGGTAGGATCCTCCGGCTGGGGCAGCAGCTGCGTATCCTCCAGCATCGGCAGCTGGAGCGGCTGGAGCCGCATCTGGAGCAGGGGCTGGAGCTGGTTCCGGAGCTGGAGCTGGAGCCGGAGCTGGTGCTGGCTCTGCGGCGGGTGCAGGTTCAGGAGCAGGCGGTGGTGCTGGAGCAGCAGCCCCTCCTCCCCCACCAGAGTATCCAGCTCCACCGCCTCCTCCTCCTGCTCCTCCACCAGAAGCGTAGTCACAGTGAACGGAGAAGATCAAAGCAGATGCCACCAAAACAAGAAGGAACTTCATTTCTGAAATGGAAATAATGAGATAATGCACAAAAAGAAGCTTACTTTTCCAAGTTGGATGGCAGTAGAAGTTTGAATGAAAAAGATGAATTGATGCCAATCATGAAAAAACGTCTGTATTTATAGCAGAAGCTGAACAAAAATGATACTTTGTGACTCGGAAACAAGTTTCCATCTAAGTGTAAAATGTTGCAAAACAACATAAATCTAAAAGTGTGTGTGGAAAGCAAAACACAGAGAAGTACTGAGTTAGAAAACATAAAATGTTTATAACGAAGATTGCATGAGATTATCAGAACGCTACCAGATACTTTCTCCAATTGTTGTTTTTAAGAAACTTGCTCCAACTATTGTCTTCGAGCCATTCGTTTTTTGTGTTCCAGCTTCATTATTTGTCTCTCGATCACTATCAAAACAAAACAAATCAACAAACAGAAACAGGTTATCGGCAAGGTGTTTCCCCGAGAAGAAGCAGTATTTAAGGAGAATGAACGGCCAGAAAAGCATCACACTTCCATTCCTTCCTCAACGGTAGGCACTTCCAAAGCATTCTTCCCACTGAAATTCATTTTCAGAAATGAAGTTCCTTCTTGTTTTGGTGGCATCTGCTTTGATCTTCTCCGTTCACTGTGACTACGCTTCTGGTGGAGGAGGAGGTGGTGGAGCTGGATACTCTGGTGGAGGAGGAGGGGCTGCTGCTCCAGCACCACCTGCCGAGGCCGCTCCGGCTCCAGAGCCAGCACCAGCTCCTGAACCGGCTCCAGCTCCAGAACCAGCTCCAGCCCCTGCTCCAGATGCGGCTCCAGCCGACGCAGGAGGATACGCTGCCGCTGCCCCAGCCGGAGGATCCTATCCAGCCAAGAAGAGAAGAGTCGCTCGTGCCTATGCTGATGGAGGAGCCGCCGGTGGAGCTGGAGGATATTCCGGAGGTGGAACTGCTCCAGCTGCTCCCGCAGAGCCAGCTCCAGCCCCAGAGCCAGCCCCAGCTCCTGAACCGGCTCCAGCTCCTGCTCCAGAGCCAGCACCAGCTCCAGCTCCAGAGCCGGCTCCAGCTCCCGCTCCGGAAGCTGCTCCAGCACCAGCTGCCGACGCAGGAGGATACGCTGCCGCTGCCCCAGCCGGAGGAAGTTATCCAGCCAAGAAAAGAAGAGTTGCCCGTGCTTATGCTGATGGAGGAGCCGCCGGTGGAGCTGGAGGATATTCCGGAGGTGGAGCTGCTCCAGCTGCTCCTGCTGAACCAGCCCCGGCTCCAGAACCAGCTCCAGCCCCAGAGCCAGCCCCAGCTCCTGAGCCGGCTCCAGCTCCAGCTCCGGAACCAGCCCCAGCCCCTGCTCCAGATGCAGCTCCAGCAGCTCCAGCCGCCGATGCAGGAGGATATGCTGCCGCTGCTCCAGCCGGAGGATCCTATCCAGCCAAGAAGAGAAGAGTCGCCCGTGCTTACGATGATGGAGGTGCTGCCGGTGGAGCTGCTCCAGCTGCTCCTGCTGAACCAGCGCCGGCTCCAGAAGCAGCTCCGGCAGCCGAAGAAGCCCCAGCTCCAGCGCCGGACGCGGCTCCAGCACCAGCTGCCGATGCTGCTCCAGCGGGAGGATATCCTGCCAAATCGATGATGGCTCGTTTCCTTCGAGTCTTCGTTTAACTTTTCTTCATAATTTTCTCTCATGATCATCTAACATTGTACTGGTTCATTTTTACGGATTCTGATAATAAACTTTTCAATCATATCCAAGAATTATTTGTGCCCTGACCAGAATACATTCCGTCTCTCTCCTGACCATCTATCTCTAAATTGACATCTTTTTGACTTACGATCTTTTTTCCATCAAACCTTTTTCACTGCGCCGGTTGATTCTACTTCCTTGTCGCGAATTCGTATAAAAGTGCGACTAGAGTCGTTCAACTTCATTTTGGTGTTCTTTTCCTATCCGAATGTTTTCTAAAATAGGTCCGCTTTTAAGTGTTCTTACGTATTTCGTGTTTCTAGCAATGTCGGAAGCAGGTGAAATCACCCCAGTGAAGTACGAAATCACATTGACTCCAGAATTCTATGGAGAGTGAGTTAATCACTTTATAGTCTACTTTTAGAAAAAGTTATTTTCAGTTTCAACCTGAACGCATCCGTTAACATCCATGTGAACGTGACGGATAGTGTGAAACAAATCAATCTCAAAATGGGAGAGAACCTGAATGTGACAAAAGTCACTTTCCAACAAGCTGCTCACATCTTCCGAGGAAGAGCTCAAGGTTTTTGGATAAAGTTTATCAGTATGAGCATTATTAGTTTCAGGTGAGATTCAACCTGCAGAGTTTGTCTATGACAACGAGACCCAAATTCTCGCTGTCACTCTTTACATGGCCATCGATCCCGAATCAATCAAGGAGGAAGGATTCCTGACCGTCGAGTACAACACCATTATCAATGAGAAGAACGACTCGAAGGGAATTTACCGCGTCAATGACGGTCTTTTTGAAACTGACTTGAAGGTAATCGAGTTTCAATTTCATAACTGATTTCAAGTTCAGGACGACAATGCCCAGTACCTCTTCCCAGTCCTCGGGGAGGATGTCCCTGTCTCTGTCGATCTGTCAGTGATCACTCCGTACCGTGCTGGAGTTGACACTGACATTCCTGCTGGTGAGCACAAGAGCGTTCAAGTCGGGGAGGAAAGTCTGTTCTCCAACAACTTCAAGACTGGAGATGAGAAGGTGAAGCTGTCTGACATTCACTTCAAGATTCATGCTCCGACTCCTCTTATTCTTGATTGAAAATCTAAATATTATGTATGATGTTTTGGCGATTGTATTTTTCAATAAAATGTTCTAAAATCTTCTAAAAAGATTTCAAACTGTCATTCTTCAACAAAGAAAGGATCTTTGGTTTCAAATATTCATCTATCATCTTCCATTCACTTCCTTGTCGGATTTTCGCATCTTTCTTATCATATTTGTTTATCAGAAGATAGCGGTTCAAAATGTAAACAATATTGCTTATTATTACGTTTCTAACAGGACGTGATTACAACAAAAACAAAAAAATTTCCACTCCAGATTTGATTGAAAACTGGAACTGTTTTTCTGGTAATGATCTAATATTTCTTCAGAGATGGATAAGTTTACCCTATTTATCAACTGGAGAAACACAACTAAAATTATGAATCGAAATTGTAGTTCAATCCCAATCAAACCGAACCTTGCAAAAAATGGCATTGATAGACGAGACAAACACCGCCCCAATTGAATCACAACAAACCAGTTCTGCCTATAAATGTGTCGCAAACAGTTCCTCTTTCTATGAGAATGACCGACCTTCTGACCACCTTCCGCCCTGTCAAAGTCCTTCTTCAAATCGATCCGGACCTCTCCAATGGCACCTACAAGGGAAGGGTCAAGATCGACTATCAGTTCACCGATGAGACCACGGAGCTCAAGATTCAAGCATCCAGGGATTTCCAGTGGACTTCGGTGAGAGTCGCCACGTTTTACCAGTTCAATGAAGGGTATCCGGTTTGTAAGTGATTAGAATGTGTGCTTATTCATAATGACTTTTCAAGATGCAAGCGTAGATGTGAATGATTACATCCATGACTCTGACTCGGAAGTTCTAACGATTCCATTGGGATCTCCGTTGAATCCGGAAAACACCGAGAACGGATTCTTCATCGACTTGGAGTGGACTGGTCCGATCGGCCCACCTGGAGAATTGAACGGATACTTTGCCATCGATGAGAGCACCACTGAATCCAATTTGAAAGATGGCAATGCTCACAAAGTGTTCCCCTGTTACGAAGGAGGAGTCACTGCGAAGTTTTGGCTCTGTGTGATTGCGGATGATAGGACTCGAGTTGAAACTAATATGGTAAAAATGTTTTTCTTTGTTTTCTGTGAACATTTTTAATATTTAGGACGACGCTGGCCACGAAGACTTCGAAGGGCGTGTCAAGATCAATTTCAACAAAGAGGAGGAGCTCACAATCGAGGATGTTTACTTCAGAATCACCCCGATTGTGGATATGGAATAATCTCCTGTTTTTGTTCATTGTTCCAGTAGAGAAGAATAAACAAATCAACAAATCAGTCTGACCATTCGTACTAAATTGTGTTACTCGGGTTCATTGCAAAGTGTACTTCAGTCTTATCATCATTTTTCTCTAAAACATGCTAATGTTATTCTCTGGAGAAAGAGACCAAGCGATTGAGTCAAAGAGCTAACAAACCACACTTTACTCTGGTTATGAATTTCGACAGCTTCAGATTTCCGCCACGTAAGTCCAATCACAATGAGTTTTTTGACGTTGTCACAAGACTTGAATAAAACCAAGACACACATGTGATAGTAATTTGATAATTTCTTGCCCTGCAAAAGCTCAATGTCTATCTCGTCACAACAAATGACTACAGCTCCCCCGCCCAATGCGAACGGCTCTTCTCAAATCGGACCTCCAGCGGAACTTGCTCCGATCATCGCCAACTATCACTTTTACAACGACCTGATTGCCGGCTGTTTGAGTCTCACTCTAAACGGACTCTTGATCTTTGTTATCACTTCTCGCTATGCCATCGCCACAAAAAGTTTCAAAAAAGTGCTGATGATATCCAAGATATTTGAAATGTTATTCAGTATCAGTTACATTCTGACTGCTCCCATTCTAACAGCTATATCGATTCCCCCTGACTTCTCCGGCCTGCTGATTGTGAACACCGGATGGCAGTTCAACTTTGTGTCTAGTCAGATTTTCCTAGCAGTTGCTATTGTCTTGCTAACCCAATTGATATTCATCTCTCCGTGGATGTACTACTTCCGTTTTGCTCAAGTTTGCAGGTTAGAAAACTCACGGAGTATATTCATAATAAATTCCAGAAAGCATGGCGCCAGGTGGATCGATGTCATATTCATACTGCTTCTCAACACGATTCTTCAAATTTTAACCGCCGCTAATTTATGCTACTCGGCGATTCCAACATCTGAAGATATTGCAACTTTGAAAGCAGTAGCAGATAGATTTACTAATTCGACTTCAGCGTTTTTAATGTTGTCATATACACTGAGCTTCTAAGTTATCAGGATTCTAAAAACGAATTGATTCCAGAGACCAATAACCACTCGAGCGGAGCTGGTGGACAAGGTAACTTCAATCATCTCGGCTGTCAGTTTTGTGGCATGTTTGATACTCTCCATCGCTGTCATTATATTCTGCACTGTGAAGATTAACTTGAAGATTGGAGAGTCGAGAAACACAAGTAACAACTTGTTGGTGTTGCAGAAGAAAATGAATCGAGTGCTTCTGACTCAGGTACAAACTAGAGTTTTTGTGCTTTTGATTTTTTTTTCGTAATTACGAATTTGGAATTTTGACTCAAATGTCAGTGTAGACTACACGCAATTTCCAGTTCTTCTGCCCGTTGGTCTTCATCCAACTGCCTTTCTTCTACTCGGTGCTCGGCCCAATTGCAGGGCTCTCTCAAGGCCTGCTCACCGACTTGCTCACCCTTCTCTTCGCGTGGTCCCCCGTTATCAACACACTCATCATCTTCATTCTCAATTCCGAAATCAGAAATGCTCTGATTAGAAGACAAGCCGTCACGGCCACTTCCGACGCTCGTCGCTCATTCGCCAATGAGCAGTGAGTGAATCTCGAAGGCGTGTGATTAGGAGGCAAGACAGATAACAACGCCTTCAAGAGGCTGTTATCACAATTATCTCGCGCCGTTTTCCCCAGTGAGTTCCTTTCCGTTTTCCACCTTTTTCATTTCGTCATGTGCCACTTCTACTCGCACGCTTCTCGCAAATGAGTCTGTTCGGTAAGACTTTCCGTTTTCTCATCATTCCACCAATTCTACACTTTCAGAATCAGAAACCACCACAGAATCCTCTGTAGAAATATCAATAACAACTGCCAAACTCGCATGGTGGAACAATTGTCTTGCGTGCGGACTCTCGATGTTCTTACTTGTCATCACTACATGGGTTTTAATTTTGAGCAAGAACATACAGGGATTGCAAAAGATCTTCATTGTGATTCTCAACTTTCTCCAAGTCATCTTTAGTGTTCTATTTATAGTCGCTTGTCCGGTACTCCTCAAAAGCTCAATGATGTTCATCATCGCATTTTAGATGTTTGGTGCCATCGACATGGGCGATGACTTTGTCGGTCTCATGATGGTCAATGCTGGAATCCACGTGGAGCCCAGACTAAGTGCCGCTCTTCTGATGGCTTCTGTTGTCTTCCTGACGCAACAAATCTTCAACTCACCTATCTTCTCCTTCATAAGATACTTACAAGTTTGCAGGTATACACTCAAACTTCGTACTCGTTTGAAAGAGCGACTTTCCAGAAAAGGAGTGCATTCCCAACATGTACTGCTAGTAGTGTTCTCCAACTCGATATGCCTTCTACTAAGCTCTGGAGCCTTATGTTACGCATCTGCTCCGACGATCGAGGACGTCATCTTCTTGAGTGGAATGGCTGTCTCGTATGTCGGGTACGAGACCGGATTCCTCGTGCTCTCCTACGATGTTTGTGCCCGATTGGGAAATGTCAAGTAATCAGTGGCTTTCAGAAGACTGGAAATTCGGTATTCGCCATCATCTCTGGTGTCACTTACGTCGCAATGTTGATATTTTCCGTGATTCTCATGAGATTCTTTCATCATCAGATTAATGCGAAAATCAACTCGAGCCTCAATATGAGTGAGAATCTGAAGAAGATGCAAAATACTGCTAACAAAATTTTGACTTCTCAGGTTACTGACTCATCAGCCAACTCAAAACTAAGATATAATTTGCAGTTCATAATCACAATCCTCTTCATTCAAATCCCCTTCTTCTACTCTGTTCTAGGTCCTTTGGTTGGACTCTCCACACGTCTAGCAACTTATGCTCTCTCATTTCTTTTCGTCTGGGGACCCGTTGCCAATACAGCCGGGCTGTTCGTGTTCAAGACAGAAGTGCGGAGGATGGTATTCAGATGCGCCAGGGATCGGGATTTGAACGTCGTCAATGTTGCAACTGAGAATAAATCAGTGATTAGTAAAATGTAAACGGCATTTCGATTCAATAAAATGATTTATCAACTTCAATTTTCAAAGATCTTTGTTTAATATCAAAATCGCCGTTCTCTTTGTCTCGACCTTTACTACGACTTCCTCTCTGAAGAAAAACTCCCCCTGATCCTGTTCACCTTGAAAAACTTTCATCCTTATCTCTCTGTTTCGTGAGGGAACTCCTTTGATTAATTGCCACGTTTTCCTTTAATGTTCCCTGTTTTTTTGTCAATTTTTCTCATCGGAAAAGAAAGACAGGGGTATAAACTTCTCTCCGTAATCACTCACTCTCACGCAAATGGGTACATTTGATCCCCCAAGCTGATCGATCACAGATTCTACTCGACGAATTCGCAGAAAGCGAAAGATGAAGAAGGAAGGATGGGTTAGGAACATATCGTACTAGAATCATATGCCCAGAGGGTTACAGGGTTATTTATCGACTTCTCCAACATTTCGAAGGCATCACACATCTCCAATTTATGTGACTCTTTATCTTGTCACCTGCTATTTTGTGACGAAACCTATTTAGTGAATAAATACAGTAACCGGAAGGTGTCTGAAAAGGGGGACAGTCTTGGTGTTTTAGTGATTTGTTTTGAGAATAACACAAGGACGGGTTCCAAAAGGATAGCCCGGAAATGTCGGGATGAAAGTTCAGAGGTAAAGGTTGAAGAATGAAATTGAAAGTTTCACCATGCTTCTCGGATTTTCGGATTCTCGGCTGTACCAATATCAGAAGTGGACATCTATGAAGAATACTGCTCATGAATACACTGCAGTTTAGTCTTTGTATTTAACAGAATCGTTCTACTAACTAAACCTGCAATAAATTCTCATTGCATTCTTCCTATTGGACTATAATTGACTACGGTACCAACAATCCAATCGCAATTCCAAGATACTCAGATTACATCCAAACTGGACAAAAGTTCCTAACCGAAGAACGTGTTTACCAGCAAATCGAGCAACTTGGTAATGCACAATTTTTGCTCCGATCACTTCAAAATACCAGCTCGTCGCCTCCGCACCCGAATGCTTCATTGTGTCCCTTATTTGCATACCCTCACTTTTCGTCGGTCCAAGATCACTTTCAAGCAAATAACCGTTGCACACCGCACAGACAAGTTTTGTCCCCCGTTATCCTTTGCCCTCCCCATTTAAGCCGAGTTACTTGCGAGTTTCTGATGTTTGAGTTAGTTTCTTCTGCGGTTATAGTCGGTTCGTTCAACTGAAGGCTAGAGAAATTGAAAATCAAAGTATCACTGTTTGTTATTTTTCCCGATTTGTATACATCTTTTGATCATGATAGTCTGTCCCAATATTTCAAAACCTGTATCGTCTTAATCACCTTTCTTCGCTTTATTCTGAAAATAGATGACGCAACCGTAATCAGAAATTCTCACGTGACGTCGTGGCACTTTCCCTTCTTGTTGCATCACGTGCCACGTAGTTCTTCTCGTGTATTTTTAACAGTGATCAGCACGAAAAAAAGGAAATTTATCACCGTTTGATAACAAAGATAATCATAGGTGTATGGTAAAAACGAAGTAGAAGACGTGAATATTCGCAAGATCAAAATGATGTGTTCAGAACAGGAAGTCGGAAAGTGAGAACTGACAGTCAAACAAGTTCGAAGATCCAAAATGACGTTTGGATTTGAAGGGACCAGTGAGGTCACAATCTGCTTTGATAACCCACCGAAAGAATGTTGTGATACCCAAACACTTTGTCTTTTTCGTCGCAGTGTAACTTTACTGTAACCTAGTGGTCATTCAGAAGCGTTTCTTTCCACTTTTCGATTACACTGATCTGGTCAGTCGAGTTGAAAGACCGATTCCCACGAATCATCTGATTGTTTGATTTCCGTCTTCCACTTTTCTCTGTGCTCTCTCACGTCGCCACAGTGTCTCGCAAGATTCAGGTCATATCTCAATCCTCAATCCCGCCTCAATCACCATATCATTCAGCTGATTATAATTTGTGACATACTGACAGTTGCCATCACTTGCCACAAACTGATTTGGAACAACGAATGAGCATGCTGAGAAGCATCGGGTTACTGTAGAGTTATCTTCATGGAAACGTGATCGTTGAGTTAAATTTGCGAAACAGGTCAAAAGGGGCGTGGCCTATTCGGATCGGAGAGTCACGTGTCGCGCCTTCTAACCCTTATTCTCCACCCACACTCGTCTTCTTTCTTTTCGTATCTCTTTCTGATTATATATTCCACCATTTCCAACCTGATTTCCTTCTTATTCTGAATTCACACCGACTTCACTTTTATTTCTCGACTACAATTCCAGTTCGGAATGTCACTCAAGACGCATCTCAAGTTTGTGCTTGTCGTTATTATCTACTTTGCTCACATCTACTTCCGACGACTTCCAATCACACTGCTACCACTGATTCGGGAAGAAATTGTGCTCACCAGTGATGACATAGGTAATTAAAACGTACAGTAGCCTTGATTCATGAAGCATCATGATCTTTAAAAACGAGATTTTCAAGATCACGTCACATACTAGCCAGAATCACGTATATTTTTGATAAAAAATCGATAGATGTTATCATTTGCAGGAATTCTCGTATCATCCCATGCACTCTGCTACACAATCGGACGACTTCTCTTCGGGGTGGCCTCCGACAGGTACTCGAAGGTGGCTCTTCTCCTCCTCGGCCTCGTCACCTGTGCAGCATGCTCTGTGGGCTTGGCGTTCTCCAGCCATCTATGGCAGATGCTAGTCGCAATGTTGCTCCTAGGAATTGTGCAAGGAGCAGGATGGGTTCCAGCTACACTCCTAGTTCAATCAGTAGGTTTTGAGGAGGATGTTTGAAAAATCAACTTCAAATTTTCAGTGGTACTCCAAGTCGACGTACGGGACGATGTTCTCCATCCTTGCTTGCGGATCAACATTCGCCGGAATCCTCCAACCGTTCTCCAAAAGATTCTACTGGCGCCACGTGGAACTCTACACTGGAGCTGGAATGTTGGTATTCGCCATCGTTTGCTACTTCGGACTCCGTGAAGACAATGTCTCACCAAAGCACGTGGAAGAGGAGGAAGAGCCCAATCCAGAGAAGCCGAAGAAGAAGGGAGGACTGAGAACCATCGTCGGGTCCATCGTCATCTGGCACATCTCATTCGTCTACCTGTTCACGATGGAGATGCGCACCATCTGCGAGACATGGGTGCAGTTGTTCCTCACCGACTCCCAACTCTCGCCAGATGCCTTCCAAATCACTTATGAAATCGGAGGACTCGTGGGAACCATGGCTTCTGGAATAGTCATCGATCTGGCCACCAGAAAGTTCGATGTGGATGCCACGAGACGAGTGATCGCAGTCTCCTACACTTGTCTCATGATGTTCTCTGCTGCTGGTATTTTCGAGTTCCCAGAGCTGAGTTCAGTGTTCGGGTTCCTCGCGGGAATGTTTGTGAATGGATCCATCAACGTCTGGTGCATGATTGCTTCTCAAGCGGGATTCACCAAGATTCAAGGAACTGTCAGCGCATTCATTTCCTTCATTGCCAGCTGTAAGTGCATCTTTCAACATTCTCTAAAAACAAAATCTATTTTCAGCTGGATCAATGCTTGCTGGAACACCACTGGCCCTTCTCATCAGTGTCTTCGGATACCGTGTCTTCCTTTACATCTTCGCCGTCCAACTGGTCATCGTCCTGGTGGTCTCCTCGTTCCGTGTCCGTCTCCGCATGGACACCTCGCAAAAGGAGGGAGAGAGCAGTGAGGACGACGAAGGAGCAGGAGTGTGCAGCACCGTCGTCGACTCGCAGAGAAACCTGACGAGTCTGAACAAGGAGACGAGGATCTCGATGCTCTTCGCTCTGTACGCGACGAAGAAGATCAAGCCGTTCAAGGATGTGCTGAGTTCGTCGAACAAGGTCTAATCTTGCCGTTTGTTAGTCCCCCGATCGCTAGGCTCTGAATTGTATATAAGTCCCATTTAGGAAAACAAGGAAACAAAAAACAAAATGTTGACCACTCTGAAAATCTCCACTGCTTTACGGTTGTTTTCCCTTACTCACGTTTTCATGATAGTCCAAGTACGAGTCGGCTCTTGCCATGATTTTGTTGTTTTTTTTTGTAACTTCTGAACTATTTGTTCTTTGCTTTTTTTCTTTCTCATAATAAAATATCACGTTTTCAACTTTATTAGGTGAATACGAAAACTACAGTAGGACACACTTTGCAAAGTCACAATGATCACTCTGATAGCATGGCAATCAAAAAACTGTTGGTGTAATCAAAAGTTTATGAAGTTATTCTTCCAACTGATAAAGTTTTAAGTGAATACTAGTTCAGTTTTCAATTGCTTCCAAGGCTTCCAACTCTTCCTGATGATCTCCTGCGCGGAATGATGCAAACGCGCTCCATCGGACGCCAGGAGAAAATCCAAATTTCACATCCAGTTTTGGCTCCATTTTCCGAAATGCTCATGTTTTTCCGTTACTTTTCACAATTGTTATTGTCTTTTTCCCTCGTTCGATTCTATTCCTGCTGTTTGAAAAAAACTATTGACTATTGTGACAACACCGCTCGGGAAACTACAAGAGCGCAGAGAAAATGACAGAATTGATCGGCAGCAGTTTCTTTTTCCTCGTTCTCCAAAAGTTTCCCAATTCGATTCACGGCTCTTTTTGATTTTAGAAATGGTGACAACCAGGTCTCGTTCAAAGAACAACCGCACAAGTGACAAGGATCGTTCGAAAGAAAGGTGACTCCAAGTTCTCCAATCCCCTCCAATTCTTCTTCCAGGTATGCGTACCGACCGCGATCCACGTTCGAAGAATCAGACGCGCTCGTCGGGTACCGATACGCTGACCACTACCTCCAATACGACTGCCTTCTGACGCGAGAAGAACTTCAGCGACTCGACGAGCACGTCTACTCGGCAGTCGACACCTCGTGGCTCGACGAGCTGTGCATGAAGAAGTTTTGGGAAGCCGTTGTGCTCTACTATCCTCTTTGGGTAGCTCCAAACTTACTTACCCTCATTGGTACATTATCGTGTTTCTTATGTTCAGTTCAACGTCGTTTCAGGACTGATTGTGAATCTGACGACGGTGTTGGTGCTCTCTTTCTACTGTCCAACAGCCACTGAGACCGCACCATCCTGGGCCTATTTTCTCGCGGCATTCGGCCTATTCATCTATCAAACACTGGACGCCACTGATGGAAAGCAAGCGAGAAGAATTGGCGCGTCGAGCCCACTCGGAGAACTGTTCGATCATGGCTGTGACTCGGCATCACAGGTAACAAGACATCTGAAACTCGATTGATCAGTTGTTTCAGGTGTTCGTGACACTCAACGTCTGCTACGCCCTACAACTGGGAAGTGTGCGCTGTGGAGTATTCATAGCCTGTCTCATCTCCGTCTCTCTTTTCTACACAGCTCACTGGAGTACATACTGTACGGGACAGCTCAGGTATTCGAGTCGCTACAATTCCAAAGCGTCGTATACAAAAATTGCAGATTCGCTCGATTTGACGTCACTGAAGCACAATGGTCGATTATCACGATGCTTCTGTGTACCGCCGTCTTTGGACCAGGAATCTGGAGCATCGGAGTTCTTGGCTACGCACTGAAGCATCTTCTCCTGTCGATGGTGGCACTGGGAACTGTGTACCAGGCACTCGGCTACCTCTCCGTCATCTTCACCGATGGCGTCGGCAAGAACGGATCCACTGTGGCTGGCACGTCGGTGCTCTTCCCGATCTGCCCACTGCTCGCGGTCATCGTCCCGTACTGCATGATCTACAGCAAGTCGGCCACCACAGTCTACGACGACCTCATTGTCCTCTTCGTACTCCAGTTCGGCGCCGTCGCCGCCAAAGCAACGAATCGTTTGATTGTCGCTCACATGAGCCGAAGTGAGTTGGTTCTGTGGGACTGGATCTACGCGGGACCGATCGCCCTGATGATCAATCAGTACTACGACATCAAGATCGACGAGAGGTGTCTTCTGAAGTGGACGACGGTGTACGTCTACATCTCTCTGCTCATCTACTGCCTCTTCATCACCAGACAGATTTGCGACCACATGGGCATCTTCTGCTTCAAAGTCACTCCGCCAAAGGCGCAGAAGTGATTGTATTATTAAAATAATGAGCAAATTGAACATTTTGAATATATAGTATTGTGTTGTAGGCGGATTATGGACGACGATGAGGCTTGCTGGCGTTTTGATAAGAAAAATCGATGCTAAAGATAAAAGACCGATTTGTAAACAAGAAAACATTTAAAGCTAAAAAGCAGCTCACCATTTCTCATCGTCGTCCTGAAACGCAACTTATTTGTGTAATAGAGATCCACATTTCTCCCACCCTCTATAATCTATTTATGATATCAGAACTTTTGCCCCGCCAACTTATAATTTGCAACACGCCCCGCACCGGCCACCAACGCATAGTTCGCTAGGGCGAGACTGCAACGCACTGATGGTTTCTAGTCGAGCGACCGCCGATTCCTGGTTCTTTCGACCGCCACGGCCACGCTCTCACTCTCTGCTCTCTGCTCGCAGCGCGCTCTCTCTCGCCCTCGCATGCCGCCGTTTCTCGTTGTCAATCGAACCACTTCTTGTCGTCGTAGAAGGCCGCGTCTCCTCCATTTTCGCTGAGCTTACCACTCAAAAACCCCATTTATTTTCACACCTTTCTCCCGATCCACCACACTTCATTGTCTCGGTCCCCAGCCACAAAAATTCGCTTTTTCACACGTCGAAAGTTCTTGTAAATTGGACGATAAATTGATTTTTTCTTCTTTGATTCACTCAATTGCTGATGAATATTTATAAGGGTTCAAGTTTATCCGCTTATACCTATACTTATACCTTGTACTTCTCGATTGTCACTTTTATACGCCATATTGCATTCTGTGCTAACTTAATTTTATTAATATGCCACCTAAACAAGCTGTTATTTCGGTTTTCCTTACGAAAAACGAATTCACAGCTTCTGGATCCAAATCGGTTTGTATTTTCCTTTTTCCATATTACGAAATAGGTGCTCATTTTCATTGAAACCCTGATATTCTATTCAATCACGACTTCACTTATTTTCGCATCGCAATCGTTAACCTCATCAATAATCACTTTTTCCAGGAGAAGATGGCAGCAGAGTCTTCATACGGATTTGTGTACGGAGTCTCCGGACCTGTCGTCACCGCCGAGAAGATGGCCGGATCTGCCATGTACGAGTTGGTGCGTGTCGGACATCAGGAGCTCGTCGGAGAGATCATTCGTCTCGAGGGCGACTACGCCACCATCCAGGTCTACGAGGAGACGTCCGGAGTCACCATCGGAGATCCAGTGCTCCGTACTGGAAAGCCACTGTCTGTCGAGCTCGGTCCAGGTATCATGGGATCCATTTTCGACGGAATTCAGCGCCCACTCAAGGACATCGCCGACATCACCCAGTCCATCTACATCCCGAAGGGAGTCTCCACCAACGCCCTTTCCCGTGAGGCTCGCTGGGACTTTGTCGTCTCGAAGGAGCTCCGCGTCGGAGGACACGTGACCGGAGGAGACATCCTCGGAACCGTCGACGAGAACTTGCTCATCAAGCACAAGATTCTCCTCCCGCCAAGCGCGTGCGGAACTGTCACCTTCGTCGCCCCATCCGGACAGTACACTGTTGAGGACACGCTCCTCGAGCTCGAGTTCGCCGGACGCAAGCAGAAGTTCTCCATGCTCCAGGTGTGGCCAGTCAGAAACCCAAGACCGTGCACCGAGAAGCTCGCCGCCAACAACCCGCTGCTCTGCGGACAGCGTGTGCTCGACGCCCTCTTCCCATGCGTCCAGGGAGGAACCACCGCCATCCCAGGAGCCTTCGGATGCGGAAAGACTGTCATCTCCCAGTCCCTCTCCAAGTACTCCAACTCTGACGCCATCATCTACGTCGGATGCGGAGAGCGTGGAAACGAAATGTCTGAGGTAATCATCCATTTTAAGAAAGTGCTCAAGCTCTCGTGTTCAGGTACTCCGTGATTTCCCAGAGCTGACCATGGAGGTCGAGGGAGTCACCACTTCCATCATGAAGCGTACCGCTCTCGTCGCCAACACCTCGAACATGCCTGTGGCCGCTCGTGAGGCTTCCATCTACACCGGTATCACTCTCGCCGAGTACTTCCGTGACATGGGTCTCAACGTCGCCATGATGGCCGACTCCACCTCCCGTTGGGCCGAGGCTCTTCGTGAGATTTCTGGTAAGTCATCTAATTCAATAAAGCATGTGATCGAGTCACGCTTATCAGTGAAACGTGGTTTCTCAATTTATCATTGCAGGACGTCTCGGAGAAATGCCCGCCGATTCCGGATACCCAGCGTACCTCGCTGCCCGTCTCGCCTCCTTCTACGAGCGTGCCGGTCGCGTCAAGTGCCTCGGATCGCCAGAACGCGAGGGATCCGTCACCATCGTCGGAGCCGTGTCCCCACCAGGAGGAGATTTCGCCGATCCGGTCACATCCGCCACCCTCGGTATCGTGCAGGTGTTCTGGGGATTGGACAAGAAGCTCGCCCAGCGTAAGCACTTCCCGTCCATCAACTGGCTCATCTCGTACTCGAAGTACATGCGTGCCCTCGAGGAGTTCTACGAGAAGAACTACCCAGAGTTCGTGCACCTCCGTACCAAGTGCAAGGAGATCCTCCAGGAGGAAGAGGATCTGTCCGAGATCGTGCAGCTCGTCGGAAAGGCTTCTTTGGCCGAGTCGGACAAGATCACGCTCGAGGTGGCCAAGATCATCAAGGACGACTTCTTGCAGCAGAACGGATACACCAAATACGATCGCTTCTGCCCGTTCTACAAGACGGTCGGTATGCTCAAGAACATGATCGGATTCTACGACCTGGCCCGTCACTCCGTCGAAGCCACTGCTCAGTCTGACAACAAGATCACGTGGAACGTCATCAAGGACAGCATGGGAGACCTCATCTACCAGCTCTCCGCCATGAAGTTCAAGGACCCCGTCGCCGACGGTGAGGCCAAGATCCGCAAGGAGTACGACGACCTGGCCGAGGCCATGGCCAACGCCTTCAGAAACCTCGAGGACTAGATAATTCATTCTTGTTAGATTGCACTTTCGCTTACTTTTAGCCCAAAAGTATGCACTCCCAAAGTTTTACGTCCCCTCTTCTGACTTACCTTATTCCTCCGCCTGCCCATTCAAAAATGTTTGATTTGATTGATACATTCCAAAATTAATTTTCATCAAATATTTATTGCACCTCTCCCCTTTTTTCATGATTTAGAATCTTACTTCAAAAATTCCACACTTTCCCCCATTTATCTGGTCTTTTCTCGTCCCCTGTTAAATGTCCCCTCACTTCACTTAAAATGAGAATTCCGAAGATGTTCTATGATTTTCAGTTCCCCTCCGTATTTTTTCTCTGTTTTTTAAAATGACTATACATTCTTCATATGTGCGCTTCCATTTCTTTTTCGTTACTGTAGCGGCAATCGTATAGTCTTACGAACTTTTTGTCTTACTGTGTTGTGATATGTATAATACTATGGAGTCCCACCTACAATAGCAATAAACTTTTAGGTTGATCCCAACCTCCTTATGGCAGCCGTTCGGGCGTGCTGTGAGTACGTGCTTCCCATTAAGAAACGACGATGCCGAATGCTCGTGAAGCAGGGGAATCGGTTCTGTGGAGAGCACTCAGTCCACGTCGTCGGGAACACTGACAGAATACCATGCCCGAATGACGGAAAGCACACGATTCTGAAGAGCGAGTTGGAAGGTCATCTGAAGAAGTGCAACTCGAGAATCATCGAAGCGGAGTACATCAAAGTGGACGCGAATTCGATTCGGGGAGAGACCAAGTACACCGATAAAATTGACAGAAGAGCGAGCGAAGAAGAGATCCAAGAAGTCGTTCACAAGATTTGGGAGTGCTACGAGAAGGAAGTGAAGCATCGGCTGCTCGTAGAGCAAAAGAACAATTGGCTCGTCGAGCAAAACTTGAGGGAGAATAAGGAGTTGTGCGCGACAAAGAAGAAGCAGTTGATTCAGATCTCCTCGATTTTGGGTGGGGATTCAAATGGATATCTGGAAATGAACAGTAAAGTATTATTTCAGGTCACATCGAATCCGCCGGAGTTCTGCCCAGCTCCCCGTCCTCTTGCATGTTCGAGCTCGGAGCCGGAAAGGGACAACTCGCTTACTGGATCTCCAAGACTGCTCCGGACGGAACGTTCATTCTGATGGACAGAAGCGGCTCGCGGAACAAATGGGACAAGGTGGCTCTTCGCGAGCAACCCAATCTCAAAATGAAACGGTTTCGTTGCTCCATTGAGCACATGGATCTCAGCAAAATTGACGAGCTGAAGGTCCGTAACAAACAGAGCACGTATCTGAAAAGTTCCTTCTGTTTCAGAATGCCACTAAAATTCTCGCGATTTGCAAACATTTCTGCGGAAGTGCCACCGACGCCGGCATTCGGTCGTTGAGAAACAGTGAGTTTCCTTTGATAACTCGATATTTAAGCTCTTTATGCTCAGGTGGGCTCCTGTTCAACTCGGCTCTTCTGGTCCCGTGCTGCCATCACAAGTCCCGGTTCGCAGAATACGGAGGTCACGCCTTCTTGAGGAAGTGGGGAATGGACGACGAGGCTTCTTTCTCTGCTCTTCGATACGTCGCATCGTATGCCACCAACGGAGCAGCGGAGACTCATGACGTGGAAGGATGGTGAGTCGGAGCACTGTTCTGCGTTCTATTGGTGATTCAGGAAGGCACTGCACTCGCCGCTGGAACTCGGAAGACGTGCGAAAGCGATTCTGGAGGTTGGAAGAGCCGATTGGTTGGAGAGCGTTGGCTACGAGACGAAAGTCATTCAATACGTGCCGCCAGAAGTTTCACCGGAGAATTTATTGATTTTGGCTCGCAAACCGACCGCACCCTTTTAATAAACTGTTTATCTTATATATTTCTACAATAATTTTAACAATCAACGCATTCTGCGAATCTCTGAACAGCTTCAATGAAACTTCTGAATTCTGTAGAAACGACGCTCCAAAATCCCGCGTCGCATTGTTTACCGTAAATCCACACCAACCGTAGAATTTTCGCCGTCCAATTTTTCATCAATTTTTCATCATTTTTCAACATTTTCTTTCAATTTCCGTCGTTATCAACTTCTGATTCACAATTCCATTTTCCAGGTATAAATCATGAAGTTCCTCCTCCGCGCCTCCACTCTCGCCGGCCAATCGCTCCGATTCGCCTCGCAGCGACCAAAGGTGTTCTTCGATGTGAACATCGGAAGTGAGCCGGCCGGACGTGTCACCATCGAGCTGTTCAACGACGTCGTCCCGAAGACCGCCGAGAACTTCCGCGCGCTGTGCACCGGAGAGAAGGGCGTCGGAAAGCAGGGAGTGCCACTCCACTTCAAGGGATCCAAGTTCCACAGAATCATTCCGGAGTTCATGATTCAGGTTTGTAACTCAATTCAGAATATAAAAAGCAAAACAATTCAAATCTCAGGGAGGAGACTTCACTCGCCACAACGGTACCGGCGGAGAATCTATCTACGGAGAGAAGTTCGCCGACGAGAACTTCAAGCTCGTCCACACCGGACCGGGATGCGTCTCGATGGCCAACGCCGGACCGAACACCAACGGCTCGCAGTTCTTCATCTGCACCGTCGACACTCCATGGCTCGACGGAGGACACGTCGTCTTCGGAAAAGTCACCGATGGAATGTCCGTGGTGAAGGCCGTCGAGAAGATCGGAACGAGATCGGGAGCTCCGTCGAAGACTGTCACGATCGCCGATTGTGGAGAGCTCAAGGACGAGTAATCATTGTTTTTGTTGTCTGATGATTTAGTGTTTTTCTTGTCATTCTAATCCTGTTACTATTTACAACTTTTATTATCTTGTTTTTTTCTTATTAGTGAAGATTAGTTTTTGAATATCACAAGATTTCGCCAGAGGATTCACTCAATGAGTCCGCCAACCCGCAGTATTCACAAGTCTTTGCACAAATCTTCCGGAACAGTGAAGAATATGCTTTGTGAGTGCACAGCTTCTGATTCCGTTCGCAATCATTCGCTCTATCGACACATTCCTCGTCGGGCAGTTCCATTGAGGAAATTTGAATTTTCCTGGAGAACTTCCTCGGCGCTGGGGATGACGTGGAATTCTTCAATAGATCGATCACATTGTCAACCATATTCAGACTTTCCAACTTTTGAACAGCTTCTTCGCCGAGTTCTGGAATGGAAGTTTGATGTGAGAAGAGATATCATGAAGGATCTTACTGGATCTCAAATTGGAGACGTGAACTTCTCGACTGTCTTCTGGTTCTTCTTCCTCCTCGTATTCCTCATCGGGATCACAGAATTTGCACGTCTTCGCACACCTGAAGAGAGAAATTCAAGAATATGTCTGTAATTCGAAAAAACTCACTGAAGACTCATCATCCTCCTGTAGAACTTCCTCTGACAGAAGTTGGCCCTGTCCGCACAGTCATCAGCCTCATCCACGCACTTCGCAGGCACGATCCTTTTCTCAGAAGGCGTCACTTGAGAAGACGTCGCCACCTTCGACTCGATACAGTAACCACAGGTCAGCGGACACGCCACCTCCATCAACTTTTGCTCGATGCGATTCGGCGATAAACATTTGACGGCGATCAGTCGGCAATCAGTGGAGACGTCCGCACATTTGTTTGGGCTATCATCGGAGAGGACCGCTGAGAGGAGCAGAGACACAGACACGAGGGCGAGCATTCTGGAGCTGGAGCCGGAGCCCATCGAGGTCAGGAGCCAGAAATGTTTGTCGAGAGTGGAGGAATGAAAAGGGAGTGCGACACGAAACCGTTTTGACCACATGTTTGTACAGTTGTATTTGGTTCGGGTCAGAAACTTTCGAAAAACACAAAGAGTCTGAGGGAGAGGAGGTGAAGGGGTCCTTTGGAGATGCAATGAGCTCTGATGAGCATTTTTTGGTGAATTGATTTTATCTCAGAAATTATGAAGAATTCAGTCTAGAACTGATTTGAGCTGGCAGTGGAAATGTTTTTCTTGAACTGATTTGAACTGATTGTGACAGGGGATATTTAGTATCCGATCCTGAAACTTTTCCTTTTTGACCACAAGAACAACCCTTGAAACTTCTTGGTTGACCATGATTTTCTCCAACTTGTTCGTCTTTTCTTCGATTTCAACGATTTCCTTTTTTATTAATCCTTGCAAAAATCGTTTCCCCTCTAATAGCCGACATCGTCTTTC
Source organism: Caenorhabditis imperialis (assembly GCA_963572205.1). Classification (NCBI taxonomy): domain Eukaryota; kingdom Metazoa; phylum Nematoda; class Chromadorea; order Rhabditida; family Rhabditidae; genus Caenorhabditis; species Caenorhabditis imperialis. The sequence goes on along the minus strand of OY751543.1, from coordinate 5,104,882 downwards.
CGGAGATTAATCCAATGTTTTAATCCAGGAAAAACCACATTTTTGTTGGTTTTTATCAGGCTTCTTTGAAACTAACGTCTATCGAAGACATGGGGCTTCAGCATTGTTTCTTTTCAAAAGCAAGTCTGCCGATGTGTGAGTCATCTGATGGCGGGCAAATACAATTCATTTCAAATCAAACGCTTTTGCACGTCGGTACTTTCCCACTGATTGCCTTCAAATGTCGGTTTGAAAGGTCATCGCTCGACTGGACCCTTTCTTTTACACTTCGCAAACACTCGAGGGGTACTGTAGCAGAGACACTTATCAGTTCAAATCAGTTCAAATAGAATGTCAAATCATTTATTGTTGAAACATTGACGGAGAACAGTCGATCCCTCTCTCGACCAATTTGCACCTGTTGTTGTCGTGTGCAAAGCGGTCCATGGAGCACAAGGGATAATCCCAAAATGAGGGGTCCTTTGTGAACGGGGCGGCCTCCGTTTAAAAACATTACCTAACAAGTGCTCACCTGAATTGGTTAAAGAAAGGCAAAAAGGTGAAGAGCGAGGTGGAAAGGCGAGGCAGGCGAGAGGATGTGAGAACGCCCGAGGCACATCTCTGATCACATCTACTGAGCCTACCTCACTTTCCCGAACGTCGCATCGATTCGTGAAAGCTTACCCGTGAGGAGGAATAATAGTGGTGGGGGACGAAGCGAGTGGGGACAGCGGAATAGAATGAGAGTGCCGGCAGAGTGGAAGGCGTCTGGCGCAAAGGGGGCGGCGCCTGCAAATCGCACTCGCCACCTACCGTAACCCGATGGTATCATCAAGGTGAGTGGGGGCGCCTCGGCAGACGTTTTTGCACGAAACCTTTTAGATTGTTCAATAGATGCGACTCTTACGAATTGATTTGCAAACGGAATGCTTTTTTTTCTCATTTTTTCATCTCGTCGTCTACCAAACAATTTATCTTATTGAGACGGATTACGGTAGCGGATTTATTCCGAATGTACTCTAGACCGGATTAGCACGAGAAGGCGCCACAAAAAACGAGCGAGCAGTACGAATTCGAGCTACCGTAGTCCGGAGAGTGTCTAGGGATTGGTTGGCGGGCTGCGAAACATTGGAAACACAGGGCTCACTGGGCCGAGGAATACTCAGACTGTCTTTTAATCAGAGCTCGAAGTTAAGAGCTCGAATGAAATCAGGTGGCAAAAGGTCTGATGGGAGCAAGGCACTGAGCCCTGATAATCGAAATTAGAGCCTCTGAGTACGCTCAAACTTCTCTTCATCAGCTCAAGCTTCACTGATTTCTTTTACTCGAAATTCTCATGATAATCACAAGCTCCAGTGGCCTTGCCATTTCACTATACACCACCTCGTGATAACCAAAATCTTTCCACTCCAATTACTCGCCAACCTTCACACGCTCAAATGAACTCGAATCTACTTTGTACTTTGCACTTTTCCTGCTCTGATTCACCAGACAAGCTAGGCTCTAATCACCCACAAACCACATCACGAGTTCAAAACACACACTATTGATCTACAGTAACCCCATTACTTCCCCCATTTCCCTTTTCGAGTATCAATCGAACCTGTTTCGCCCCCTTCGTATCACTCGTACAAAAGCCAGGGGTGCCAGAGCCAAGGGAGCCGGGAGAAAATGAGCGGGGAATCGTCATTTCTCGCACCTACCTCAGCTCTGACACCCTTGTTGCACCACGAGGACACAAAGGGACGTCAGAACACTTACCGCTTGTTAATTGGTCGGTAGGCGTAGAAGAATAAGAAGAGCAAAGCGGAACACGGGTGTCAAATTCGATGATTACGTGTTGCGAGAGTGTTCCACAATGGATTAGCACCTCTTGGAGGCGAGTCCGTCGGAGCCGACACTCGCACACACACTACTAACGCTCGCTCCCAATGCGCCCCTCCCCCTGCCCTTCTCCGCCTTCTTCTTCTTCTTCTCTTCCGTCTCTCCAGCGTCGCCCTTTCGTACACTGGCGCGGTCGGGTCGCGGCGACGAAGCGGTGCACTTTGCGAAAGTGCACGGCACTGAGCCTGGCACGGCGCGCCTCGGTGTGTGCCGCGCGCCTCCGCGACCACGCCCCCCTTCTGATGCAGGCTGGCACCGCGTGCTGAAACTTTGGAGCACTTGTCGCGAGAGGAACGAGACGAACAGACGAGACGTGCACTCTTTCTCTCGCTCAGTGGCTTTTGGACTCGATAGCGCCAAGGCGCAGCGCCAGGGATTGAATGTCTCGGCAAAGAGCATATGATGGACGAAGACGGGCGGATTAGGGAGGAGGAAAAGTACAATGGGACTAGACGTGATCACTGACGGATAGAGCGATATGTAGGTCAGCGTGGACTCAAAGTGCAGATATGAAACCGGATTGTGGATTACAGATTACTTCTGCGCTCTTTAATCAAGAAGCTCGCACTTTAGGATCGAAATCAGAAATAGCACTTGTCATGTTTGATTTCTTGAACATGTCCTTTTATAGAAAAGTCCTGGACTACTTCTACTACGAAAAGCTTATCAAATGTCCCGAAAAGAGCTCGTGGTCGTCAAGGAAACTTGGCATTACTCCGCGATACGTTGGTGCTGAGTTGACATCTTATCACAGACAGTGAAACTAGCTTTTTTAACAGCCGAAAAAAGTGAAAGGAATCGTTCCCCCGCATTCCCATCGCCGTCCCCCTTCCCCCGCCAACACATTGCGACCAATCGTTCGATTATTCCGTGCGAATTCCACTCGCTCTTCGCGGCGCCCGTTCGCAGTGTTCCCGTCTGCGTCTCCACGGCGCGCCACACTCTCTCGCTTCTAGAAGACCTCCTCGTTCCACGCGCTCTTTGTGTGGCGTGTCCTTGTGGCGAGAACACCGACAGGCACCGGTGCACTTTTTCGGCGAAAGTCGCCAGACGGTGTACTTTATATGGGCCTCTGATTCGGCGGTATGCCAATAAGGGTGTCAGAGGAGCAGAAGGAAGGTGCACTTCTGAAAGTGCACGAGCCGAGGGCGCGCGGTGCTGGCCGGTGGGGGTCTCACACTGATAAGGGCGAGGGATTGGAGGAGAGGGATGAAGGGTGGGGTGAGAGAGAGCGGAAATGCACAATGCTTCCGGAGTGGGATTTAATGATGTCAGGAGGGGGGACTGGAGGGGATTAGAGCAGACATCGGTGTACTTGTGACTGGAACTGATTAGTCAGGCGGTGATACTCTGCTAATCTCTTGGAATATCAATGGAGCTGTGTAGATAACTGATCACGATTATCATGATTCTTATGGTAATTTTGACCTGCCAATGAAGCTACAGTATCCAACAGAAGGCCAATGACCCGAAAAACAAACAAATTCTTATCAAAACGTAATACATTGGAGCGCACTTGCAAAACAATGGACTGGAATAGAAAAAGCAGAAATGGAAAAGATTGCATCATCAGAACCAGACTTACTTTGTGTACGAAATGTTTGTGAAATCGGGGTGAATTATTTCAAGTTATTTACCAGCACAATGTCGTCTCGAAAAGTGTGTGCGTTATCAGTGTGCTCCATTGCAGATGATAATTTCGCCCATCTTCGAGTGTCACGGAAAACCGATTTGCTGACTGTTAGACTCTGATTCCCCCTTTTCAAATCGAGAATACCCCTTTACCGATACGGGTGGCTTGCAGTTCCATATGATACTGATAACCCAGTACCTTTAAGCGTTCCAAGACGTTCCACCTATTTGAAAAAAGATCAAGGAAGATCAATCGAACAAGGTCGTCCTCGATCCACTTTGCGCTGCAAAAAGCGAACCTTTGAAAAGCGATGTGTTTTTTTCGTCGCGTCCTCCTCTCACTAGCAATCCAATAACTCTTCAAAACGTATACTAGCCCATAAATCTTGTTCTCTCCGAAAAAAGCCACGTCACAATTATCCCGTCAAGGGGAGAAGCGGATTTTTTGGAAGCAGCAGTACACCCCATTCGATTACCATATTGTGCTAATCCGCGAAAAGGGGAAGAGAGGACCGTGCGGGCTCACAGCACGACGCCTTGTCTCCGCGGTCATCGGGGGGCCAACAGGCAGCTGTCCAGTGGTTAATAAGGCACTTGGACTCCCTAAGTATACCTTATACGCGTACCTGTTTTCACACAGGTGTCTGGAAGTGTGGTGAGCAACGATCAGCAACCTTTCCATATCTCATTGTGCACTTTCAAACACGAGAAAAGTGCATTTCGATTTAAATGGCGCACTAATGAGTGAGTAACACCTATTCATAGGGTGCACCTGTCATCCTGATCGTGGATAGATAGCAAGAGAGGTGTCTAAAATAACTGTAGCGGACAGATGTATCCGGTGGCAAATTGGTTGCACATGCCACGTGGCAATGGAGGTGTGATCTGGTATTTGGAAGTGGATGATTTTCTCTTTTGTGGGAAGTTTCCGGGGAGCTGTTCTCTTTTGTGACGTCACTGGAGAATTCGAAAATTCTTATCAGTTGTGTGTTTACTTGCAAGTAACTGGTCAAACAGAATTCAAAGTCATGCAGAATACGAGTTGTCGGCAGTTTTCATCTTGTATTTGACCACGTTCCTGGGAAAACGTTTGCTTCAAAAAGTGCCGATAATCAATCTTCAAAGAGCCTTTTATTGTCTCCACCATTCAATGCGATTTGGAGTTACGAGGGACTAGAAAAAGACGGGGTCGGATCCTAGGCCAGGTGGATTTCTGAAATTTCGATTTTCTCGATTTTTTCCTTCAGTTTTCATGATTGTTTGAAGAATTTTGAACAAAAGTTATTTGAAACGTCACAAAATAAATGGAAAATATTGAGTTTCGGCAAAAAAAACTGGAAAATCAGGAAAATCATGGAAAATTGAGAAAAACGATAAAATCGAAAATTCAAGCTGGCCTAGGATCCGACTAGTCCCTCGCTGCCAATTTACAGGCACTGATGTCTAATATATCGTCGTTTTATGTTTTTCAGGATCGGCTTTGTATAATTTTAGACACAGTCCTGGAGAATTGCTGAATGAAATCTTTACAGTGTAGAAAACCATAAAAAGTATTGTATTTTCCACAAATAGAAACCACACTTAATCATTAATCAATACGGCTTCCACTCTGATAAACTTCTGAATTATCTTCCACTTCAGAGCAAGTCATGTCAAATTGATTTGTTAAACAACGAATGTCTGCAAAGTTCCAACTTTCAAAAACAATTTTTCAGTACGACGCATGTGGTCATGTCCTGTCTCGAACTCTGTAAATATTGACAGTGTTCTTTTATATAAAGCAACATGTTTTCCATTGGAGAGAGCTGGTGACAGATGTGGAGGAATGAAAGACGAGAACATGATTATCAGCCACCTGGTAGAATTGAATTTAAATGACATCACGAAACAATCAACCGGGTCCCGAATTTCGCCATTCATGCAGAAAAGAAGCGCTCCTCGTTGCCACTGTTGAAAAATTCAAAAGTCTCAATGTTTGGCATAATAGAAGAAGAAGTCGAAAAGGTAATCCGAGATCCGCCGACTGCACTTTGTCCTCCTTTTCGGACCCTCACTCCCGACGTTTTCCATTTTTGTGGTCGAAAAGTCAACGGAAATCATCATCCAATTAATTGGCTCTCACTGACTGTGCCACCTCCGCGCGCTTCGTATTTCAAACGTGGAGCTTCTCGAATTCGACACCGATTCTCGCCTATAATTAGGAGACGTCCCCTTGCCCATTCAGCTCCACTACAGGTGCCTACAGTACAGTGGCCCGCCCCCTTTTCTCGAGCCGAGATATGAGCAGCCTCCCGCCACAGTACTTCATGCCGGACCCGGAGACTTCCTCCTATTTCGACGCCTATCAGTTCCCGTATCAGACGACGTCGTCCTCGGCCACCTCTTCTCAGTTTGCACCTTCTTCATCCGCGGCACCGCCCTACGAGCCGGCTCAAATTCCGATTCCCGCCATTTCTTCGCCGACGCCTCTCCCGACGCCTCTGAATTTCGCATACCCGATGTCGGATTACACTCTGGAACAGGCATGTTCTTTTTCCATTTTGTTCCGAATCTCAAACTTTCAGATGGAAGCCATCTGTACGTCTTTGTTCCAAGCAAGAGATGGCGACAGACTGGTAGCCTTCTTCAAACAACTCGAGCTCAGATACGGAGGGTTCAATCTGGACAACTGGCGATTCAGTGAAACTATTGTGGTTGGTGAGTAATACTCATATTATACTATCACCGTCTCGATTTCCGCATTACGGTATCTCACCCCATTTGACCTCTACTTAACCAGTCAGTGCACCCCATATAGTCTGTAATTCTGCCACACTTATAATACTCGCACCACGGGGTCTCTCCACATGACGCATACCAGAGGTACGGTATGAGCAGCTGACTGTCACACGCAATATCCTCCTCCAATTCCATTGCACCACTCCTTTCCTTACTTCCTTTCACCGCCCTTCTTCGTATTTCAGCCTACACATACGCCCTGTATCATTCCAACGACTTCGAGACCCTCTTCCAACTTCTAGCTTCCCGGCCTTTCCATCACAGTCATTTCAATGATTTGCAAGAGATTTGGCATCATGCCAGGTACAAGGAGAGCCAGTTGAAACGAGGGAAGGAGCTGAATCCAGTGGAAAAGTACCGGTTGAGAAGAAAGTTCCCTCCGCCCAAAACTATTTGGGACGGCGAGGAGACAGTGTACAGTTTCAAGGATTCGAGTAGAAAGTACCTGAAGCACTTCTATCGGGATACCACTCAGTACCCGAGCCAAGAGCAAAAGAGGGAGATTTCGAGAGCAACAGGGCTCAAAGTCGTCCAGGTAACTGTTCTTTCGCTCTATCATGTACAACTTTCATTCCAGATCTCGAATTGGTTCAAAAACCGTCGCCAACGTGACAAGCCGACCACCGCCGACAAGTGCTCGCCTCCTTCCAGTTCGAGCAGCACCACTGGAAACGAGTTTGCTCCGATCATCACCCCACAGAGCTTCAACATGGCGGCGGCCGCCTATAACATGAACATGAACATGTTTTATGATTCGATTCGCGAAATGTAAATTCTAGCTAGCTGATCTCATTATTGTTGTGGACTCTCATCTGAACGCCAGAATAAAATTTAATCCGTAGCATAACCGATTTGTTATTGGCCATCTCCCCATGATAATTGCCGAGCAGCAACAGGTGCTCTCGACCTGTAGGCCACGCCCACAACGCCTCCAGGGAACGTCACCTCACGGTCCGCCTCCATCGACAGTTGCCACTTGACCAGTGTTACCTAATTACTCACAATATTGACACTATCAATGGAGCGCTATTATGATCTTCATCAGGTAAGCGTGTGCTTCTCATAGCTTCTAATCTTTTGGATTTTCAGATCGAGGCCATCTGCTCGTCGTTGTTCCAGGCGAGGGATGGGGAAAAGTTGGTGAGTTTCTTCGAGGACTTGAAGATGGAGTATGGTGGACCGGTGACAAGTTGGGCTCCTGAAGGCATTATTGTTGGTAAGTGAACAAGTTCTTCAGTTGCTTTCGATGAATCCTAATAAGCTTGTGACTAGATTAGAGTCAAATCGAATCGAAACAATAGTTTGTAGTGTTGGTATCATTATAGTAACAATCATACACTCACTTTGGATATAATAACTGACCTCCGTTTATGTTATGTGAGACGTATAAGTTGCCCGATTGAGCCACGATTCACAGTTGGTGGCGAGGGTTGCGCAATAGACTTCTCGGATACTATTGCGCAACGAACGCGTTTCCGTCCGCCTATCCATGAGTCGTATTTTAGCCTACACGTACTCGCTCTACTACTCGAATGAATTCGATACCCTGTTTGATCTACTCGCTTCCCGCCCATTCCATCACAGCCATTTCAAGGAGCTTCAGGAGATTTGGACGGATGCCAAGTGCAAGGAGGTATGAAGGGATACTGGTGGCTTCTGTGAATGGAGTCTGTTTCAGAGCGAGTTGAAACGTGGCAAGCAGTTGACTGCAGTGGAGAGATACCGGCTGAGACAAAAGTCGGCTTTCCCGAGGACGATTTGGGATGGGGAGCAGATCATTTACGGGTTCAAGGAGTCCCAGAGAAAGTATTTGAGCTACTTCTACAAGAACGTCACGGACTATCCGTCGGCGGGACAGAAGAAGGAAATCGCGAGAATCACGAACATGAATACTATCCAAGTGAGCACAAAGAGCTCACAATAAAGTACTAATCAAGTATTTCAGATCTCGAACTGGTTCAAGAACAAGCGGCAGAGGGACAAGCCACTCCGTTCCTCGAAGGGCTCTCCTCACTCCAGCTCGAGCAGCACGAATGGAAGCAACGACATCCCTTTCATGAACATGAACTTTTATGACTTTTCGAAGTAGTCATTCAAGTATCTTACTTGACCATCAAGAGCTTTAATTGTATTGTGATAATCATCAAAAATCGATTTATGTAAAGTTTTACTAGAAAATTTCAAAAGACAAAATAAAGACAATAAATCCGTAATCATCAAGAACTCGTCAACAAAAATATAGGCATTATCATGATCTATCCGGTCAGCGAGTTGTTCAACATCTCCTTGGCCTCCTTTCGCAACAGTCGACAGCGAATCCGTCTCTCCAGCCATCTAAAACATCTTAAAAACAGGGCACTTTATGCAAGAAGCAAGTGAAAGAGCAAGCTAGACTCACTTCTCGAAGCGCATCTTGCCAAAGTAGGCGAGAGTGTTGGTGGCCGAGTTGAGGATCACGAGGAAGTCGGACACACGCGTCAGCACCGTCATGAACCCCGGGAAGTTGTACGACTCGCTGATCAGCGCCTCGTAGAGGTCGATGAATGTGGGGAGCGACCTAAAGAGATATTTGAAGCTTAATATTTTGAAGCTCAGCTATGTATGTACCTGAATATCAAAAACTTGACGACAATGAAAACGGCCAATGCCTTGGAAGCCTTGTCCTTCAACTCCTCTGTCACCAGAGTGTCTCTACTCCTCTTCTGGCTCTCGAACAATCGTCTTCTCGCGAGCACATTCGCATGGATCTGGTACTCGGTGAAGAGGGAGAGAATCGAGATGAAGAGCATTGGGCCGAGCGTCTCTGTCGCCATGGTGACACCAGTCTTGTATTGGAAGTACTAAAACATAAGATGATCATGATTTCAGGTGAGGTGTACTCACAACGTCTCGCATATCCGATGGGTGCAACATTGTCGAGTAGACTTGAAATGGTACACTCCAGCATGTTATGAGGTAGAATTCAAAGTAGGAGACACTGTGGACGGCGAAACAGATGACTACGAGAATCACTGGAAACCAAAAGTATACTTCAATGGTTATTGAAAAGTCTTACTCGGCACGGCGAACGGGCGAATCATCCTCTTGAAGTTGCTCATTTTGCCTGAATTGCTTCTCGAGTGGAACTCGGAGAACATCTCCGCGGGGAACGAGATCGTGAACTTTGTGGCTTCTGTGGGGTTCTGCACAGTGCTCATTTTGCTCGTGGCGATTATCGACTTCCTCTGAAACTCAATTTTCAGTAAAACATCAAAATTTTCATTAAAAACATCAGATCTCACCGCTCGACTATAATTCGACGCGAACTTGAGTGGGTAGTTGACAACACAATAACGAGTGTAGGTGATGTAGCACACGAGCATTGTCGACGACATGGCGAAACTGTTCCTAATTCCATACAAAGCAAGAATCTTCCCCTGATGTTGATAGAAGACGTTGTATCCAAAGAACAGCATGCTCATCGACTCGACGCTCATGAAGAGCACCGTCGTCATCATGAGCATGAAATCCACCATGCATAAAGTGTACAGAGCAGCCGACATTCGTCGATTCAGATGACCTCTTCTCAAGAACCGAATCGCGTAGACTGTGCCGACTGCGGAAACGGCGGCCGCCGCGAGTGTGATGGGTCCCTGAAAACAACAAATTATGCTCGACGGCTCGGAAAGTACGCGTCTGGATATTCCGAAACTAATTAGTCTCTGCTTCCTTATGACCCCCCGAAGCTATTCCAGTGACAGATCAAGCTCAGTTCCCCGAAAAAGCCTCTGTCATCATCGTATTCATCCTAATCTATCGCTTGCTGAGGTGTCTAACAAGATTAAGGAATGCGCATGTCTGTGTGCCGAATGGAAACAAATACGAAATAGAACGTGTGACATTTATACGTAATCAACACTCACGTCGAGATAGAGCAAGTAGTCTGACTGGGCGGATGCTCGGTACTCGCAAATCTGCGGCGGCTCCGAGGTCGAGTTGGTTGTTTCGTTCATCTTGCCGATGTTGTTCTGAAATTCTGAACTCAAGGAGAGCAGGAACATTCGAAAGTTTCAATGAAATGACACTTTTAAGTTTGCACGACATTAGCTCCAAGTATAATGATAGATTGGAAATGGGGAGAAATGGGAAAAAAGATGTCGTCGAGATGAGGAAGAATTCTTCTTCTTCTGCTTCCTTTCACTGTCTGTTCGAGGAATAATGGTGAAAAGGCAAAGAAGAAAGGGAGGAAACGAGGGGAGCAAATTATTGGGGCGGATGTATATGCATTGGAAATTAACGGAATATGACGAGGTGTTAACTGTGAAGCACACTTTTGAAACTTTGAACTTGATGCAGAAGCAGCAGATAAAGTTGAAGAAACATGTTCTTCATCTCTTTTTCTGCAATTTTCCGCTCAAAAACGCAACTGACATGTCATTGACTATCCTGACAAGTTCCAGGAAAGTATGTGGGTGCAAGAGTCCAACATCAAACACTACTGGAAACAGGTGCAATCGAGGGTACTTTGTGGCATCACTGGAGCTAAAGCTCTTGATCACTCTTGATGAGAAAAAGGGGAGGGGCTTCGAAATTGTCTTATTTTTGCGGAAGGACACAAAAAGGAGGAACATTTCATTTTTAATCCCCTTGAGAGCCAAAAGTCGAATTTCCAGACGTTTTCCTTCTCATTTTTCGACAAAGGGACATCAAAATGTGTCGGAATAGTAGGAAGCCAGAGAGTTTTCATGATCGAGAAGTCTGGAAGAGACTCGAAGATTGAAATGTTCTCTAGTTTGGAATCGGTTACTTTCGCATTTATAGCGAATTCACATTTTTCGGGGTAGGTTCGGAGATTATTGAGTTGGGACCAAAATACATATCGGGTGGGTGAGAGGTAACAAAATGGCAAGGCACAATGCACAAAATACAAGGAAGATGGAAAAGGCTGGGGGAGCAAATATGGGCAATCTGAGGGAGGATGATAAATGATAAGTTGTTCTAGTCTGGACCAATGTGAAGCCAGAAATGTTCTCGAGATTATTCTCGAATTGGAATTGCACTTGGAATGAATGCGAGAACTACACGAAGAAGTGATCGGTCTTTGGAGCAACTCAGTATGAGGTCACGATAAACTCTTCTCATGACTCCGCCCACAAAAAAAGACACGTGAACCAGCTAAAATTGAGACAAACTGGAAAAGTTCCAGATGGTATTTTTTTCTTTCTATTCTAAAAAAACAGCCAACATTCTTGAGCCAACACATAATGACTGTCTCATTCAGTAATTCTCTCACAGACTGTTCCATTTTACATTGCGAAAACAAATAGGAACTACAGTACGACGTACCACGAGCGCCCTGGCACATCTTCTGAATAATAATTGATGTTATTCCGAAAGAATTACTGTAGTCGTTGGGATTAACTGAAGAAACATCAGGAACTAGGCGATTTTGAGCTGAATGAGAAGGGAAACGTGATTGACAAAAGTAGAAAGTAACATAATGGATACGCGGAAGGATTATGCCAATGGGAGTAAAGGTTGACGAAAGTGGAGTTGATGTTTGAAAATCAAGGATTTCACTATTTACTAATACGCGAATTTTTAAAGATTCTCTGCAACTCTGACTAGATTTCGGCTCCATTTCGAATAAGGATTCTAGAACTAAAAGTTCTATACTTCTAGAATCCTTACTCGAAATCGAAACCCTTCAGACGCTTTTAAAAGTTCCGGTGACGCAAGTGCCCTTTTTTAGAATCAGGCCCTGCCTTCTCAACTATGCTAATTGCACGAAATTTCAGCTCTCTCTCTCTCGACGCCTGGAAAATAGTGGCAAAGTAGCGAAAGTCACACAATTCCGAGAAAGTGAGACTAGTTAATAAAGTGACCGCGACAACTTCAGCTTCGGAAGAAAAGTAATATGTTTTTGCTCGGCGGAGCACGAAAGAGAAACAACTAATTATCAGGGACAGCCACACTCGTTGTCCCCTGTTAAGGAAATTGGGGCGGCTAGACTCGGTGAACTCTCTCCGTCTTTTCCGTCAAAAATGGGAAAGAAGGGGAGGGCTTTGCATCTTTGGGATGATCATATAAACAATCTTCGATGTGCACATTTATATGGGAGAGATAAATAGATGCGGTGGGGCTTCTTTTTATTCGCGCGGTGGGTGGCATTGACAAGTGTCCGCTGCAAAAGACAAAAGTGATCTCTTCGATCGGAGAATGCTCAGAGTTATGAAGAAACCGAACAATCACCTGCGGTTGGGGGTGACGTTTTTCAGGTAAAAGTTTCTGGAGACTCTGATTTGTAATTAATGTATTGTGTTATAAAACACGAACGGGGAAAAGTTATTAGTATCACGTTGTTTTGGGTTCATGATAACTTGTTCCACGAATTTCAAAACTTCAGAAGATATCAATTGATTTCAACTGTAACTGGTTAGTTGAACAGTTGACATAGGAACAGCTATAATTTTGAAAGAGAGCTGGAACATTTGAAGAAGACTGTTCAACTCACATGTAACATCAGAGATTTTCAGACTGAAAGAGATCATATTACTGCTAATAAGACTTGACGGCATTGACGCTTACCTAAAGCATTCCTCCTAAAGAATTCTTTGAAATCTTCAAATCCAAAAAAACCTATTTATCTTGCATGGATTCATTGAAAAACAGTGGAAAAATATAGGAAATTGTGCCAACATCGAGGTAAAAAACATGATCACTGAAGTGGTCGTTGGAAAGAAGACCTTTCACTAGGCTTCTACTGATGTTAAAATCTCAGGAAGAAATGGACAGTGACCGGACCATCGAATTAGCATGTTTTTGTTATTTTTCCCGTGGTGCGTCATATGAAAAACATCCCCGTTTTTAAGACATCAGGGAAGGAAGAGCAAGGCGAATATGAAGAAATTGAGCAGTTTTATGATTCACACACGGAGAGCATCAGGAACCGCCGAGTTTGCAGAGGACTCATGGAAAAGGAAGATAATGAAGAAAAGTTTCGCGTTTTTTCATTTGTCTGCAAGGAGGAGCGTAAGGCTGTAAATAGAGAAGGGGAGTGATTTGTGAGAGACTCCATAACGAACTCCCTTGTTTTTCACCTTGCGTCAGCAGCTCACAGTGTTCGCTGTATTGTTTTTGAGCACACCAATTTGCACTTTTTGTTATTTTATTCTGATTTAATTAACGAGAAGTGAGTTCAGGAAAATAGGGAAATAACATGATTAGCGGGGTACGGTGGATTTCGAAGGTGAGCCAAGGGAAGAAAAAGAAGGGAAAATGGAGCACTTCCTGGAACCGAAAACACGTGTTCACATTTAATATGGGTATTCTGGAAGTGAGGAGAGGAGTAGAAAAATTCCAGAGCTCCAAAAAGTTTAGGCGGATTTGGAGGATGATACACAAGATTATCAGAAGTTTATGGAACTTTCTCAACCGTTTTTGCTTTTACAAAGATCCGAGAGACATCCAGCAAAATTTGTTCTTAGTATTTGCAAGAAGCCACGCCCATTTTTACGTGTTCTTTATTTTTCCTTGAGATGTCTAATTGAGTCAAACCTTCTGGAACACCAAAATAACACATCCGAGCTCAGCGAGAAATAATTTGGATTTAGGAATCCAGATCCCGGAATAAAAAAAGAGGAAAAAGTATAAAATTTGGAATTCTGAAGTGGCGGAATGAATGATTTAGAATGCGGGTATAGTCTAGCCGATTTCTCACGGAAGGCTCCGGTGAGCAGTTGCAGCTCAAGCTCATGAGGTTCGAGTTATTTTTATGATATTGGTACGAGGTGCATCACAAAGAATCAAAGAAGACTTTGAAAGGTTGGAACAAGATGTTAGAAAAGTTTTTGGGTGTGCAATGGTGCTCTATCGCAAACAGAGCAGTCTACAAGTTTTAGGTTCGCCCTCTCAACTTCCCCAATATCATTAAACCTTTAGCAGAATTTCCAAGAAGATGCTCTTTGAAAATTGAAAAGTTCCTGACAAATTAACAATTCAAAACGAGTGCAACACACACTTATTCTCGCATATTTGAAACGACCCAAGTATCAATTGAAACGCCCAAACTCCGCCCCCACCGAGCACTATGAACGATCATCAATCAGCGTGTCTTTAAGGGGAACCTTTAAATTTAAGACTATTGTTTTTTGTGCGTCTCGTACAACCCGTAATCTTTTATTCATTGCGCTCACGATTTGCAGGAGAGCCCCCCTCTCGGAGCAGTACGGACCTACGTGACACTTTGACAAAAGATGAGCGCGTGTTTACTGACTAATCACGGCAGGAATTCATTATAGAGAGGAGCGAGAAGTGGTCTTGGGTCGTGGAAGGTGGTCAGGGGGGTATTAGAAGGTGTGAGAGGAGAGGAACTGTGCCCCGTTCCCATTGGACTCGAATTACGGGGGAAGAGATGTGACGTGGAATAATACGAGGGTAAAATTACAAAGAGAATAACAAGTTCAGAGCCATGTGACTTCTGGACTTCTGGGGAACTGTGAGGAAGATTCAAAAAGTTCCAAGTTCGGAAGCAAATTGAGTTTGAAGGCGCTTTTGAAAAAGGAGAGGTTGAAATGTTGCGACGAGAGTTTAGTCTCTTCAGATGAAACTTTATTCAATTTGCGGACTTTTGGTGTTTCATACCTACACTTCCGGTCATCAAATGTGAGCTAATTCAATTTGGAAAAACTTCCTTGATTAAACGGTTTATCGAAAGATTATAGACTTCAACAGATCATTCAAATGTGAAGAGTCCAGAAGTATAGCCTAATCAGAGGTCATCTTTCAGGAATGAAAGGAGTTTACAGTGCTCTAAAATGTGATCTTCGAGATGAACTCGGATAGAGAAAAGATTGTCAAAAAGAGCTCGACCCTTTGGATCACAATATGGGGAAAGACAATGCGCAAGGATGACTAACTCGACATGTCTAGGCCACCGAAAACAATTGGCACTGACAAAAAAAGACGTTCTTTTCGTTAG
This sequence comes from Caenorhabditis imperialis, assembly GCA_963572205.1. Taxonomy (NCBI): domain Eukaryota; kingdom Metazoa; phylum Nematoda; class Chromadorea; order Rhabditida; family Rhabditidae; genus Caenorhabditis; species Caenorhabditis imperialis. The sequence goes on along the minus strand of OY751543.1, from coordinate 5,089,650 downwards.
TTTGTCTGGAAAAAGAAAACTTCACTCTCTCTCTCTTTTTTGTGCAACTCACTTTTTGGGTTCTAAAGATAATTTGAGTGCTCCAAGAGTCGGTGGATGGTTCGAGCATTACCCAACAAAATCGAGTTGACATGCTCAAAAATTTATGACATTTTGTGTTCGGGGTCATCAGACATTCTCAAGGTATGGAGAGAGGGGAACTCAATTTGTTTTCGAAAATGAGAATTCACAATGAGCAAGTGGAACTGGATCTTCAATTGAAATTTCAAAGTTTCCCAGAATCGTTAGAAATCTTCAGTCAAAAAATGCACACCTTCTGGAGCAGTCGTTTCAGCAAACAGATGAGTCAGGCGCAGCTCTTCCATTAGCCGCCGCCCTCCCCGAAAAAAGTTTAATGAAAACGAGGCGAACTCGAAAAGAAGAAGACGTTGATGATGACGTTGGAGGATTCTAACAAACATTTGTCGGAAACTGCTCGACAGAAATCAGAGGTGGGACAGGGAGGAAGTGTCTGGAAGTGGCAGATATTCGCAAAATGAAACGGATATTTGCCCCCACTCTGTTGGATGACCAGAAAACGATTCGAGATAAACGAATTATTGAACCGAGGGGAGATGGGAAAGAAGGGAGTGGACGGAGGGTTCTTTAACCGAAAAATTGGTTTGTTTCTGAAGCACATAACACATTTATTTTTGGACTCGTTCCCAAAAGGGTAAAGGCTGAAAGTGACAGGAATTCCAGGAAGGTAATCTGCAGTTGATGTGTTCGCATACCAATCATAATGAGAAGAACCAACTCGACACAGTTATTTTCTGAGAAAAAACAACGACATCACTTCTATTTGCTCAACCTTTCCTCTTTCCGCTTATTCAGAATTCGTAGAACTTCGATTTGGGTAAAACAGTGAAAAAACCTGATTGACGTCTAGGCACAGTGTAGTTAGTGTAGTTTGTGGCCTCTGCCACGTGGCATTCTCGTTTAGAAACTCCACGTCATCAATAGACACGTAATCACAATGAGAAAACGAAAAGCTAGACATTTCCGACTTCTGCTGAAAACAACAAACTATCTGATGATTGAACGTGAGTTTCCCACACCGTCTGATTCCCCGATTCCAGAATACTTTCCAGTTTTACAACTCATTCTTCTGTTCGCATTCCCACTGTACGCCCTGTCCGGATGTCTGTGCAACAACCGCACCCGCCAGCAAGTGCATCTGGAGAGACGACAAGCCCTTCGTGACCGTCAACGGATGGCCGTTCTCTCGGGAAGAAGTGTGCGGAGTGTCATCGAGACGGAGGTGGAGAGCGAGACGACCCAGTGCCCGAGGTTGAATTGTGTGAGGATGGCTCCAAGACTGAAAGAGCAATCAGAGGTGTACGAGAGACTGGATACGTGCGCGAGTGCAATTGATATGATGGAGGGGCCGCCGTTCGAGTTGGTTGTCGAGAAGCCGAAGAATGCGAGGGATAGATTGGAAAGCGAACACTCGACGTCTACTGAATCCATGATTGTCTCTGTGTGATAACTTGTTATGAATCGTCATGTTTTTGATAAAAGTGTTTCTTGTAATTTATAACATCGAGAGTCTGTATTCAACGTTTCATATCTCTGTCCACCATTGCTCTTTATAATCATTTGATCCTTTACAGTTCCATAAATGGACAGTACCCACTTAAGCGCACTGGTGACCTCTACATCACCAGCCTCCTCCACTTCTCTAGAACCAGTCTAACTTTGTTACAATTTGTCGCTTCTTGTGGGAGAAATGTGAAAATTCGAGTTCTTTGTCCTGACCACTTTGGTTTCCGAAGCAACTTCGACATTGCCACCTCAGTTATGAAGTGGTCACTTCTTCTGCTCTCTGTATTTTTCAACTTATCTCTTGGTATGTGCATTTTATCAACACAGATTAGTATTGATGTTTCAAGGATTGAACAATTGTCCGACAGCTCCGATAAGGTCGGTGATTCAGCGGGCAGCTGAAACGACGAAAGACGCTGTCACCCAAATGCAAATGATCCGTCGGATTCTGGAAGATATTTATGGAGGCACGTGGGGTGTGCTGGTCATCAGGAATCCTGCGCTGGTATCTAAAGGTTCGAGCCATTAGAAAAGGCTGTTATTCAAACAATATTCAGAAGTGCATTGGACTTTTCCTGACCACAACAATTCCGATGGCTCACCAGCGTTTTGTCTAGCCGTTGTCAATCAGTTTGTTCTTATTTTATCATTCCAGAATTCTCAGAATCCATTTGCATATTCAGATGGCAATACAACGTCTTCAAAACCGGTCAGGAAGACTCTCCACAACGCGTCACCATCGACAACATCATTCAGAGATTCTCGTCTGGAACACTGCCCAAGATGGGAAAACTTGTGGGCAACAAGACCAAGGTATCATTCTTCTCAATAGTTCCCTGCTGAATTCAATGTTTTCCAGGAAAAGTTTCTGGACTTGAAGCCGATGAAACAGTCTCCAAAACGCTACTCGATCGCACAGCTGGACGAGATGCTGTCGGGAGTGTTGGAAGAGAACCGCCTCGTGAGACACAATAGGTCGCCCAAACTTGTTAACACTTGATACTTGGATCGTTATAATAAACGGGTTTATTGTCCATCCATACAGAACTTTTTGCATTCGTTATACGTCAAAAAGTTATTAAAGTTCCCGCCCATTCCGAAATAGGAGAACCGGATGCAGTTCTTGAGCCCTGGCTGGTAGGCGTATCTGCCGTAGTGCTTGAAGGCGAGACGCTCGGATCCTGAAGCCGCTGGGAGTGAACACACGTGGTCTTTGTAGGGGCAGCAGAAGTTCTTCTTGGTGCAACGGTATCCTGTAGGACAGCCACGGTCGCATTTTTGAACCTTGGTGTCGATTTTAGCGTCGGTTGGTAGTTTGCACTGGTTCACTGTAAATGGCGGATTTGAAAGATGTTTTGTTTGTTGGTAAGTCAAAACTGACCAAGAAGCGTCATGTCCTTGAAAGACTCGTCCTCCTCTTCACTGTCCCCCTCTTCTTGCTCTTCCTCTTGCTCTTTCACCTCAGTCTTCACTGGTTTCTTCCCCGGCTTCCTGGGGACACATGCATCGGAGCACTCCTCTCGCGACTCGAACCTGTTCTCATTCCCTCCACATCCACGATAGAACAGTGGCTGGCAGACATCTGAATCCACGTCTTCCTGACAAGGAATCTACTGATCACTTACTGGTCCTCGTGTCAAAGTAAAACTTCAAAGTGATCGGTTTGTTGTCACAATTCACACCAGTATCCTTTTCCTGACGACAGTTCAGTGAAGCCACTGAAATTTCAAGCCTTCAAAGCTGACAAACTTCCCCAGAGTCAGTCACTTACCGTACCCGACGACCAGGAAAATGACTGAAAACTTTAAAACCGCTGACATGGCTGAAAAGGAAGTGAGAATGGCGAAGCAGTAGACGGGATAGGAGGGGCGAAGATTTAACCTCGAGATTAGAGGTGAAAACACGCAAAAACAACCTTCGGACAATGACGACTAGAAGGTCTTCACGTCTTCTGAAGTTGTCACCAGAACAATGTTCTCGAGTGGTGTAAACAAGCGAAAGTTGGAGGTCGCCAGCAGTGCATTGTCCTCCAAGGTTCTCACAAAGTTAGGGCAACTGTTTGTGTTTCGCATTTAATTCCAGTCGCTTTTTATATGTACTCTTCATACTGTGGCTTCCAGGGATATCAGAGACTCCAGGTTAATGTGTTTATTCGGCGAGACGCAGACAAAAAAGGCGACGAGACTCCACTATCCCGGCACCGCTCGGTGTTTATCGTAAATCTACAATGAGTGAGAACATTTTTTCAAGAATTTTTTTTCGCTTTTTCGAAGTTTTTTTCAATATTTTATGCATTCAATTCCCGAGAACAAAAGACATTTTCAGTGAACAATGTGGCACGAAGCACGACGGCAGGAAAAACTGCTGCGGAACACAATGATCGACCAGTCGAAGCGAGCGGAGAGAAAACGACGGTATTTTGAGAACGTGGTATGTTTTTTCTCATCTGAATATGTTGATCTTTAAAAAAATAAATTTTCAGAGAAAAGATCCCGAACAATTCATGCAAATCCACGGGAGAAAAGCCCAAATTCATGCTGACCTTGCGATCGCCAGAGCCGCTGAGGATTCGAATATTTTGTGGGTTATTCTTCAAAACATTACGATTATTTCATTCACAACTATTTCAGACGACCATGGCAAGGAGATCCGACCATAACCATCGATAGATTCGACGTTCGCTCGCATCTTTCCAAAATGGATTTGATGGACGACGACGACATTCTGCCGAAGAAGAAGCAAGACCAAGTTGTAGATGAGAAGGAGCAGATTGTGACTGACTTCGAGAGATACAGAGTTCTCATAATCAATGACTATAAAGGAGTCACAGAGAAGCAGTACTTGCGGAAGATTGCTGACAGAGAATTCTGGCACAAAGAAAAAGAGCACTCTCGGAAGGTGGAAGCAGAGAAGAAGAAGAAGTCGGCGGAGAAGAAGTCAACGATCGGATTCAGCTACGAGGACTCGGAAGTGGTGAAAGGGTCGAAAAGTGAGGAGAAGGAGGAGGAAGAGCCGGAGAGTGAGGATGAGATGGAAGACATGAATGATCTTGGTTAGTTTGTTCAGCATTACTAAATATTAAATACCCTGTTTAACTTGTAGACGTCGATCTGGATACTGCTCATCTGAATCCGGAGACGCAGCGAGTGGTGAACAAAAGCGGAGAAGAGTTCGGCGTGAGACGAGGGCTCTTCTGTGCTCTCCAGAGAGCCGATCAGCAGGCACTGAAGGATGCCGCCGAGCTCAAAAAGATTGATCGTCAAAAAGCGCAGCTCTCTGTCCGTTTCTTCTATATGTAATTTTGATTTTCATCTCTGATTTTGAAAGACATCACTTGTTCTGTGATGACTCTCCTCCATATTAGAAATCATATTTCAACTCGCAAATTCTTTGTAAAAACTGAAATGTTCAGGGACGCGAATCAAAACACGAACGGATGCTTCTCCGCCAACAACGTCAAGCGATAGTCGGAAAGGGAGCAGTTGTCCATGAGAACGGAGCCACCGCCACTCTCCTCGGGTTCATAAACAAGAGTCAGCAGAAGTCGAAGATTGACGAAATCATCGAGGACATGGAAGGAAGCGATGACGACGACGACCGGAGAGCCCGTCCCGAGTTCATCACTACTTTTGGAGGCGCTCCTGAGAAAGGTTCGAATTATCAAAAATTGTTATCTGATTTCATGTGCTTCCAGACAGTGACGATGAAGAAAAGAAAGGATCTGTGGGACCGGTCCTTCCTTCAGAAGAGTATCGCAAAATTCTGAAATTGTCTAAAAATCGGTCGAACGATGAAGAAGTCGATTGGGGCTCACTGAAAAGACGATCCCGAACTCGCTCCCCTCCAAGAAGAAGTCGTTCGGGAGATCGGACAAGAAGACGTCGGTCTTCTCGATCCAGAAGTCGGTCACGAAGTCGAGATAGAAGGAGAAGTCGTTCCAGAAGTCGTGATCGTCGGCGGAGAAGCTCCAGAAGCCGGTCAAGAGATAGAAGAAGACGTAGTCGTTCCAAAGACAGAAGACGTTCCCGATCTCGCTCCAAAGATCGACGAAGACGAAGGTCTACGTCAAGACGCCGTCGTGATCGCTCCACTTCGAGAAGAAGGCGTTCCACTTCTAGGAGACGTGATAGATCGCGAGGAGAAAAGAGGAAAAAGAGCCCGGAGAAACGAGAGGATACTCCTGAAAGAAAAAGATCTCCGTCGAAGTCACCTCCGAAGATAGTAAGTAGCGAAGAAGAGAGTGCCGGAGAAGACGTGAAAATGTTGGAGATCAGGTAAATTCTACAGTAGGAAGTCAATATTTTACAAGGAATTTCAGATCGAGCATGTCGGACTCTGAAAAAGAGCGATGCGAGATCGAGAACCGGAAGCGGCGCGTGAAGTTGACGAAGAAGATGGTGAAGGAGAAGCGGGGGCAGGCTCCAGATGCTCGGAGCAGCGACGAAGAAGATGAGGAGGAGACGCGGAAGGCGGAAATGGCGAAGAGGGTCAAACAACAGATGAGTCAGGCGCTGAAGAAGACGAGGAAGGAGTTGGCGAAGGGCGAGGAGGAGCGGAAGCGGGAGCAAGAGGTGGCTCAGAGAGTCCGCGACGAGCTCCGATACATTGAGCTCCAGGAGCGGAGGGAGCGCGAGAGGACCAAGATGCGCAGAGAGGGGCGGAGTCCGCGGAGAGCATCGAAATCTCCTTGATTTTCCTGGAATTTCTATTCACAATTGTTCACAGTTTCATATTTATTCGGTTATTTTCAATACATTCCATTTGCTCTTTATGTTTACTGTTTTGTCGAAAGAAATAGATTCATGACGATTTATTCATAATGGAGAGGTCATTATTCGCGGAGACGATGAAAAATGTTACCGAACAGAGAAAAGAGTAATGTTTTGCGAGAATGGTGACACAATAATATTAATGCGTTTTTTGGGAGAATTGCAAAGACGAAAAGCCGAGTCTATATATGGATGCGAGTTTTTTTTTACAACTAGACTTCTTTTTTTTACACTTTTCAATTTTTATTTCGAAACCTAAACTTTTGTTGTGTTGAACGGAATGGAATGCGGCTGAAATTGGTGGTGGGGGGAGTACAAAGCATTCGAAAGAAGGAAAAGGAGAGAAACCGGAAGATGTTTGAGAAAATGAAAATGCGCGGAGAGTTTAAATGGAAGTATTTGGGAAAAGCATGCGCTCTATTGAGAAGAGCGAGAAGCGTTGTTCTACAACGAACAAGTGGGAAATGCGGGAGGGAAGAAGACGTGACCTTCTTCTGGTAACAGTACAGTAATCCTTCTGCGAGCCATCAGAATAAGATCACGTCTTCTGAAACTTTTGAAAATGGAGAAAAAAAGGAAAAAGAAAGAAGAAACCCATCTAAAAGCGACCGATATAAGAGTGGGGGAACTAGATATTGAATTGTGTCTAGTCACTAAGTTCTAGGAGGGCGGGTTCGAGGTCGGCGACGATGAAGACGTGCCCTGCTGTCCCACGTGCAAGTTGGTCCGCACTGCGTTCGAGAAGGAAGGCAGGTTTCCAGTCAGGAAGCCCTTTGGACCCTTTTGATTCACCTGAACATGAGCTTATTAGGACGAAGGAGATACAGTTGAAACGATACACCATTTTGAACAACTTCTCAGCAGAGCACAGCAAGCTCGGGGGTTCTTTTCGGTGAAGCTAAGAAAATGAGGCATGCGTGAACACCATGCGAAGATTAGAAGAGTGACGTGTTAGAGGCGGTCTAGAAGAGTTTGGTGCTTCGAAAATCAAGACCACGCCTCTTTTTTTGGCCGGACAGGACGAAGAGACAGAGAGACAGAGCAGTGGATGGCTGTGATGACGGACAAGGACACATACAGATGGTGTTGTGGCGGGGCGAGCAGCAGGTTCTGGCTCGACGCGGCTCCACCCATCACCGATGATGTTGATGTGGCGCCGAGAGCGGAGCCGAGAGAGGCGGACGCGTGCAACGTCTTCTGCGAGCTCCGCGACATGGTGGATCCGATGCGACGGGACGCTTTGCGAGCGATCAACGAGGTAAACGTCGTCTGAATCAGAATTTGAGGAATGAAATCAGAGAAGGGGACGGTGTTATGTCGGTGAGGATTCTTAATGTGTGTGAGTTAGCTCTTCTGAAATGTTGAATCACATGCGATTGTTTCGTTTTTAGTTTCCTGTCAAAAGAACACATCTGAATGCGCACATTCCTTGTGTTAAGCGTTCAAATTGCAAATTGGAAAACGGATAAAGGGTAAAAATGCACATTCGGGGGGAGGAGGCAAGGAGGGAAAAGTAAACTAAGCTAAAATCGAAACTGAGATAGGAAAGAGGGATTCCAGAGGGTTGCACAAACAACAAAAACACACTCACTTTTTTCCTCGATTGCGTGACGAGCTCTTTGTAAATTTCGGAGCGCAAGAAACGTTGGTAGCTGTCGTTTTTCATTAGACAATAGATGTGGTCCTGCAAAATGAATTTGATGGATGAGTGGTCAAACACCAACACTCACCGCCGCCTCATCGAAGCTCCATCTGTTCGGGTTCTTCAGGTTCTCCTCCGTCATCTCCATCACCTTGCAGTCGACGTTCACTGGAGAGGTGGCCGCGTTCGTGTCGATGAACTCGTTGTAGATCTCGGTGACCATCACTGGAACCATCCGCGAGCTGCACTTCCGCAGCCTTTGCACTTCCCACCAGAACCGCAGGTTCTCTCCAGAATACTCCTTGTCCAGGAACTTCTGAAGAGTCTCGCGGCCTAAGGAGTCGGCGAGCAGCTCTTCAAAACTGTCCTCCCACAGCTTCAAGCGACGTGTTTGGATGTCGCCGGTTCTGGAACAAAATAGATTGTTACTGATTGTAAAAATTCAATTCTTACATTTTGTCGTGCTGCCAGAAGTCTACCGTATCATTGATCCATGGATTGGGTGGTGACTGGAAGGGATCCGATTGGCCTCCAGGAGGCGTTAGTATCGGGTCGAATACTCGACGCTGTTCGTAATAAGACAGATAGTTTTCCACTACTTTCGAAGTTCTCAACACGTTCTTCGAGAGCCGCGAGTTCAACTGATTGATTTCCAACTTCAACGTGTCCTGCACTTGTGTACATCTCCGAAGTCCCGGACGTGCGTAGTAGTTGTTTCGGAACGACCCGGAATTGCTGGTTCTGAATGTGCAATTTACACGTCAATCAACAAGAGAAGAAGGAACTCACGACGCAATAGAAGTCACGGGCGGTGTCGACGTGGACGGTGCCGAAGTGGTGGCAGAAGACGTGGAAGGAGAAGAGGTCTCCTGTCTTGGAGACGTCGCACTTCCGTTCGAAGTGGAGGGGAGGCTCGCGTGAGCAGCGGCCACACTCTGCGAGTACTGTGTGCATCCGATGCCCGACGTCGATGCGGCCAGTGCTGCATGTCCGCCACTGCTGTACTTGGGCCTTCCCGATCGGGAGAGTTTCCGGAAGTCGACTTCTGTCGTGTTCACGCATCCGGGAACAGGTCGGTGCACATCCCAGAAGGCTCGTTCTTGGCTGTCGAGTATTTGACGTTCCTGACGATCGCGTTTCTTGTCAACCCTGAGTGTCCTACATTTATTGGTGTGTAGAATAACTGGGCGCGCATTGGGGAACAAATGTGTTAGTAGCAAAGGGGTAGTAAAACATAGGAGGTCTTTCCAAACACCTACTTTTCAGTGGACTCGGACTCTTTCCGCGACGAGGGAGCCGACCGTGAGCGGAACATTTTACGAAGTCTTTTCAGCACGCCACTCATTCCGAATTTCATAGAATGATCAGGGAGAAGCTAGTAGAAGTTGTGCAAAAGCACAATGTGATGTGGTGGCGATTGCATCTAATCCCGCCTTCTCTCCCTACTTCCACCGCCATTATTTCCAGCAGCTCAGCGCGCGGAGAGCCAATTTTCTTTCGCATCTAACGTGCAGACAATCAAGATAATCGGTAATAAGGCCCTCTCCACCCCGCCCACACGCTTCCGACAGTCTTTTCGATAAATTCGATACGACCTTCGACGTCATTCCATTCACACACACACACATTCAGACACACTCTTGTAAGTGGATTAGTTTGAAAACTGAGAAGGCGGCGGCTCACAAAAGTGTAACGTACTTGTACTGCGCCTCGGCTTGCATGAACACAAACTCCCATTTGCGAGAGAACATCTTTTGCAGTTTCGCGAGGTTCTCGGCTTCAAAGTCTTCCAGCTCCAAGTGCGCCTTGTTCTGCATTGTTCGTTTGCACAGGTAGACGGCTGGAATGAAACGGTGAGACTGGAAGAGGAAGGGGGTGGTTACCATAGTCAGTGTTCTCCGGATCCCAGCAGTTGGAGGGCCAAAAGTAGGGAGTTTGAAACCGGTAGAAGGTTCCATCGTTTTTGACCGTCAACACGTGATCGTCGATTTGGAAGAGGTAGCCGTGAGAGGCGACGAGATGAGCCAGGTGAAGAGCATCCGCTGCAAACTCCCTTGTTTAGGTTCTCAAAACAAAGACTCACAAAGATCGGTCATCTCGAGGTTCTTCATGATCCAGCCGATGAGGTCTTGTCCCGTGAACACCGACGGCACCTTGGACAGGAAACTCTTGACGGTCTTGATGGGCACTCCGTGGTCCGTGTCGAGCATCTGGTTGACCAGCAGCTCCATCTTCCGATAGACCATGTGGTTCGGATGCACCAACCGCTCCTCGTTGCTCGCGTTCACCCTGGAGAAGTTTTATTGTTCGTGTTGAAAACATCTGCATGAGTTTCGAAAAGAACGGAGGAACATAAAATATTACAGCCGAACCACTTCACGTGATTTGAAGACTTTTGGGACCTCGGGGAGTCAGAAACATGTGTGTGGATGTGCATGTTTTTTATTTTTTCTGCGCGGAGCACCCCCGGAAGTGGCAGCTCGTCCGTCCGTTACAAATTGCTTCTGACACATCACTTTTCTCGCCGAGTTCTCCATTTTTCTCATTCAAACAGGAACGATTAGAGAATGTCTTTTACAGTACGGCGATTCTAATTGGATTGGCGCCATGTGAATTTCAAATGAGGCAAGGTTATTGGCTTTAGGAGAGATGGAAAGAGAAACCACTAGGAGACGTTGGCCATGAAATGAATATGGTAAACTTTTTAATGCTAGAATAGAATATTTGATTCATAGAGCACAGTTTGCTCACTCACCGCAATCTTGGAAGAGCCATGGCTAGACGAGTGATTGAGAAGCCTACGACGACAAGTTCAGAATCTTCTTCTTCTTCGCTGCAATTGGTCCTCGCACTACTCCTTCATTCCGCTGACCGGTTTTCCACGTGGCACACGAGATCTACAACGAGGGTCCGGATTATGATGATTGTTGTCATGTACGAAAAGGGAGATGATATGTGAGAAGATGAAGAGGAGAAGAGAAAAGAGCAAGATGTACATGAATGGGTCGGGGGGCAAAAAGACGGCGGCGAGAGAGGGAGAGGGGCAGAGAGATGGCGTTTAGATGAGAGCAGAGGAGAAATGGAGGGCAAAAGTGTGTGCCAATGTGAAAAAAGCAGGAGAGGGATGAAAAAGAGACGAAATTCGAGAAGGGGGGAGGCGGACGAATCGAATACACACACACAGAGGCGGACGACGAAGACTCTCTCCACTGACAGCGACAGACGACGAATTCGAGCATGGTACGACGGTCTTCAGAAGAGCTCTGATAATGGGAGAGGAGAGGAAAGAGGATTAGAGTGATAAGACATGATGATAGAGGCGGGGGGATTGCATGATAAATATTTGAGTATTCTATGATAATTCAGCAATACTAATTGGGGGGTGATGAATAGTCCAACAGAGGAATTCAGGAAGAAGCAATCGAAGAAACGTAAACAAAATGAAATCAAGGAGAGGGGCCCACGATGTAATTAACACAAGCAACGCAAACATCGACAGGAAATTGGAAAAATCAGAAGGCGCGTCGAGTTCTCACGACTACAAGCTTTGAAGGAAAGAAAACACACTCTTGTTTAAAAAGAGAGTGACTTGACACTTCAAAAAATCATAAAAAGTTCCAAGTTTGAGCATTTTTGTTGTTATTTTGCTCTCAACGCTCTCGAGGGGATCGCAATATTGACAAGGATCGGAGCAAAAGAGGGCAAAAAAGTAGTAAAAGTGGCGGATATGTAAATAAACGTGGAAGTAGTAGGGGAGAGAAAGTATGTACGGCGAGGAATCAGGAACCGAGGATAAGAGATAGAGAGAGAGGGACATGTTCGAGGGGGCGGGGCTGAGTGATAACGATTAGTTCAAGTTGGAACTCTTCTTGTGGAACTGGGAACGGGGGCCCGACAAAATTAGAAGGCGTGCAGAGCAATGTCTCAAAATAGATTGGTGCTTACGTCATCGCTATACTGAATAAATTTGGCAGGCGATACACTTCCACTGGCACTTTCCACAAGGCATTGTTTGAAATGCAAATCGACCGAACAACGAAAAAAACAACAAAAAATGCACTTATCACCTGACTAATCTCGATGTGAAAACGAGCCGAAAGGCAGCCTCCTGAGAGCAGGAGAGCTCCCAAAGCCTTCTCTCTGTCTCTCGATGCCCGAAGCCGTGTGTGTGTGTGTGTGTGTCCGGGGAGAGGGAGAAAGAGAAGCACAGAGCCACAGACAAAGACGAATTGATTAAAGCGCCAAAAACAGCCTGCGGCGAGAGCTCCCTCGAGCCGCCGAGCTCTCCCCCCTCGACGACGACGACGACGACGACGACGTTGCGGCGGAGGGACGAGAGAAGGGAGCACGGAGCAAGTCTCTGAGGCACACCGATAGGACCCATTGATTTTCGGGGTGCTCCGAGAGCTCGGAGGGCGCCAGACACTGGGAGAGATCTGCGTCTCTGGCGTTGTGGGGATATGGAGAGAGTGGGAGGAATAGAAAGTGTTGCCACGTCATCAGTCTCAAGGGGAAGAGGAGCAAATCAGAATCAGAATCATCATGTTGAAACTTCATTATGTTCTCAGTATCACATTGGAGCGTCTACAGTCTAGCATCTAACAAGGGCATTATAAAGATGCTGGTACAGTTCGGATAACGGATACGATCACTTTGTCAACAATTCTTCAGCAGAGATAAACAACAACTTTCGGGGGGCCCTCGAGGCTCTGCAGATCAGATGATGAGATATATTTGACGTACAGACAGACACACACACACTCGACGCAGAGAGTCAGACAACCCGAGGGCATTCCCCTCACACCCAGTCGCATGGCGCTCTTCCCTCCGCGCTCCCTGCCTGTCTGCGTCTCCGTGACCTGCGCACTATTTCGCGGGCGCTTCTCGCCGTCTGACTGTCCGCCAACCGACGGAATGTCAAAACACTGGTCGCTTGCTCCTCTGCCAGTACCCTCCAACGACCCTCAGGTGCATGAGTGACGAGCAAATTGACGCCTTGGTGCGGGTGCAACGCTTCCAAAGTACGTAGCTTGCACTGGAGGCGGTCTTATCACTCCGGTCCTTCTTCGTCTTTTTTTTCTTGATAACAGTAGTCAACGATCTTTTGATTAACTTTTATAGACCCTTTCCCTTTTTGAAACCGCCTGAGGGTTTCACAACTTTCTTGTGAAACAGCTGACTCGCACCTTTTTCGCTTTGCTCACTCTCTTTTCACTTTTCAGTCTTTTCCTTTTCATTTTCCTTTTTCCCCATCGATTTTCATGGTCTTCCATATCACATGACCATATTCATATTCCCCTGGGGAAAGAGGAAGAGCTTCTCTCGAATGAGTCACTTGTTATCATTTCATTCCAAGATGTGGGGGTACATTGTGGCACCAACAAAACATCACAGTTTTATGTGATCTTCGCGAGTTGTTTCCTATTGTCTTCTTTCCCATAACACTTTTTTCCTGTGTGTATCGATGACCGAAAGACAAACATCGGGGCAAAGGTTCCACTCGGTCTCCATTATTTTTCCCGACTTTTTTTCAAAAAATTTCCTTCTTTTTGTTCTTTTTGTCGCCTCGCTCTCCCTCTCTCTCTATCTTTTTTCCACCACCACAAAAGATCAGAAATAAAGAACAAACGTGGCGGCCGAAAGGCGATGGGGTAGAGGGCAAACAAAACGATTTACAATGTTGATTTGAGACCGCCAGATGTGTTCGGCCCCGTTGCGTCTCACTTTCTCATGCTTCTTTCCCGAATGCAACCGCGCTCCATTGAACCATACAGAGACGCAGACACTGCTGAACGTCTGTGTCTCTTGTTCGTGCACACTCTCTCACCAAGAACTTCGGGAAGCCTTTGAAAGAGCACTGTTCTTCACTCCCACTTGTTTTTCTCTGACTTGAGCCCCTCTCCTGACTCCTCCCCCTTTTCCAGCGGTCAATGGCTTATCAATTGGCCAAAAAATCGACTGATTCAGTTGCCAGCCCTTTCTAGGGACAACAGTTTTATTCTGTGCTCTTCTTGTTTTCGCTCCGATTCTCCATTCTGCGTCTCTCACCGTTCCACACTCTCTCCGCCCAACATGGCCGTGGTTAATGTTTGATCGATTATTTATGTGTGTGTGCTATCACCGGCCAGAAGAGTTTCACGGAAAAGGGAAACAGCGTGTCTCGCCGTTTGCCCCGTCCAGAAGAAGTATCACTTTTCGCAACCTTTTTCGTGCCAATGTTTACTTTGGCACATGACGCCTCGGCCCCATTTTCATAGGGCCTCAAAATTGTGGGAATGAGTTGTCTTGTTCCGCCCACACCGCTTGACGCAAGACACTGTCGAGTGTTTCTAAATACCAAACGGTGACCGTTTTGAACACTTTCCTGCGTCATTGACAACGGTCACGTGTGAGAAGCTCTTTTGAAGAATGCCGGATACTGTAGATCTCCAACTCCGTTTGAATCTTTGTATCTTATCATAACTAAAAAGTAACCATGATATATTCCAGGTATGGCACTTCCCTTCTCGCACTGAAATGAAAGTGCCTCCGAACGGTCCCTGAACGAATTCTATCTTCCTCTCCTCCGCACTTGTTTCGCTTGACACGCACACAAAACTGGAAGTGAATATGTCGATGAAGTTTTTGACGGGTCTACAGGTGAGAGAATCATTCCCCACTCCACACACCCTGTTTCAACACTTTCCAGGACCTTCTGGGCCTCTACGAGACGGGTACCGCTGCTTCGTCGCCAGCGTCTCCGATCCCTCCGACCTCTTCGGCGATGTTCGCAGTGCCTCCTCAACAACAGTCCCACTCATCAGCCACCTCTGTCCGGAAGAAAGTGTCCGACGCCAACTCGGCTTCAGAAGAGGATCCGGATGCTCGCATTCGACACTGCTCACATGCTCGCAACGTCTCCTTTCCTGCCGACCTGGACCTGATCACTGGGTACCATGAAGCGCCAACTTCCATGTTTCATTGCGACCTGGAAAGAGTAGTGGATCCTGTGGAAATATTGGAAGCCTACCGAGACGCATGCAGAAGACGTCAATGTGTCCCTAGTGCCAGTGTCGAGAAGCAGATAGGGTACTTCCACAAGAGTCCGGACACTCGACAAGAGATGCTCTCTTTGAAAGGAGAACGAGTGTCCCATGCGCAGATGGAGGCGTTGGAAGAGATCTTCAAGCGGGTTCAGTTCAACACCGTCGACTTTGAGTATACGTTTTTGGATGATGATGTGAGTTTTCACTGCATTTTATTGCCATATATCCATAAAAAGTCGATGTGATTCCAGTGCGCGATCTCTCTCGGAGAAATGATCGAGTTCTACGACTCGTGCGTCCGTCTGAATCTCTCGTTCAACAAGCAGATCGACATGCGAGGATGGACGACCATCTTCCGATCCGTCCGGCACGCCATCAGTCTCCAGATGCTCAACCTCCGCTACACGAACCTCAACGACAGATCCATCCCGTCGCTCTGCAAGCTCGCAAGGGCTCAACCCTCAGCCGCCCTCTCTTGTTTGCATCTGGAGAACACACAGCTCTCCGGGAAGAACCTTCTAGTGCTCATTTGTGCATTGAAGAACAACACGGGACTCAAGGAACTGTACCTGGGCGACAACGGACTCCAGCCCACCGATGGATCGCACATTTATCAGCTCATCACTTCCAACTCTAGCTTGCAGTTATTGGATCTGAGGAACAATAATATTGCTGTAAGGACATGGCGCATCGTTCGCAAACCATTTATCTTGTTTCAGGATTCTGGAGTCCGTCACATTTGCGACGCGCTTCGACACCGAGACTCGTTGGAAAAGAGCTCACTCTCGGCGATAGTGCTCTGGAACAACAACGTCACTGGAGCTTCAATGGACTGTCTGGCCGAAGCACTGGTGAGCATTCTGGATAGAGCTCAGAATTGAAATCAAATTTCAGACCGAAAACACCAAGGTTGAAACGTTGAACATCGGAAACAACAACCTGGGGGTGGAAGGGATCGCTCGGCTCAAGCCAGCATTGGTTTCCAACTCACATCTTCATCGTCTAGGACTCCAGAATACTGGAATCAACTGCGAGGGAGCAATCATTCTGGCAGAGTGCATTGCGGATAACACTGCACTTTTGAGGGTGGACATCAGGGATAATCCGATTGGTATGACAAGAGAAGATAGTGAACTCAATTGAACGCCTTCTTTTAGCACTCGCTGGCCTCCTTGCCCTCCACTCTGCGATGAAGATGAACCGATCGATCACCCTTCTGAACATTGACGCGACCTGTGTGAAGCTGTCCAGTGAGAAGGTATGCATCCGGAATGAGTAGCTATCGTAACCAGTGGCTTTTTTGGTTTCTAGTAGGTGGAATGAATTTTACACTTTGCACGACGAGACTCCTCGAGTCTCTTCTCCCCCGATTCTAATGCTTGTGACGTGGTTTACCCGGTGTTTCCAAATCTATAGGTTCGCGAATATCAGGACGAGTTCGAGAGGTACTTCCGCGAGATTCAAACGTATTGTGATCGCAACAAGGAAGACGTGATGAAGCGACTGACTGTGACGTTTGATGATGATGTGGAGAAGAAGGAGACTGAAGACGTTGTGAAGTGTCAAGGTGAGTTGAGAAGCTGAAGGAGATTGATTTTAAATTGTGGTTTCAGTGATCGTGGAGTCACCGGAAGAAAGTGTGACCTCTCCAGAAGAAGAGACGTCAGATGAGAAACCGGAGAGTTCAGAAGAGACTACCAAGAAAGAGTCTAACAACAATGAAAAGCGCCGCTTGATGCCGTCCGCTTCCACTTCGAAGATTCTTCGGAAAGAACGTCATCAGAGATTCATGAGGAGCTCTTCTCTGACTTGCACTGAAACTGTGCACGACATCCATGATCGTCTCCGAGAAATGTCTGGCTCCACCCACTCTCTGGATGCCTCCACGTCTTCAGCGAGCACCTCGACCAACTACGCGGGACCATTGGAGAGCAACGCAGAGTCTGTGAAAACCATCAAGAAGTCGTTCACGGTCACGTCTTCTACCCCCGCCACTCTTCCACTGGCTGAATGGGGATCACTCCCGGCCATTCCCGCCGCCAGTCCCACCTCCACCCCGGTTGTGCGGAAACTCAGAAGGTTCTCCGTGTCGCCGTCCTCTTCTGTTTTCGATGTGACGACGACGTCTACCCCGGTGACAAGGACCACGTCGACGTCTTCTATTCCAGAAGTGTCGAGTGCTCCGATCCGCCCCTGCAGTCTTGCCATCGGAATCCCATTGTCTGGCAGTGTGCCAGCAGGTCCTTCTTCTGCTCCCCTCATTCTCGTGGACGACGTGGTGACCCAGAAAGAGCCGTCCGAAGAATTCTGGACGCCTCCAGAAAGAGTCGAGACGGCAAAACGTGTAAATAAGGTGCCCGACGAGCAAGAGATCCAGGAGACGTGTCGGGCAGTCATCAACGACCTCCTCAACTACGTTGAATACGAGGAGAAGTCGCAAGTGGAACGGAAGGCGTCCCTCCTCCTTCGCAACGCCTTCGCTCGTCCCAATCCGGAAGAGTTGCTGAGAAACCTGCGAAACCAGGACTCGGCATCTGCCAGCACTCCAAGGACCCCGCTGACACCTTCTAGGTAACACTTCCCTAGTGGTCATCTAATGATTGAATCATTGCAGAGTGCTCGAGATAGCCGAAGAGCTGGAAGGAGAGACCGATGAAGAAGTGTGTCTGTCCGTCGTGCGTTGCCTCGTCCGCGACGTGCTCCAGATGGAGAAGAACGAGCTCCGCTCCACATTGGACCGCCGTCGACGGCACGCCTCTGTGCGCAACTCTCCCGTTTGATAATGATCCTCACAACGCTCGGATATGTTTGTAATACTATGTAATTTTGTCTAAATTTGCTTTAACTTTTCGTTGTTCCCTCCCTCCCGCAGCAATACTTTATTTCGGTTTCACAATTTCCTTTCCCATTTCGTTTTATTTATCGACTGAATGCCCCCCTGTTTCTGCGCATTTCCACTCTAGTCACACATAGTTATCCATTAGATTGTTAGTTCGTTCCTTGTTGAAATCGAGTCCTCCAAGTATGTCTATTGTAAGAAACAGAAGCAAGTACCCTTTGTAAATACTAATACCTCTCTCCGTGTGGACCAAACCTACTCTTCCCGTTCCCACAAGCCACGCCTCCTTCTATCACTTTTTCACTCCCTCCTCGCCGATTATTGTCGCCTAACTCGAAAACCCACAAACAATGCCTATTTTCATTTGTTATCAGTTAATGGAAAAAATAATGTAAATTTATTCAAGTTTTCGGAATGTTGAACAGAAGAATGATGGGACATTATCCTTCGATTTCAGAAAACAATGCATTTCCTACAGTATTCCTACAGTAAGCTCATTCTATCGAAGATGACGTGCGACGTCCAAAAGAAGGGAAGTTTTGTGAAAATAAAACAGTATGCGAGCCGATAAGCAAAATAGTTACTTTATGAGAACCAAGAAATATTCTGTTTGAATGTGGATATTCGCCCGGAGAAACACGGCCCCTGTGACCACAGTAGTGTGCGGCGTTATTGCGAAACTCTGTGCGCTGGTTGCAAAACAGGCGTGGTTTCGATTTTGAAAAAGAAATCGACTTTTTTTTCGCAAAAAATCCCTGCTGTTCTTTCTTTTTCTTTTTCCTTAATTTTTTGAATTTATCAGAATTAAAATTTTTGCATTCCAGGTGAAAATATGTCCGGAATCATTTTCGACGACATGTTCAAGGTGAAGAGCGTCGATCCAGACGGCAAGAAGTTCGACAGAGTCTCCAGATACTTTTGCGATGGGGACGCTTTCAAGTAAGCTCAACGAATATGCCAATTTTTCGAATTCTGAATTTTTTAGAATGGAGCTCATCATCGACATCAACTCTCAAATCTATCCACTGAAACAAGACGACAAGGTCCGCCTGGTGCTCGCCACCACACTTCGAGAGGACGGGCTCGCCGATGAGGGAGAGTACGATCCAAAAGTAAGCATTTGGGAAGGCGTTTTCATTATAACAGTTGATTTTCTGTAGGCAGAGTACCCGAGAATCAAGCAGTACGAGTACGTGATGTACGGAAAGGTGTACCGTCTCGAGGACGACGACTCGGGCACCGACGGAGGCATCATGGCCGCCTACGCGTCGTTCGGAGGTCTTCTGATGCGTCTGAAGGGCGAGGCGATCAATCTGCACGGCTTCGAGGTCGACATGAATCTGTATCTCCTGATGAAGAAAACCGAATTCTAAACCATCGTCATCCAATCTCACTTTCTTTCTCAAATTGTTGTTGTTATTGTTGCTTATTTTATTCTCCGAAAATACAATCCATTTACCTTTTTCCTGTCAGATTAAAGAACAGTTTCAGACTGTGTTTTACTTGTTCTTCTTCACTTCAGCATATTCAGCGTGACAAATGCTTTTAGAATGCTCCCTCTTTCTCGGCGACTGCTTCTTCCTCGAAGCTCCCTGACGTCGTCATGCTTCTTCTCAAAAGAATCCACATCAAATGAAGTAGCTGAAAAGAGCCAAAAGAGCAGCGAGTTGCAGCACGCGACAGGGAAGTCGAAAGTGATGGAGAAGGCGAAAGTTGGCATTTTCGGAACGAGCACCGTCCCGATTAATACCAATTTTCCGAATCCAAAGGTAGGCGACAAGTGAAAAGTTTTTAAAAATTAGAAAATTGCAGGGAGTAGTGGGTTATGATCCAGATTTCTCGGTGAAAGAGCTTCTCGACGAGCTCCCAAAGACACGAAAGACACAAGGAGCATTGCTGGCCGGCGAGCTGAAGGAAGCCTTCAAGAACGTGTCGATCGAGAAGCCAGAACTTCTGGAGGACATTGGATTCGTGCGGCACAATGAGGCACGCGTCGAGTATCGATTCGACACTCCCGAACGGCTCGATCTGTGGAAGACGGGGTGTGACGCCGACTGGAAGGAGGGCTTCTCGTCGTGTTCGTTGGTGAATTCGGATCACGGAACTGCGGTGTTCAGTGGAAACATTTCGACGAAGGTGCTCAAGGACGGGAGGGTCGAGAGGGCCGGGTGGGCGTCGATGAAGTTGGAGGACAGGAAGGCGTTCAATCGGAAGAAGTTCTTCTCGAAGTGGAGGAATTTCTCACATCTCCTGTTGAAGGTTCGTTGGGAATAAGCTGAATACACCGATACCATCCATCGATTCACTTCACTCCTGAATTTCCAGATCCGTGGCGACGGCCGAAGCTACAAACTGATGCTGCACTCGCCGCTTTCAATGGACTTCACCTGGGGCGACTCTTTCTCCCACCCACTTCACACCCACGGAGGCCCTTACTGGCAGTACGAGAAGATCCCCTTCTCCAAGTTCTTCCACACCGTCGCCGGCCGCATTCAGGACAGGCAGTACCGAGTGAATCTCGAGGACTGCAGCTCCATCGGAATTGTGCTCATGGATCGGATGGACGGCGACTTCCGGCTTGAGATTGATTACATTGGAGTGTACAATGACACGACGCATGTGGAGGACTTTGCCTATGAAACTTACACTCTGCCTGTTTTTAATACTCATGGCTTCTAACTTTTAGCTCCTAGTTTGTAGTTTATACCTTCTTTTTTTCATCTGGTCATCTTTTGTTAGGGTTGTTTTTCTTTTTGAAATTTCATGTTTTTAATAATAGAAACGTTCTTCTTTCAATCGGAAAAACAACAGAGATTCGCCGAGGCGCTAGAGGAATATTTACACTGTCACCAGAAAAATTGGTGAACACATTTGAAAACGGACCGAGAAATTGGAGACAAGGAGAGGGAGAGAGACAGCAAAATCAGTGACGAACCGGTTTTTGGAATTTGTTCGAACATTTCCACATAGAAGAGGCGTTCGACGCTAAGAAATTGGAGAGAGCAAAATGAATTAAAAACCTAGAAAGAAAGATATTAGAGGGAGGGAGAAAATGAAAATGAAGTGACTAAAGGGGGAGCTGGAGAGGAGATCTTCACAGTGGAGGCGGCGGGTTCAGAGCATCAGGTCCTTCTTTTTGTTCTTCGATATCAGCGGGATGTACGGCTCGACGTCGACCTGAAGAATTAAGGGTAATCGTTGGATGAAGTCAGAAAATCAACAAGTTCTTATCATTTTATCACTTTAGCCAAACGGATTTGACTTTCACTTGCGGCTTTTACTTCTTTTTTTATTGTTTTTCAAAGAAAACGCCTAGGAATGTGATATTCTTGCGTTTAGATGACGTGGAAAACGCCTTCTGAAGCACAAAAACTCACCCGATCTCCGTCGATGACGTGCGGCCGCTGCTCGATGGCCTTGGTGGCGCTGTCCTTGGAGTCGAAGGTAATCGAGGCGAATCCACGATGGAGACCCGTTTCTGGATCCTGGAAAACTCACTTTTGATAGAAAACTTTGAAAATACAACAAGAGCTTACATAAAACATATTGACACTTTGGATGGACCCGTATCTCTTGAAATAGTGCTCTAGTTGTGCTGAAAATTTAGTTTTTTCTTCAATATTTTTTTACTTTTATGAAAATCATACCTTTTCCGGTGACCCATTTGACGTGCGTCAGATAGACGGTCTGTCCTTGCGTCTTGGGCCGAGCCTCGATGAGTTTGCGGATATTCGTGGTGACTCCTCTAGCTACTGACCGCATTTCCCTGCAAAATCAATACTTTCGTACTCGAAATAGCCATTCAAAAACGTATCGAAGATCGGGAAAATTGGAGAGGAAATGATTGTGGAACGAAACGGGGCGATGTGAGATCATATGATTTTTCTTTGTGGCGGATGATGTTGTACTTTGGAGCGCAGTTGCATCACGAGAGCGGCCGTCTCTTTTCCTTCTCTCTCTGTGTCGAGTGGCGTGTACTTGACAACCGAAGAACGATTGATTTTTTTGCGACTGATAAGATTGTAGTTTTTAAAAGTGTCCCTTGTGGTCACATGGTTTTCAACATTCTGTTCGATGTGATAACGGAAAAAAGTGGAAAAATTGCAGATAAATTTGAAAAATTAAAGGAAAATCGGTTTGAAAGAAGGGCACAGTGGGAGAAACGAGACCTCCAAGCCAAAGTGGGAAGGGAGGAGCCTAATTCTGCAAAAACGCCGCACGCATTTTTGCCAGAGATTTGAAGTAATCAATAAGCACTAATTTCCAGAAGTTAAGAATATTTATTAGGAAAAATTTTTTGAACATTTTATAGAAAAAAATGTCAAAAACAAACTGTTCAAAGCAAATTTATCAATCTAAATACTCATAGGCCAAAAAATTTTCGAAAAAAATTTTCTGGTTCGAAATGGAAGAGAAAATGACGTGGCCGTGGAAGAGAAAACCACACTATGGGTAGAATCATAATTTTTTGAAAATCAAGAAGTCGAGTAAGAAGTGTTTTCAAACAAAAATTTTTTGCTAGTTCAATAGAAAAACACACTTTATGAAAAGTGTTCGTGTGAATTTTTGTGAAAACGTCTATTTCTCGAGAAAGTTCGAAAGTTCTTCAGTACGAAAGTTTAGTACTAAATGTAAATCGATCAAGATGTTCAGAACGGAACAAAATTGGATGTTGATATTGTGTTAAAATAGTGATACTCGTATTGTCAGGAATGTGTTCGTTGGAATTAGGAAAAAAATTCGTCGTTCTCGAGATAATCTGGAAGAAGCGGCTTCGTAGCCGTCAAATCACATCGGGCCGTGGCCGTGGGGGTCGAGTTTTTGCAAAGATAGGTCTCGGCCCTCCTACTGTGAAGGGAATTGCATCAGCTCGATTTTAAAAATCAAAAAAAAATGTTTCGAAAACAAAAAAAAATCAGCGGGTCTTGCAACGAAAAGTGAAAATTCAGCATGTTCCTTTAAAGGTACTGTATTTTTTGTTTTACAAATCAAGTCGAATTTTTTTCAGAAAACCTCTTTCTTTCATTGAAAATTTAAAAAAATTCAACAACCACATTCAAAAAAAAACAAAAGAAAAAAAACAGAAAAGTGGAACGGCGAACAAAAGGAAGAGAGCAGAGTACAAGCCAGCACATGTCACTTGTTTTTCAGCCGCCCACTTAACCCATGACGTCAATCATTTCCATCGTTCCCCCTGAAAAAGTTCCGTTTGATGCGTCTGGATTAGTCTGCGACGTCTGGGTGAAAGTCTCCAGATGCCATTCTTCTTCTTTTTGTCCGAAGACAATGGAGATGTTCCAAACAACAACAACAACGTCTGCCTTGACAACCATTCTTCCGCCGTCGTCCATAAATCAGGCGAAAGTGATAAGCGAGTAAATAGTGAGGAGGACAGATCTCGGCGCAGCGATATTCCCGTCTATCCATTACATTACCAGTTCCGAGAGGAAACTAGAAGACAACTTGGTAGCCGTTCCCTTACCGCTATCTGGGTCAGGAGTCGCCCTCCCTCTCGACTATATAAATATGCGGAGAGTGGCGCAGCGCGCCTCTGATATTCACAGTATTCTAGCAAAACAGATCCTCTGATCAGAAGTGGACATCTTCTGCGTTCAAGATGATGCTTCGAACTGTTATTCTGACAGTGTCCGGGTTGGCGCTGTGCCAAGCCATCTTCTTCGGCATGGGTGGCGGAGGTGGCGGAGGGTGCTGCTGCGGGTGCGGAACACCTCAGCCGGCTAGTTGCGGATGTGGTCCTCCACCGGTGAGTCAAAGTGGTACTGTAGTTACTGGTAGTTCTGAAAGAGGTACGGTAGAATGTTTTGCTTCAGTTTTGCCTCTACATTGAAAGCATTGAGAACTTTAACTTACAATTAGTGAAGTAAGACCTCATTCTTATCGTCATTCAAAACTACATCCCCCTCTTACTACTTTAAGTCTCAAAATAGTATACTTTTCAACCCATCTCTCCCATTTTCAGTGCCCAGCAGCTCCAGCGTGTCCAGTGTGCCCACCACCACAACCCTGCCCGGCTCCACCACAAGCCTACTGTCCACAGGTCCAACCGGTTTACATTGGAGGCGGCGGATGTGGTAAGATCTCCCTTCTTTAAGATCTCTATCTCTGACACTTTCAGGCGGAGGAGGTTGCGGCGGCGGAGGTGGCGGATGTGGAGGCGGCGGAGGAGGATGTGGAGGAGGAGGATGTGGAGGAGGAGGTGGTGGCGGATGCGGTGGAGGCGGTAGTGGAGGGTACTCGAGTGGCGGAGGAGGTGGATATCAAGCTCCTCCAGTCTCACTTCCAGCCCCTGCCGCGGGATACTCGAGTCCATCAGGAGGTGGTTACTCTGGAGGGGGAGGCGGCGGAGGCGGAGGTGGATACTCCGAGGGCAGAAGCAGCGGAGGATACTCCTCTCATTCCGGAGGCTACTCTGGAGGTGCCGCGGCAGCCGGAGCCACCGCTGCTCAAGTCGACGAGGCCACCGAGACAGGAGCCGTTGGAGATGGAGCATCTGAGCCACCAGCAGATCAAGTGTTCCACTCCCCCAAAGAACCCTGCGGACCACAGACCATCAAGTACATCATGCTCAGGAGCAGGAAGGTGCCAGGAACAGATACCACCGAGCTGGTGGAGGAGGAGCTGGAGCAAGTGGCGAATCCACCTCCACACGTGGAAGCGACTGCCAATCCATTGGATGCTCAGTTGGGAGAGGAGATTGCTGCTCAGGAGCAGGCGTCTCAAGATGGAGAAGGGCTCGATGAGGACGAGTCGAGTTCAGGAGGAGATTTCAAGGCGAGAGGCGCCAAGACAGCGATCACTGACGAGAAGTGCAATAGTAAGGGGCTCAGGAACCTCGTCTTATCAGTAAGTGAAGAATGTTATTCGGTGGTCTCACATAAATTTATGGAGAAGTACTAGAAAAACCTTCTTATTCCAGAACATCGCGGCAAATGACGCGTTGGCATCGAAGAAGGCGATCCACGAGAGCGCCCTCCAGAGCTTCCCAGACAGCTCGGTGGACGTCATCTGCTCGACGACCGGCTTCACCTACCTGGTCAGCACGACGGAGCACTGCGAGGCTCAGAAGGACGGCGTCATCTGTTTCATCTACAAACGGCCGTTGTAACCAACCTTTTTATCTCCAAAAATTGTTGTCTTTCTCTGTTTCTCATGAGCTCTCTCTCCACATTCTCTCACTATTTCTCTCACTATTTCTGTGTATTTATTGTCCAGAATTCGTTATGTTCGTTAAAAGAACCCTATGTGCCAATAATAATAAAGCTAAAGGATACCACTACGCAGTTCTCACTTTTTGTCCAGTTCTCCTCCTCATGCCTCTCTTCTAATGAGAAGAACACAGAAGACGTCAATGCCAACAACACGTTGACCTTCCTATCCTTTACTGCCTTTCACCGAAGAAGGAAGTTGGTGATAATGAGAAAAATCAGTCTGTCTCTATTGGCGGTTTGCAGCGTCTACTGGTATGTTATCGATCGGATTCCTTGCACTTTTTCTCGCGCTCGTTGCTCCAACAGGTTCATTTGCTTTCTTTTCTGAACTTCTTCTTCCTCATAACTTTATCTATTTCCAGTCCAACAATGCTTCGACTCTGACGGAGCCTGTGCTTCATGGGTGGCTTCCGATCGAGGAACGTGCACTCGGAAGGAGTACATCAAGAAGAACTGCCGGAAGAGTTGTGGCAACTGTCCCCGCTACGAGGTGAAGTTCGACACTCGCAGATTGCACCCTCAGTTGCAGCCTCTGGTGAACATGGTGGGACGATGGAAGGGAGAGCACACTGGCAAAGTGACATTCCCCACGATTCCCACATTCAAGTACAGTGAGGAGGTCGAGATTTCGATTCCAGAGGGCAGCAATATCAGGTCGCTAAACTACACGTGAGTGCTATAGTTGGGGACCGCAAAGTGTTTTGTAAAACTCGGAATTATTCTTTGAATGCTATATCATTCGATAGCCAGACTAAATATTACTCGGTCCTCAAATTTTCAGCCAAAAATATTCAATAGTTTTCGAGAAAATAGCGTTCAAAAACTGAACCTATTGCACTGTTTTTCTACGGCGGGGCGTGGCCTATCTCGATACAGCGGGCGGTGTCGAACCACCGACCACCGACCCACGGACAGTCGCGTAACCGACTGAGCTATGGGTGCGGAACGCGGCGCAAAATCTAAGTGTGTACAAGTTTTCGCATGCCCCCGGTGTCTTCAACGTACATTTCAAACTTGAAATGTTTCGTTATTTTGAGCCCATAGTTGAAGAATTGAAAGTAATATGTTAAAATTTGTAGAGCAGCAGCCTGGGCCAGTGACAACGAAGACTTGCACCGCGAGTCGGGGTACATCACCATCAAGCCAAATACTCGGGAAGTGATTCTGACAACTGTCATGTCGAACGGCTTCATCACAGTGGAAGAGGGACCTCTTTCCGGGAACAACATCAAGTTCATTCTGAAAGACATTGGAAGGATCAGTTTTGTGAGGGATGAGCACTTGCACAATGTAAGTTCATAAATGCCTCTTTCGCCTGCATCAAAAGTTTCCAGTTGGTTCGCGAGTGGACACTAGATCGAAGCTTCCTGCGAGCCCGTCTGAGCATCCAGACGCTGTCGCATCGGATGCAAGAGCACACTTCCATTCTGTACACTAAAACTTCTGCGTAATCAGAGAAAATGAATAGTTTCCATACTTTACTGCTCAGACACAATCATAATTGGTTCAAAAGGTTACAGTTAGCTCCCAGAGTATAGTCTCATTAAAATGGAGTACAATTGCGGACGTCTTCTATTCTGAAGTCTTCTGAAGTTGTTTCAGAGAGTGTACAGTCTTTTTCAGAGTACTGGTAGTCATTTTCAGAACACGGGTAGTCTTTTGTAGTGTGTAGTCCTTCTCAAATTCCCTACCATTTTCTCTAATTCCTTTCCGCTAACCACCCACCTCAAAACAACAATAAAAGAACATTTATAATTTCCAGAAGGTATAAATTCCCCCCGAAATCCACCTCCTCATCCAATTCCTTCCTTTTCCCATCATCCCATTTGTCCATCTATCAAAATTTACATGTCACTTGGGCGATGCTAAAAATGAGTTTGTTAGAAGAGGGGGCCAAAAATACTCGGCCAGTTTTGCACGTCTACATCTCGTGGCCTTCTATCTCTTCCTGCTGAAAATGGGGAGAAATGAGTTTGAGCTGCTCTATCAGCCGACTCATTAACGATTCGGAAACCTTGGGTCCATAATTCTCAATGAATTTGCATTCTGGAATGATGTCATGGATTTTGTATGGGTCTGGAAAAGGTGCGGATTGGGAACATGGAGGAGAAGATGACGAGTTGGATGGGAGACCTGAATGGCTACAGTAGTCTCCGAGCATTTCAACTTTTGCTCACTTACTGATTCTTGATACTCGGCGTGGTTTTCAATTTGGATCAGTTCATTCTTTCCTAAAGGAGCTGCGCAAACATCTACAGTAGTCTTTCAGTACTTGTGCTCACTAATCATTTCGTGATTATCGTAATAAGTTTTAACTTGAATCATTCTCCAAAAGAACTACAAAAACTTGACGCTCTAAATTCCCCTTTGAAGTTTACCAATATTTCCTATGAAACCTACAGTACCCCTTTGATCTCTTCTACCTGGAACGCCTTCTGATGACGTGCGAATTCTCAAAAACTCTGTGAAAAACTACCTCAATTTCTTCAAAAACTCCAGTCAATTTATCAAAGTTCAGCCGCCCAAAAAATGTTCAGAGTCTCCGGTGAACTTGTCACTTTCAAAGTGGTCTCTTATCCAGCTCATTTTCATTTTCATTATATGTTTTCCAAGTCACGGACCAGTGACCATAAATGAGAAAAGAAACTCGAAAATAGCCGTCTAGGCAAATCAAGTTTGATCTGAATTCTTTCAATGAGCCATAAGTTGCCGTAATAATCGGACCACCCCATCAATTATCGAGAGACATTTCCTTTTGCACGTCGCCTGCAGAAGCTGTTCTCCGAGAACTTCAGATGACGTTGTTGACGGATCGGATATTTCCGTGTTACTCATCTGGAGAGTCATCGCTTGTTGATATTTGTGAAAACTCTTTTGGGGTGGTTAATAACCAATGCTGGAAGGTGTCTAAAAAGAAGAGAAGGAACTAGCTTTTGGTCTGACCTGTGGCTCATTCCTTCTCATTTTTTATTTGAGCTACTTTTTCACCGAGTGCGGCCGAAATTATTCAGCGATTTCATGTCTTGAACTTTAGTGTATTCGGCTAGAAACTAAAGGAATCGATGGAAAAGCTCCGTTGAAAAACGGGGACCAGATTACTGTAGGAAAGTGTCAAATTTATCTGAAATCTTATAGTTTTTCTGGAAGTTTCTAAAAAATTGGCTAGAAGAAATTCCAATGAATTTCTGATTCCAAGTGTCGGTTTCTGTTTTTTAGTGTCCCTGGTCAGCTCCAAAACATTGTTTTTCTCCAGGCTTTTTTCAAGATTGTCTTGAAATCCACACTGGAAACACTACTTTTTCTCCATTTCTACTTAACATGGAGCTCCTCGAGTCGTCAGTAGGAACCAAAAAGCGAGCGCACTCTGGGACCTTCTTCTGAATCATGCGGTGACATCACCATCATAATAATTCGGCCGTCTATCAGATTCGGCTCATCGCCATCGTCCACCCCCTACTCATTCAATTCATCACTCAACCAAAAATATGGAAATTCCTCAAATGTATATAAGGCTCTCCGCCCAAAAAAATGTCAGTTTCACATCTATTTATATCGCCATTTTCCAACGTTTCCCTCCCGACGTTTCTCTCTCTCATTTCATAAAAATTTGTCTTCTGTGTGTGTCTTTGTCTGTCCGTCCCTTTATCTAAATGATTTCAGCACAGAATGATGTCTGTCCGTTCGCTTTTCGTCATGCTTCTGGTTCTCGTTGGGCTCTGCGCGGCAATCCCGTACTTTCGGCTGAACAACGACTACGACTCGGTGGATCTGGAGAACGACGTGAGTCCCCAGGGTTACTGTACCTACAGTAACCTTCTGATTTTCAGGATTCCGACGCGGCTCGTCAGTTCCTGCCTTACATCAAGCGCAACATCGCCATCGGCCGTGGCGATGGGCTCCGACCCGGAAAATAAACATCATCTGAATACCACTTTTCTCTTCCCCATCTTCTTCATATTCTTCCCCCTGATTTCCCCCTCTTAGTCACTTTTCTTGCTCATGGTGTACTGTAGTTTCCGTCTTCTCAAAATGGTTTATTCGGTTTCTCCATAAACGCATCAAGTTCATCGTCCACCTCCGCGTCGACATTTACAAACTCGGCGCCGTCGAGAATGCCTTCCAGTGACGTCATCTGAAACACGACGCCTTCTGATGACGTGGATTCAGAGGCGACAGCGACGCAGTGGTGGTCACCGAGGAAGGACTCTTCGAATCGCCATTGAGGTTGAGGAACGTGGCGGTGAGAGTAGCGAGTGGACAGGGTGAGGCGACCTGGAAAAGAATGGGATGGAAAGGGATCGAGATTCTGGAAATACCTGGAACATGGTCATCTGCCACGTGGAAGATGTGATTGTGCAGTCCATCTGGCAATCCGACGCCCGTCGCCTTCAGAATCGACTCCTTCAGGCACCATATTCGGAAGAATGCACGCCATCTGAATCATTGAAACTGTGCAGCTTCATTTTCAAAAACGCTGACCTCTCCGTCTCATCCGCTCTTGACCTGACGCGATTCATCTCTTCCTGACTAAAATGCCTTTGGAGCTTTTCCATCTGCTCCGTGGCACTGGATCGACGGTCCTCGTCGATTCGCATCACATCCACGCCTACAAGGATCCTTATTTATCAAGTGAACTTGCTCCGTGAGCTCATTGAATACCGATTCTCGTTTCCCCGGTGGCCATCACCACCAAGTCTCCGTGATGCGACACGTTGTATTCGAACTTTTCCGCGTTGTTCGATTTCAAAAACGGTTTTCCGATTTCAGTGCGCTCGACTTCCAGCTCCTTCCAGGATTGGGAAGTTTGAAGGACGGCGGCTTTTCTTCAATTTCAGATTGGTTTCCATCTGAAAAAGGAGCACACACCTTGGCAAGACTCTCCCGATTAGACAGGCTAGTGCGTCCTGTTTGTACCGAAATCTCCGTTGATGCTCCACATCTTGCTCCGTCACACATAGAATCGCTTTTCTGAAGGTGTTCTCGAATCCAGAAGACGTCATTGTCTCTTCCAACGACACCGCCCATCGGAGACCCGTTTTCATCTGAATGTTCAGTTTTTCGAGATAAGCTTTTAAAGCTTTCCAATATTAAACTTTCAAAAATTATATATTAAGTGTTGCAAACATTTTAAGGTAGAAGATTGAATTGAGTAAGCACAAAAGAGACTGGATGAACAGGGAGAGAGTGAAACAAAAGGAAAACTCACTTTTTGGCTGAGAGAGCGGAAATAAAACTTTTTAGTGGACAAGAGATAGAGATTTTATAGAAACAAAAGATTAAAATAAATTAAAAATTATGTGATTCCCATGCGACGAGCCTGTCCCTCGTATATCAGAAGACGCCACAACTTGATCACGAACTGCTCCGCGTCATCGTCGATTATCTGGAAATAGATAGTTTTCTGGGAATAATTCTACTTTTTCAATTACCACAGCAACATCCTTGAGCATCTGTTCAGGTGACACCTGTTTCTCGAGTTGCTCACAGATGAAATCGCACAGAGACTGATCCTCTTCTCCAAAGAACGAGACAGTCTTCTTGGAAACCCACGGCCGCACACGGTCTTTCATCCACTGCTGGTCGAGCTGATCCCATTCGATCTTGTGGATGAAGAGCTCTTCTGCAAAGTTATTGGAATCAGAATGACATTAACTTGCACCAAACAAACCTTTAGTCATCGGAATCTTCTTTATGATCTGCTTGGTGAGCTCCTTCTTCTCATCCGCACTCATCACTTGCATCCGCTCTTCGCGAGTGATCTCAAACGGCTTCAGCTTTTTCCGTTTGTGCATTTCATCCTCCTCATCGTCGTTTCCAAAAACTCCATTCAATCGCTGAGCAATCGGAAGAGGTGACGCCGTCTCTCTTTTCACTGCCG
Source organism: Caenorhabditis imperialis (assembly GCA_963572205.1). NCBI lineage: Eukaryota > Metazoa > Nematoda > Chromadorea > Rhabditida > Rhabditidae > Caenorhabditis > Caenorhabditis imperialis. The sequence continues at coordinate 5,058,684 of OY751543.1, read as the reverse complement.
AGTTGGAAGGAGCAGTCGAAGGCTGTGGTCGGGAGATCTGAGCAGTGGCCGTCTGTGAGTCGTCTCCGATGGCCTTCCATCCGCCTCCGTTCTGAGCAGCTTCTGCCGGTGTTGGCTCCGACTGATCCATGGGCTCCTCCTTGACCTCCTCCTTGACCTCTTCCTTGACCGTCTTCTCCGAGTTCTTCTCACTTCCGCTCTCCTCATCACTCGACTCTGTCTCCCCGTTCACTCCATTCGTCTGACCGAGAGGCTGATGTGGGTTGGGACTTCCACTGTCGTCACGCATTTTCCGCCGAGCATCTTCTTCCTGTAACTGATAAAAGGGCTCAAAAATTGAAAAAATGTCAGCAGTTACCTTTTGCTGATGCCTCTTCCTCGCTTCCTGATCGACGTCGATCGTCAGTCCGTTCTGCACCTCGAGCATAATCTGTCTCTTGAGCTCCTCGATCTCCTGTTGCTCCTGAATACGGTCCTTCTGATCCGCCTCTCTCTCCCTCTCGTAGTCCCTCTTTCTCTGGAAGTACAACGAGCTCTTGAAGAACTTCGGATCGTCCCGCTCGTCTTCATAATCCTCCAGGAACGTCTTCAGCTTCTTGCACTCCTTCTGAAGGTTCTTCTTCCTATCCTTCTCCCGTCGCTCCTCCTTCTCGTACTTTTTCGCCATCTGCCTCTCTCGCGATTCCCACCGCTTCAGCCTACTGTGGTACGCCTGCTCCTTCTCCTTCATCATCTGCTTCATGAGCCGCTTCTCACGAGCATCTTCACTGTCTTCAGATGTCCTGGAAGTGGAACGACGTCGTTTCGAGTGCTTTGATCGTAGCGGCGAACGACTTCTGGAGCGTGACGAGTACGAAGAGCTCCGCGACGAAGAGGTGCCAGAAGACGACGATGAGCCAGAGCTCGAACGGCTTCTTCTCGATTTTCTGAAAGAAATGCGATTGTTGAATTGGAGAATGTGTTGAAAACGCACTTATTCCTAGGCGACGCACTTCTCGATCTCCTCGCCGACCGTCCTTCACGACTTCTGCTTCGCCGCCGTCGGTTCCGATCATCCTGAAAATGGAAATTTGAACAACAGCTTCAGATTCACTGATTCTCAGAGACAAGAGAGATTCTCATCGGAATTTTGTACTTTTTCAGAGATTTCTTCTTCGACGATATTTCTCGGTGACAAATGAATTGAGGCGAGAGAGTGTGTGAGATATAGAGACGTAGAGAAAGAGAATATGTAAAAGATGCACACGAATATATGTAAAAACACGTATTTTCTCATGGTTCTCGGACAATTTGGTGAGGGTGCCACCACCAAGAATTCGTTGGTTTACGTATTCAAATGTGTCAAAGTTAGTTCCATGTTTCAATTCCATTCACGGTTATGTTTGAAAACACAAAAGGGGTGGGTAAATATGCATGCAGTGGTTATTATCATTAACATTTCGTTTTCTCGTTTCACTTTTCTTTTTCTACATTTTTCTCACTACAAAGCCACACAAAGGAGAAGCGTAGAGAAATGGAAGGAGAAAAGAGGAAACATATCATTATGATAATACAGAAATCTTTTTTTTTGGTTCGATGATGAAAACTTTTCATCACCATATTAGGACTTACGGCTACCGTATCCAGTAGGAATCGATTATAACACTCTGCAAATTTCGATTTACACCACAAAAAATAGTGAGAGGAATGGAAATTAACGTGAGGGACGGGTGGTGAGGGAGGGACGAACATAAAGTGGTTGAGGGGGCGTGGCCAGTGATAAGTGGGAGCACACAAGAGCACGAGAAGCGAGTCATAACGGATTAGGAAAAGCGTTACAGTATGAGCAACCGAGCAATTCGAACTGGCACTTACAACTGATTGAGCACTAGCGGTCACTACGGACTAAAGAGAGGATTCAGAAGCCAACGTCTTCAGTTGTTCACATCTCTGAACAAGATCAAAGAAGTTGGCTCCTTCATACCCCCTCACCTAACATAAGCCGAACGCATTCCAGTTCTTACCGTAACGTCGCGGGGCTCTTGCAAACGCATCGCCTACAAATTAGAAAGAGGCGTCATTTTGGAATGCACAAAGTGGGAAGAATCGAGGAATGGCTAAGTGGGTGGTGTTGGGGGGAAGCGAGCGACAATTTCACGAGACGACGACCTCATGCACCACCAATTCCCCAATGAGCAATGCCTTATGGGGGCACACAGATTTCGAGACAACAGAGAGAGGCGCGCAAACACAAAATGGATCACACTCACTCAACAACATACCACCGGAAGAAGAGAGAGAGGGGGGAAAATCGGGATATCTGTCGAGTCATCTGGAAACGATTAGGCGACTTTTTCGTGTAATATCAATTGATATAGTTAGTGGACGGACAAGTTGACAACTGAGGAGAGAAAGAGCGTGTGGAATGGAGAGAAAGAGAGAGAGAGAAAGGAGAGCGGAGAAGTGGGAACAGTTCGAGAAGTGAGTGAAAGGAGGGAAACTCGCGTGCGGATGATTGGAAATAATCGAAAGACGGATGGGTTTCCATCTGAAGTCACACCGACACACACACACACAAATCAGAGTGAGCACACGGACACAAATGAGGAAGCGACACATTCCCGAGTGATTGGTGAGACATCGAGTTAGGAACAAAGGAGTTGCATCTGGATTAGATCGTTTCGCGCACCTTTTTTACACAATTTTTGTATTTGTTTTCCTCGTTTTCGTTTCGATATATACATATGAAAAATGAGAATAAAATGCGGTCAAAACTTACGGGCCGTCTCTTGTTCCGTTTGCTGAGGGGGTTATAGAGCCTATGATATTATCAGAATGGGCTTACTTTTTTCGGACGTGCCATTGTGTTGTGAACGGGCTCTTTTAGGGGCGAGGGGGCGGGACTCACCTTTTTGCTGCTCGCGGAGCCGGCGTCCTTGTCCGCGTCCACCGCTTTCGCCTTTTTCAGCTCTTCAGCGATTTCTCCGTCTGAAATTTGAAATAAAAGCGCATAGCTCAGACTGTAAAGTTACCTTCAGCGATACAAAGAAGATCCTTATGATCCGTCTCCATCCAATGAAGTATTTTGAGCCGGATCTCTTCGTCCTTCTTCAGATCGTCTTCATCTGCTGGCAACTCGCCCTCTTTCAACTTGAGCTCTTTCTTTCCTGAAAACAAAACCTTGAATTTACTCTTGAACTGTTTTGTTCTATAAATATCAATTTCTACAAGCTGAGTTGGCTACGAGAAGAAAATATACTGAAAAAAGGTGCATCGGGTTATTCTGAATTCTGCCTGTTGACTGCTGACGGTGCTACAAGTGATATTCGAGACATTCACAAGCGAAACGGTGAAAGCATGCACAAAAAGGGTGTTACCTAACCGATGAGTTTAATGAGAATGCAAATGCTTCAAACAGTTTCATTTTTGGGGGAATCGTCTTTTCAACGGGAGAAATCAACAACTCACCTTGTTTTTTGCGATTCTCAATAGCCGTTTTACGCAACTCGGAACGCACTTTCTCCTCGGCCTGAAACAAGACAAGTTCAAACAAGAAAAAGAAGGTTTGCTCACTTTAACAGTAAGTTTCTTGTCTCCAAGATGGAATTCATGAAGAATCCGCAGCGCGCGTAACGTGCCTTCGAGGTCGGCGAAATTGCAGAAGCCGAAGCCTTGCAGTTTTCCATTGCTTCCAGTAATCCGCTTCCAGGAGGACACACTTCCGCATTCCTGCAAATTATACTTTCTATAAAATTAATAAAAAGCCGATTACATTGAGTATTTTCTGAATGAACTCATCGGTGCACTTCTCCGGAATGTTTCCGACGAACACCGGCGTCGGCTCCTGTTGTTTTTGAGAAGCGGCTTGCTGCTGAAACTATGAAAATTGGTTCTGATTATACGAGACTGCAGTCATTACATGTTGTCCGGGCATCCGCATCTGACCAAATACTATTTGTTGGGGTTGGGGAGCATAATCTGAATGTTTGAATTTGAAAAACAAATCTAATTCAGGAAAATCTCACTGTGATGGTAGGAAGGCATTCCATAGCTAGGCCGGAAAGCCATTTTTCATCGGTTTTCCTGTGTTGAAGTTTCTTTTTTTTTATTTAATGCGACTTTTCCCTGGAATACGATGAATTAGAGGGCAAAAGCGAGAAAAACGGATAAATCACAAAAGCGTCAAACGAAGAGTTGAGGGTCGAGAATTTCAGAAAAAATTTCGGTTTTCATATAGAACAAGATGAATTTGATTGAATTGTGTGCGATTCAACGAAAAAAATGAAGAAAATTGTGAAAACAATGCGATTTTGGTAGTTTCGAGTTGCCAGCACAGAGCAACCACATCGATTTTTGTTTGCGCGCTTCGGGTGACACGGATTACACGCCAGCAGTCCACTCTTTTCACTAGCAGTGCCACGGTGACCCAAACGCGATGGGGGCCGGCAACACTTCGGCCGCCGTGGCACAATTCTAGGCCATCATTGTTTTCGTCAATTATCTCAAAAACTTTCTCAGCGATTTTTTTGAAACTTTTTTTATGGATAGAGAATGCAATTTAAAACCTACAATGAAAAAGACAGACTGTAAAAAGTGGTTCTTCACACCTAGCGAACCGCTGGAAGTTGGAGGGCCGAACGAAATCCTAGGCCATCCCATGTTTTTGGCTATTTTCTCGAAAAGTTTCTCGGCGATTTTTTTAAAACTTTTTCTAGGGATAGACAATTCGATTTCAAACATACAGTGAAAAGGATGTGTCGTAAAAAGTGGTTCTTGACACCTAGCAGGACGCTCAAAGTTGGAGGGCCGAATGAAATCCTAGGCCATTCTCAGTTTTTGGCCGTTTTCTCAAAAAGTTTCTCGGCGATTTTTTTAAAGCTTTTTTTATCGATGGAGAATTTAATGACAAACATACCATAAAAATTACAAACCGTAAAAAGTGGTTCTTGGTACCTAGCGAGCCTCTCAAAGTATGATGGCCGAACGAAATGCTAGGCCATCACCAGTTTTTGGGTGTTTTCTCGAAAAGTTTCTCGGCGATTTTCTTTTAATTTTTTGTACAGATAGATTTATACAATTGAATTTCGTAAATAGTCGGGTAACTCTCAAAAAGTGGTTTAAAGTATATTGCGAGCTGCTAGAAGACCATGGCCGAGCGTAATTTTCAGTTTTTTGGAGTTTTCTTAAGAAATTGCTCGGCGATTTTTTTGCAATTGTTTGTGTGGGTTTGAAAACTCTTTGTAAACCTCTCTTGTGCTGGATTAAACCAAAATAGTGGTTTAAGAGTATCAAAAACCACGAAAACCAATACGGCCTGAAAAATTTGTTCGGCCGTCGCCTTTTTAGCAGTGACCAGGCTAGTGCTTCACAATTTTTTGTTACAACTTTGTCGAACATGATTGGTTTCTGATTTCTATCATGTATTTTCTTTAATTAATCACGTTTTGCGCATAGAAAAAGCAGATACAGCTGCAATTTTCAAATTTTTGCCCATGCCGCACTGCTGCGAAAATTTGTGCCGCGCGCTGCGCTCTGATGAAGAAAGCTTTGCGAACGAGCGTGCCGCATCATTACAAATTGGACCGCCCATTTTTTTCGCTGATTGGTAGCGAAAATTGTTCTATTGCACATTCCGTTTGGGTCACCGTGCAGTGCATGGGCAATTATAAAAAGACACTTCAACCTTGAAAAGTATGAAATTCACACGAAAATTGGAAAATTCTTAAAATTGGAAAAAAAAATCACAGAAAAAGTTTCGTCACAGGCCTGTGCACAGGTGTCTGAAAAAACGAAACGCAAAATGCGGCGCGAAAGTATGCAAAGATTTGCAGTGTTTCTGTTCTCAAATTTTTTCAGAAACTTTGAAGGAAAATTTCCAAATTTCAAGTAGAACATCATATTTGGTGAAGAATAACTGAAAGAAACACTTTGAAATGCTGAACAGTTGACATAAAATTTTGAAGAATATCAACGATGAATCAAAATTAATCAAAATGAAAATGGCCTAGAAAACTTCTAGTCCGTAATTGGCTGTTTGAAGCTCCGCCCTCTAAAAAATAATTGCAGTGCGACAAATGTGACGAGTTATTTATCATCATGGAAACACAAAAAAAAATAAAGAATCAGGTTTCCTGAGGGAATCCTTACACAATGAACTGTCGTCTTCTCTGTAGATGTTACTTTTATTAAAGGGGTAGTGCACTATTTCTGGATCTCGGATTTTTTGACATGGATAGGTGCGCCCTGTGGTGGTGATCAAAAAATTTCACTGGAGGGGGTGACGAAAATCGCTCTGAAGCGAGATATTGGCTCCAAAAGTGTCGAAAAGGGGCGGGATTTCGTGCTTTTTTGCAACGTGGCAGCATATGCTCCGCCCACTTCGTGCACGCGGATAATAGGGAAAACTGAATAAATCCCGTGACCTTGACCTATCCGGCTTGGAAAATGGGAAAATTTGTGAAAATGGAATGAATCGTGTCACGTTTTGTAGATAATGTAGTCAATTTTCAATATTCCAACTTGGATAGTTCAGGTCACGTGTTCAAGTGTGAAAAATGTCTCTTCATTTTCAAAAAAGAGTGACAAAATTAATTTCATTTTTACAAATTTGGAATATTGAAAATTGACTACATTATCTACAAAACGTGACACGATTCATTCCATTTTCACAAATTTTCCCATTTTCCAAGCCGGATAGGTCAAGGTCACGGGATTTATTCAGTTTTCCCTATTATCCGCGTGCACGAAGTGGGCGGAGCATATGCTGCCACGTTGCAAAAAAGCACGAAATCCCGCCCCTTTTCGACACTTTGGGAGCCAATATCTCGCTTCAGAGCGATTTTCGTCACCCCCTCCAGTGAAATTTTTTGATCACCACCACAGGGCGCACCTATCCATGTCAAAAAATCCGAGATCCAGAAATAGTGCACTACCCCTTTAATGGCTAGATTTTACTTTTATTAAATTTGACAACATTCTGCTTTTACGCTCTTCGAAGAAATGGCGTTCTCAAACCCAAGTACATCTTCTCCAATACTGATGGTTGTTGTTTGAATCTTTCCAAAATTCAAGCTGTCGTCCACTTATCAATGGTCAGCTGACACCTGCCTATTATTTGAACATCAGCCCTCTACTTATGTTATCAGTAACATGATAACTGCACCACACTCGTCCCAGTCAGCCATTCACTTTACTTTTCCACAATGCAACTACACCTTCTACTTTCTCTCCTCCTAGCCACTCTTCTACTGGCCGATGCTCGGTATCAACCAAGAAGAGGTCTCGCTGCTGGGAGACATCGGAAACTGAAGTATCAGGACGAAGGGGAGGCGTTCGTGGTGTTGGTGGCAGGCTCCAACGGATGGTACAACTACAGACACCAGGCGGATGTGGCACACGCCTTCCACACCCTCAGAAACCACGGGATCCCCGAGGAAAACATCATCACGATGATGTTCGATGATGTTGCCAACAATCAAATGTAAGTTGAAAAAGGAAACCGGTTTATAAACAATGATATTAGGAACCCATACAAGGGCAAACTGTTCAATCGTCCGCACGGAAAAGATCTTTACAAGGGACTGAAGATTGATTACAAGGGCGCATCGGTCACTCCAGACAATTTTTTGAATATTCTCAAGGGAAATGCCTCCGGAGTCGACGGGGGAAACGGAAGAGTTTTGAAGACGTGAGTTTAGAAGTCCTGGTGCTTATCACGCCAATCCCATTTAGAAATGAGAACGACCGTATCTTTGTGTACTTCACCGACCACGGAGCCGTCGGATTGATCTCTTTCCCGGAAGGAATTCTGACTGTCGAACAGTTGAATGACGCGTTGATTTCGATGCACAAGAACAAAAAGTACCAGCAGCTGGTTTTCTATCTGGAGGCCTGCGAGTCCGGAAGCATGTTCGAGAGTGTGCTCAGAGAGGATATGAACAGTTTGTTACTACCAACTTGCTCTTTAGAATGACATTTTCTAGTCTACGCGATAACTGCCGCCAACGGACATGAGAGCTCCTGGGGAACATTTTGCGAGAACGACATGAATTTGCCTTGCCTCGGGGACCTGTTCAGTGTGAACTGGATGACTGACAGCGACGGAGAGGACCTCAAGACAGAGACCCTCGAGTTCCAGTACGAGTTGGTGAAGAGAGAGACCAACCTGTCGCACGTGATGCAGTTCGGTGATAAGGACATGGCCAGTGAGGCTGTTTCTTTGTTCCAGGGGGACAAGGAGGATAGAGAGTACACTGATGATTATGTAGGTGTTCGATAACGTCATCAGAAGATCTAGAATCATTTTCAGGAACTTGCTGCATCTCACTCGACGAACTGGCCGGCAAGAGACATTGAGCTCAACCATTTGATCTCGTTGAAGAAGAAGTCGAACGATGTGATGATATCGAACAAGTTGGAGATGAAGATTCAGAAGATCAGGGAGACAAGAAGAGCCATCAAGAGGAATGTGCACATGATTGTGGAGAAGATGTTCGAAGGAGAGTCGGAAGAGTGAGCTAATCAGAAGGCGTCAGTTGATTATAAAATGCAATAATGTTACAGCCTAATCAGCCGAGTTCTGACGCAACACCGCCCTGTCCTGGACCTCCGTTGCCATCACATCACCGTGAACCTCTTCAAGAAGTATTGCATCGACTTCAACAAGTTCGACTACGCGATGAAGTACGTCAAAGTGCTGAACAACATGTGCCTCCATCGCCGCGTCGAGGAAATCATGCTGGCTCTGCCCGACATTTGCATGGATGTGAACATCGAGGAAGAGGTGACGGATCAGCTCATTCAAGACGAATACTGATTTCCCCCTTGCTTTGAATGTAAATACGGATCCTTTCCATTAATTATTATTTATTGAAGTATTATGTATAGTCATTTTTACAAGAGGAATGATGAGAGAAGCTCGGAGGTGCGAAACAATTACATACTACAAGAGAAACCGGTTGGAAAAGTGTGTTTCAGTGGGAAAAATGGGCGAGGATCTGCGTGGAATACTGGTGAGATGAGTGTGAGATTACTGGTTCGACATCATTTTCACAAACTCTTCGTAGTCGATTTCTCCGTCTCCGTCCACGTCGACCTCTTTTATCATCTCGTCGACTTCCTCCTCGGAGAACTGCATTCCCATGTGCACCTGAAATCACTCTGTTCATTGAAGGAACTGGATGTCTTTAGGCTTACCATGAAGTATCTGAACTCCTGTGCAGTGATGACACCGTTGCCGTCCTTATCGAAGACTCGGAACGCCTCTCGAATCATCTCCGAGTCGGTCTCTTTCATCATCCGCTTCATCATCACACAAAACTCGGGGAACTCGATCTGACCGTTTCCGTCGATGTCGACCTCGTTGATCATCTCCAGAATCTCCTGCTCCGTCGGATTCTGCCCGAGACTTCTCATCGCAATGCCCAGCTCTTTGGTGGAGATGGTGCCGTTGCCGTCCTTGTCGAACATCATGAACGCCTCACGGAACTCGTCGATCTCCTCGGGGGTCAACTGCTTGATGATGTCCTCCGAGAACTGCATAAGGTTCGATGGAATCGCCATTCTTTCTGCTCTGATTGCCTGGAAACCATTGGATTGGAAGGTTGGAAGGAGCACCAAGAGAAGCGGTTAGAGGGAAGTTGAAAAGTTAGGTCAACAAGTAAGAAGGTGATAAAATTCAATGTGTAAGAGTGAGAACTTGCTAACCCGCACTAAAAAATTTGAAAAATGAGAAAACGAGACCGCAACTGATGAGATAACGAGCCGCCGGAAAACATGTGACGCACGTTCCGGAGGAGAGGAGCCGAAAAAAATAGAAAAAGAGCAAAGAGCCAAAGTTATGAAATACAGAGCTGGAGGTAGTTTTGACGAATTGAGGTGGAAACGAGTGGGTGAGTCAGTCTCAGGCTTTAAGAGGAATCGTTTCTGCTCGAAAATTGGGAAACATCAATCTGTTTGATGTGAATCGTCACATAAGATTTTTCAATTTCACGGTACACCTGACATATTCTGGTCGGAAATAATCAAATGGTCAAACTGTCCAATCACATTTCTCACTTTAAAATGAAGATACGACCGAAGGCTCTTTTCGTTTGCAAAAACTGACACCTTGACCCGTGAGCCACAGACTTATTTTTACACCGAGCCGCACAGATAATATGAAGGAATGTGAGGGAAAAAGGAGAAGGAGTTTGTTGGTAATCCGACACTTTGGTGGCGGACAAAACTTCATTCGGGGGGCGAAACGGACCCCTTCTATTATCCGCTTATTGGCCAAACAAAAGGAAATGAGGGGACACGAAGAGTTCGGAGTCCAAATTGGCGGGGGAGGGCGCGAAATTGGATATCTTTTTGAGGACGCCAAAGGTCTCAATTGGAAGTGGGTTTGGTGATTAGGGGGAAGCCCGAGTGGATCAAGGATCTTGAAGGATCTTGAAAGAGAGGAAGTTGAGAGGAAGTATTTGGAGATTGTCAGAAGCGGACACAAAGTAAAGGAAGTCATTCTTCAACTAAAAATAAATTGTCATGCTGCAAAGGTATCTTGTTTTCAGCGAGAACTACTCAATGTTTAAAAAGCACCGAGAGTTCTTTTGTAATTTGAGAAACTTTGCAGGAGATTCTTGTAATTCTTGAGGAAAACATAAAGGATAGAAGAAGTAAGCCACTACAAACTACTCACCATGTCCCTCGCAAGTCTCGATGAGAAGAAGCGCACCATTTTCAGTTAGAGTTAGATTTATCAGTTAGCCGAATCGAATGACTTTTCGATTGAAATTTCGCATTGTTTGTGTACTGTATTGACACAAATAGCATTTTGACAGCTATCACTTTTTATTATGGCTCCGCGCGCCATGATTAATCTTACAGTGGCTCATCTGACCTCGATAACTTGGAACTAAATTGGGACAAGTAACCAGCCACAATCAAAGGAGAATGATAAAATGAAGACTGAAAGATCTGGAAAGAGCAAAACAAAAACAGATCATGCTTGAACTGATCTGAGCCGCCCATTTTCTCATGACTCCACCTCCACCTCAACTTTCATAAATCAGCGGACCCTTCTAGACCCCATCTATCAAAGTGAAACGTTGGGCAATCAACAAAACGTGAAATTGATAGTGGAGTAGTGAAATCTCACGTGAAACTCGGCGAGGAATCCAAAAAATGTGGGTAGGAATTGAAAAATCTTTTGAGGAGAAGAGATAGGACACCTGTTTGAGTGGTCCGTGAGGCCTAAGAGATCAGCGACGAAATAGCACGGCAACCGGGGAGGGCGCAGAGAAAAAAGACATTTGCCCCCTGGCCCGGAGCTGCAAAAAATATTGTTGGAAGAGCAAGAGCATGAAGGTTGAACACTTATGGGTTCCAGATGTGGGGGAACAGGTTGAAGACGTCGCATAGGTGACATCATCAAACACACAAATATCTCTTATCACCTCGTTATCACGAGCGCTTCTCTTCTTCAATTGTTGTGAGGGTGGGGGAGAAGAAATGGCAGTTGTGAGGGTCCTTGAGGATAAATAATCGGTGCGGCTGTTCAATAGGTGGGCGTGGCCAGAGGAAGACGTGACGCCGCGCTCCTAATGGGGTTGTTTTTGGGGTTGCTAAGAGCACGAAGAGAAATAAGGAAGTGGATGTCATCTAATGATGTATATGGAGGTCATTCAAAAAACGGAATGATTACGGTAGATCTAACATTTTAATCTGGTGAAGTTGGGTCATTTATGTTTTATAACATTTGGTATACGGTAGGTAATTCAAAGGTACCGTAGTACTTTGATTAAATCTAGAATGAGATGCAATTCAACGCGAAACGACGTGTCATAATCCGAGATCTTGTTATCCCGAAACCCCATAATATGATTTTTAGACTTGTATTCAATCTACAAAACTCTGGAAGTCATACATATACTACTACGAATAATGTCTATAAGATACCATCAAAACAGCCCATTGCACACTTTTTGATTAAACCAGAAAAGTTAGAAGGGTGAGAATGAGAGGTTTTGTAACAGATTACATGATTGCCGAGCACTCGAAAGTACCTCGAGTGCCAATTGTTCTCTCCACAGACACAGAGACTTTTGGGTTTCGCTCTTCGGACTTTACTGTATACTGAAAGTGGACAAACAAATGAGGGATTAGTTCAACGTCAGAGAAGCCTCATACTGGATTAACTGGAGAAATCCGTGTTAAAAATAGAAGACGACTCTCGGACAAGATCACAAACTTTTTGAAGAATTTCTTCCGCCTTCCGACAAAAAAGAGAAAACATACGCGAGAAAGCAATAAAGTTGGGCGTTAAATCGGCTCACGACTTTCAGTCGGAACACACAGAAACTTTGATTTTTCCCAGCTGATTCGATGGGCCGCCAGACCAGGAAGAGCAGCGACGAAAACATTGTGGACCGGAGGAATTTCGAGCAACGATAAAAAAAGCGAGGACGAAAAGTGTCGGCGGCGGGAACTCAATGAGTTTTTGTGTCGCGAGTGAGAAGAACAAGCACAAAACAAATACAGGGACAAGGAGTGGTAAGCACGGATTACGGTATGCATAAGGACATCGAGCTTAGGAAGTGGTTGAAACTACAGTAATCCTTTCAAAGAGCTCTGGATCATTGTTGATTGTCATGAAGATTACTGTACCTTATCAGAAGTACTATTTTCAATCTTTCCAATGCACGCTTTTTTCATTTTATCCTTCTTTACGTGGAAAGAAGTGATGCACTAAACATAATTGGCGTGTTTATCTAACAACGAAGACTCTAGAAATGCCCCTTTGCAGGAGGAGGAGGAGTAGAATACGCAATGAGCCGGAAAGAGAGGTGGAATACAAGAGCATCTGCCTTTTTTCTAGTCTGGGAGGTTAGGACAATGCTCTAGAAAGGTAGGTAGACAGGTATGAGTGACTCATTTCGGAAGTTGTGAGAAATTAATTATTCTGATAAGAAAAGTTTTGTGTGTGTGTGCAACTTTCTTTTGGTGGTCAGAAAACAGAAGATCGTGAAAAAGTTCGCTCAAGAGTTAAGCTCATCAAGAGAGATGATGTCTGATCCTGATTCTACCAAACTTTGGCCCCCTGGAAACTAGTAGGCTGAGTCAACTTCCTTTTAAATGTACATAACTCATGGTGAGAAGATTCTGTACGACTTCAAACTTTATCATTTATTTACAAGGATTTCCCAGAAGCTCGTCACGTGAACAACGTCGTTGTGCTCCACGTGGGAAAAACGCCTTTCCTGAAGATAACTTTAAGCAGGAAGTGGCGAATGGAATCGTTTGGAAGAATTTGCAGTCTTGTTATTCCACAATTTTTCCACACCTCACACAAGAAAAACAGATGCAAAAATGGTAGAAGGGGTGCCGGAAAACAGAATGATTTCATGGGCGAGCTCCTGAATTTGTAATGTTACAAATCAAAAAACGCATAAAACAAATGCGGGTTGCCTGGAAACCGCTTTTTTCAAAATGGACTTTAGCCGGCGATTTGTATTCTGACGGAGATGTTTCATGATTCATGAATACAAGAACGTCTCGTCAGAATGATGGGCTGTCTGATAAGCATGAATGATACCATGAATCAAAAGACACAGCGACCTCTTCTTCACACGAGAAAAGAAGGAAGGAATTTGAGGAATGAGCTCAAATTGTCAGAAAGTTGGTGCGAATGTGATGGATCACCCTCTTTTCGCATTATCAATATATCATGTGCATTTGTCGGAACAGTTGTTCGCAAAGACAATTTATTTACAAGACTCGTTTGAGAGAAGCATTGGTTCTGAAAGAGCAATTGGAAATAAGTTATATAAATTAGGGAGAATCGGAAAGGGGCGGAAGATCTTGTTGAAAAGGGGGAAGGGAGAAGAGAAAAAGATTCCTACGACTAAACATGGCTAGCAAATGTCCGGACAGTGCTCACAGCACAGCTCCTCGTTCCAGAATATCGTGCAGTACCGCTTCAGATTCGTCATCCGGGCTGGCATGCTCTGCACACACGCCTGCGCCTGCTGCAGTTTGTTCGCCTGTCTGACCTCGAAAGACGGCCGGGGAGTCGGTTTCACCACTGGTTGTTCTGGATGGGTGAACGAGCTGTCTTGGTTGGGGTAGTTGTTCTCGCGGAGGAACTCGAGCACATCCGCGTATGATGTTGTCATTCTGAATGGATTGTGAAACTGAGCAACTCGTTTGTATCTAACCTATAATTGAACTCGACTGAATAACAGGCAGCAACTTTCGCAGAGTTGTGAAGACACTGAAGAGCCCATCCAGTCTTGCACTCTTCCATATTACAGTACAAGTAAGAGAGTGAATCACAGTGTGGAGCATTTCTATTGAAGCAGCAGTCACACTGAAACAAAACTTTTAAAAATATGTGTTATACTTGTTCAACTAACATCCTTCGATCCAGCCATCCAGCGGTTCCTCGAAATTGGCGGTTTCTGCGAGGTGATCAGGTTGAGGAACACTTGGAACCGACCACGCTGAAAAAAAAACGATGCAAAACTTGAATAGAAGTGATAAACAGACCCCCTTATTCAGTCGCTTTTTGATCTCCTCGTTGATCTCTGTGTTCTGAGTTTTACTCTTGATGAGATTCTCCAAACTGGAGCGACTCGGCAGCTGGATGGTCCTTCGGAAGTCGTACTCGTTAGCCTCGATGTTGAAGCACTTCGAGAGGGGTGTGTCGTGTGCGGAGTGAGATAAAAACTGATGTTGGCCGGATGCCAACTCGTTCTCGACTGCCTGCGAGACTTGACACAGATCGCAGTACCGACAGTACGTTCTGCCGTTCCGTTCGATGACTCCACTGAACTCGTCGCACTTCTGATTGAGAAGTGTGGTTTCTGGAACCAATGCGTACGGCAGATCGAAGCGGATCCCGGCGGGGCCTTCCAGCACGGGAACTTGGAGTGTGATTCCGATCTCTCCAGAGAGGTACCCAAAGTTTTCCTTCACTTTGATCTTTTTGAAATCGAGCGAGTAATTTCCAGGAGCCTTGATGTAATACACTCGATTTCCCCTTTCGTTGACTATCTGGATGTCCTCCTCGTTTATCGTGATCTCATTCTGCACTCCTCGACATTTATAAAGACTGACTTCATCGATCAGAATGTACAAATCATCGTGGGCGATCACATAAATGACGGATAGCCAGAGCAACCAGAGAGTTCTCATGGTATCTGGAAAAGAAGCGTTTGAGAAGAGGAAAGAATTGTTAAAATAATGTAGGGACTTACTTTATTGTTTTGGATCAAGGAAATAACCACCCGAAAGCTTCAAGAGAAGGAGTGTCTGAAAAGTAGAAAGTAGGAAAAAAGTAAAGCAGAAACAGGGACGAAAAATGTGAAAAATATGAAGGCGAGGGAAAGTGAAATCGGAACATTGCATAATCGGCCATCAGCATTTCGACCAGGACCGGACAGGATCTCTTTGGCAGGTGACCAGTTTGGGAACGATTTCAAGTGTGAGGGGGGAGGGATTTGTATGCTTTGCGAAGACTTGGTAGATCTCATAGAAGCGTAGTTTGAGATGAGTCACTTTCAAGGGATGTAGTCTTTATCAGACATTATGATGGAAGGAGTGAATTTGAAACAGACGAAATAATGTTTCCACTGATAAAAGTTAATCAAGATGGTCCGATTTGTTATGCTAAACCAATGCTAAACTACACTGTAAAAGCAAGGTGTTCGAAAAAGCAAAAAGACGCGATTAGCATTAGACAAAAGTGAAATCCGTCTCAAGAGTACCGGAAAATGGGATCAAAATGAAATGGAAATGTTCGGATTGGGAAAGTGGAGGCCTCGGACTTATTGATAGAAATCCTCCACCTTTCCTTTCTGTTCGTACAACGTCGTCTGGTTATCATTTCTTCATGAGAGAGAGGGATTTTCCGAATTGAGGTCAGTCAGGTGAAAACTGTTTGTGTATTCGTCTCCCCCTCTTGCTTCTAGACGACGGACATCCAATACTGAAAGCGGACATGTGGGAGAACAGACAGTCAGGCGTGGAAACGGAATGCAAGAAAGAGAGAAACGGGTTCGATGGCAAGTGGATCTAAGCTGCGGAACGGTCTTCGGAAAATGATGGCAAAGGGCAATTAAAATATTGGTTCTATGAATTCTGAATTCGCGAAAGCATGTTGTGTTAATTTGGGAATGCAATAAGCATTGACTTTGCACTTACCTAATCAAAAAATTTACATTTCAATTTGATCACATTTTCCGATTTTCTGGAGTCGGAAGTATCTTTTCTAAATCTAATCATTTTGCTTTAATTTGTTCGATGTTGTTCTTACAACCAATGTGCGCAGTTCGAAGAAAATTGTCGTTTTTTTTCCAATAATAGGTTGTTCACTGAATGCACCACCATTTTTCTCAGAACTGTAGGTATCCATGCAACCCCTCGTTGACGAATTCTTCGATAGATATCTGCAAAGCCGAGGTCCGCTTGATGAGCAAGGGGGGAATCATGGGGGAGCACCTCGGAGTGCATTACAGCAGATCAGGATTCCTCCATAGTGCCATAGCCGTCGGGTGTAGGCACATGGACTATGACGAAGTTTTTCTCCCGGAGCCTCACTGCCTTCGATCATCCCCCTCGAGTCCGATGACTTTCCGGTTTCGATCTGCATCCAACCAACTTGTGCTTTCCAAGTCGATGGACTGTTTCAGGTTTCGAATTCCCAAGACTATCCGAGCACGTTGCCTAGAGGACTGCAGTTGGTTGACCACCCAACTCCTCCCAACCGCCCTCGAGACTGTCTGGAGACAACTCTCCCCATAAAAAATCTTAAAAACTGGTAAATTACGACATCTGTTTTTTTTCTTTTCCCATTTCTTGCATGATCACGGAAGTTATAAAATAAAATCCAATCGTTATCAATTAATCTAGAAGAACCTTGGCTCTCTGATAAAATTTGATAATTTAACAAAATCAGTGTTCCTGTAGTCTCTCTCAACAATGTCCCGGTGTCCTGATTCTTGCTCGTCTATCGCGTGGCTTGCTCCAATTTCGCAATCTTCTGTAGCCTTTGTAGCTTTTGTGGTGGGGTGAGTTGTTCATGAAATAGAATACATGTTTCTGTATTGGCCTGATTCACTACGTCTCCTGAATGGTCTTCCTTCTTCTGCCCAAGTTCTCAACAACGTCCCCGAAATGAGTTCTTCCTCAATCAGGCTCTATCCTAGCCTTCAGTTTTCAGATTTATCAATTTTGCCCATCAGCAACCAACGTGTACCTTCGTACCAAGTTTCTCGAGGATTCAGTCGAACGTTTGTCCAAATCTACCAATAAACTCAAAGCAAGAGAGTTGCCCTTTATAACAACCCTTTATAATTTATAATATAATAATTATGATAAAATTCGGTTTTTTCTGCATATCACTGTTCTATTTTTCCCCAGTATTGTGCAATGAATAAATCCCAAGATTTGCGAGTACAAGTATCCTTATCGAATTCATGATCCCCGAATGTGCCAACTGTGCACTTTTAGCTGTCACATAAACATTTGATCCAGCTTATACTAATCGCCCTCGTTGACTTTTAATCTAAATCCCGCCAAACTTCGCTTCAACTCGTGACAAAACTTTCTAATTTGCACCTGCCACCCACCACCCCCAACCTGAAAACTTTGATTCCAATCTGATTTTCACCGAAGTTTGTGTGCACTTTTACACGCCGTCCGTCCATCTCGTCAAACGTAAAACGGTGTAACCGAAGAGTGAAAAGATAGTTTTTGATCGCCGCGAAATCTCTGCGCCCTCTTCGCGAGGCACACTGTCCAGGAAGCGGCCAACAGTACGAATGCACTTTTACACGCTTTTTGAATTTCGAAATGAGAGCAGAGCGAGTGGCGAATCGGAGAAGGTTTCGGGTGGTGTTACTGTCTGTTGGACTTTTGAACAGTTGTTATCTCGTTTCAAGGTTGTTTACTCCGCTGGAGAAGGAGCAGTTGGTCCCTCGGAAACACAAATCCCCTCAAGCGTGAGGCTCATAAAAAAGCGAGGAGTGGGGGCATTTCTCTATTTTCTCTCTCGTGTTTCTCTTTTTTTTCTGGAATAGAAAGTGCGAGTGCACTTTGTGAAACATGTTGCCATTCTGTTTATTTGCCCCGCGGTGCCACAACTCGTGTTTTATGATCACTAAAACTTATTTGTGACCGTTTTGTAATACGACTTCTCTTCCACCCCCTGACCACTCATCGGCCCTTCTGAAACTGGTATCAGATTGCCCTTTGGTGCGCACTTCGCATCACTTCATCTTGGGAGACGTGCACTCTGGAGCAGAAATTGAGCGCACACTCACAAGTGTATAGGATTTCCGGAGGGCTCCTGACTTGGGGACCAAAGGCTCGCGAAGAGGGGCACATGCGCCTGGAGCAATTAGGAAGAGGAGAAGAAGAAGAAGATGGAGAGGGAAGAAAATGTTAAAGGTCATTGGAGTGAGCAGATGACGTTGTGCACTTTCATTAATGGCAATTGGAAAGGGTTATATTGAGGAGAGGGTACTGTAGTTTTTGAGATGTATCACTGACTTTCCGATATGTTAATCTTGAATAATGTTTGAACTGTTATATCAGATTATTCCTGTGCGTCTTTTGAACGAGAAAGAATACTGACAGTTTAGTTTGTAGAATGCCAAGGTGACTTCCTAGTGCCTCGTTCATACTAATACGATAAAGTCTTTCGATGAAAAACCCCCCGCGATACCTTGAACCATACCAATGTTTTTCTCACTCCCCGAAACACGGTGTTTGAACATTCCAAAGACCCCCCACACCATCACCCATCATCTTGTGACAAAGACATGCACTTTTAGAAGGGGAAACGTTTGAATTCCGCGACTGTAGTCAGGGCGTGTTGGCGTCTGATCTCTTCATCTACCCCCGCGAGCCCCCCGAGGTCCCTCAAAAGTGTACTGCCCTCGGCCTGCCAATCACACTTTTTCAATCAACTTGGCAATCATATCAGTGCTTATCGGCCAATCATCAAAGCAGGTGCGATGCAAGTAGTGCAGCAGGAAGTGGAGCTTGTGCTTATCGGCCTAGGAGAGGGAAAGAAATTCAAATCTGGGGGAGAGGGTGCACTATGCCATACTATTTGCCTTGGGTGCACTTTACCGTCTGCAATGACACATTTGGTGGTGTGAGTGTGCGAACACTTTTTGAAAGGGAGTACTGTAGTGGCGAACTGGCTATCCATTGATTTATCGTGTCTAGACGTGCTGCTTCGTCCGACGACAGGCGGGGGTACGGTAGTTTGTACTTTTGGTGTCATTTATAGTGCCATCTTTTGATATCTACCGTTTCATCTGAAGATATCAATGCAAACCGGTCGGATCAGTTTTTGAACCCGGAAAGTCTTTTTTCTTGTGCCAAACAACTTTGCTCACGGGTTTACGCAAAGTTTACACAAGGACAGGACACGAAGTGTGCAACTAGTATCACTTTGTATCAACAAGGGCCCACTTATCACTACAGTAGAGTTGGTCCCTCGACTTCAAAGTGCAACTGGCTGGCATACAAGTTGAGTAGAATATCAAATTTCCGCCCTTTTCATAATAATGTCTCGTCCTCGATGCACGAGTAGCTCCGTTTTTTTGCTGCACTTTTTGAGTGTCAACTGATAAGACGGATTATTTGTTTCTTTTCTAAATGCGGCTCAAGTGCACGTCGAGTTAGATGATGTCTTCTAGAAGACCGATGTTTGATATGTTTCCCTCTCTTCCAGACAGGCAGAAATCTGGAAAGAAAACAAAAGGTCAACAACGAGTTGCTCGAAGAGCAAAGGCTCTCTCGCAATGCTCATCCTTCTCTTCTTGTTTTTCGCCTTCTTTCCGAGGATTTGGGTAGACGGAATGGAGTGACAAGTGCATTTCAGTCAATCAAATTCTCTCTCCTTTTCCCCCCGTTTTCTTTGGCAAGGCCGAGTAGAGAAAATAAGAAATCGAGAGGGCCGTGAGTCAGTGGTGCACTCTCCCTCGTCCCGAGACGAGGAAACATTTTATGGCGTGTTCTGAATGGGTCCGGAATTCGGGATGAGTTGCGAAATTAAAAAGGAAGTGCAAGTTTCTCTGGGGAGGGTATCAGTTGGTTTCTTGAACAGTGTAATCTCTAGGCAGAATAATGTTTACCTCTGTACGTTTTCCAGTGACGTGAAG
Organism: Caenorhabditis imperialis; assembly: GCA_963572205.1. NCBI lineage: Eukaryota > Metazoa > Nematoda > Chromadorea > Rhabditida > Rhabditidae > Caenorhabditis > Caenorhabditis imperialis. The sequence continues at coordinate 5,038,549 of OY751543.1, read as the reverse complement.
TTATCAGAGCTTGGTCAAATTTGACTCATCACCTATTTTCAACTTCTTCTAGGTGCATTCACGTAACATCAACTGAGGCTCTCTGAAATTTGTGGTTCCGTTTTGACATGACGAACATCCAGGAAGTTTTTCCTAACAAGAACTGTATAGGGGTGTGTGATAAATATTCTCAACCGATAATCGAACAAATATTGAATAGTTCTAGCTAGTGTCAATAATCCGAAACCCTGTAATTGCCTTGGCCCTTTTCCGATTAATCTTCATCAAGAAACCACACGCATTCTCTCAAACCGACGGTAGATGCGTTGCCCTTTCCTTCTCTTTTCTTCTTCGGAGGCAGTTTCTAACCGATCTGCACTTTTCGAAAGAATTCTGACAAAAGTGCATTACACACGTCGCAACGATTCGCTTCGGAGATGTGAAATCAACAAGAAGAGGAATTGCCCTTTTGTTTGTTACACACTCTGATTTGAGACGGATCGCTGATAAGATTGTCGGGTTACTGTAGACGAGTCGAAAATAATGAAAAAGCCCAGACAGTCTCAAGGTCTCGCAAAAAACCTGAAGACGTCGGCGAAAGGACATTTTTTGTTCGGTTCTCTGTCTGGTCGTCGTGTCGGATTTTGCAATGAGATCCCGAGTTGCGAGTACTTGATTCCTCTGGCCACGTCATAAACCACCTGCCGGCAAACAAAGAGTGCAATCTGATTAGATATTATGAAAAACTGCTGCACGAGTGAGTCATGAAAGGCGGAGAAGGAAGCCGAACGATCTGCAGCAGCTCTTGTACTCCATGTTTTCGCCGACGCACATGCATGCTAATCAGAGAGACCGAGGGGATCATTTGAGATCAGGAAATCGCAACGTGTGAAGGACTACTGTAGTTTGGCAAGTACGCAAGATTCTTAGCTCATCCGATCTTTTCTTTCTCAACGAGTTGCACTTATAACTATGCCCTTGGAATCATCTGAAAACTTTTGATTCTCAAGATAATGAAACCAGGAAGCGTGAAATAACGAAATCAAGCATGAGCAAAGAAAAACAAGCATCATGTCATCGGAACCATCACTTTAATCATCCCAACATGTTCTCAGAAGATCCTTTTCCCATCCTGAAGTATCACTGAAAGTGTTGTCCTCAATCGGCCCCTTGAAAAATTCTGCGCGCGAAGGACAAGATCATAGAAGAATTATACGGTTGCGGCAAAGTGCGTCCGAACTTTCCTGCACTTTTTCTGTCAATTTGCCTTTTTCTCCGCAGCTGTACTAGTATAGGTGAGGAGAAGAATGTCCATGTTTATAGAGGGAGCTTGTTTATTTGGCGAACGGTGCAGAGAATAATCAGGAGGAGCGGCGCTGAAAACAAGCGAATGTTGACGTTCGCTTTACCAACACACACTCTGTTTGTTTTTGCACTTTTTCCGGTTCGTGGTATCCATGAGGCTTGAAATGGTGGAAGGGAGCGTGACGTGCTTCCAGTCAGAGATCAGTGGGTAGACTGGAAGGTCGCATGCTTGATTGAGTTCGAGCCTAATCGTTCCCAGAAAATCTTGAGGTCTTCTGAAGAGCATTCTGGAGTGGTGCCGGATGAGGACGACCTTCGGAAGGCTGCTTACTAGGAACACTTTTCGACCCAGCGTATAAATAGTTTTTCCAGGTACCAATTGTTCTTTGAATATGAAAACAATCGAGCGAGTGGGTAGCTCTTGGAGGGCTCTTGGAAAGGTCAGACTACGCACAAAGGGGCCCGCGCCATCATTAACCCCCTATTGCTCATCCTTTTGATATTTCCGCTGTATATGTTTGAAAAGCCGTCTTCTCTCACTCATACTCCTCACACGCAAACGCCCTTTCGCCCGCCAATGCCCCGAGACGTTTCTTCTCCACGGGAAAACGAAAGCGATTTGCCCTTTGAATGCACTCCACACGCCTCTCGTTTTTTCTCGCTCTTCGTGAAACACACCACATTTTCATACACGTCTCTCTCTCTCCGGACTTTTTGCCGGCGGCACAATGTTTCAAAGGGCACCTCGCCAATGGGTCCCTTGCAGGTTTTAGGGGACGACACGAGAGAGAGAGACTCGCAAAAAAAGTGAGAGTTTGTTTACACCGGAGGCCGGCAGGGAGTGCGTTGGCAATTTCATGTTACACACTCTCCAATGCCACGTCAATTACTTTTCGTCAACTTGTTGCGGAGATGACCTTTTGAACGGTGCCGGTTTATCGGCAGGAGATCTGATAGGACTACAACTTATGGTTCCCTTTTCGGAACTTGCACTTAATGCTCGACTTGAAGTGCAGCATATGCACCAACTGCCATTAATTTCTGCCGGTCATCAGCTTCAAGTGCGCGAGATTCGATGTGACGTCTTCTCATGTTTCACGAAGCGAAAAGTCCTCTATCCGATCCTTCTCTGAAAGGTACATTCGTCCTTTAAAAGGGACACTGTTGCCTCCTCCTTCTGCGACCTGTTTCGTGATGAACATGCCCTTTGGAAAGTTTCAAAGATTACGTGGCCACGTAGCAGGTGTCAAAATAGGTCATGACGTGGCAAAAGTACGGCGGCGCAAAAGTGCAAGACTTTGGTCAACTCTTCACAGGGAAAAAACCTAGAGAAATAATATTTGCCTACACTATTATTTACCTGTTCGTCGCGCCAGCCGAAACAGTGGAGCGCACTTTCCTCTTCCTTTCGCAGAAGTGAGTCAGAGAGGCTTGTTTTCGCCAACTCTAGTGCTGCACTTGCTCAGCTGCAGGCACACGCACATCCATTTTCTGTTCTCTGAAATTACGTGTGTTCTGTTTTCTCCCCGCTCCCAGCCGCTTTTCCACTGAACGTCAGTCAGACTTCCTCTAGGCTTCAAGTCCAGAGGAACTCTCCCCTCTTTCCAAAGATCTCGCTGCCACGTCACTGCGGGACCATCGGAGTTTCGAGTTTGTTTGTCAAGTATACATGTACTTTGTCCCACCTGCGCCTCGGGGCGGGTCTTTTGCAGGGCGCACCGCCCATTCGGCAGAAAGTTAGGGCGGAGAGAAGGAGGAGGGGAAGGTGGGCGGTGGAAAGGCAAGACGTACTCACAGTTTGAAATGTGGTGTCGTCGGGGTGTGCCGCCTTCTCCATTAGGTTTAGGGTCTGAAAAATATTATGTTCTTCAAGGTGTAGAGAACCTTCACCCTTCTAGTCTTAGATCACATTCGATTGTTTTCACAGCCAGACTGTACCATAAAAGTGCACGCGCCCCCGTTCACAGTATCTAGTCTAGCCTCTTCTGCTGCTTCCATTCACATTCTCAGAGCCTTACAGTAGGAACACATTGCTCTCAAGAGGTTTGAGGACACAAGGTCCTGCTCCCCTCTCCTTCCCTTTCTTCTCTTCCCATTCTGCGCCGTCTATCTCTCGCCGTACACTCCACATGCCCTTTTGTTATTTCGCCCTCCGCTCCGCCCCGGCCCGGCGCCCCCATCTGAAAGGTCGCATTTTACCAGCCAAGGTGGGTGATCTACTGTTTTGGCCTGTCTGCTTTCTCAATTGGACTTGTACTCGTGCCCTGTCTGGTCATTTTGTGTTACGACCGTGTCAATATGTTTCCACGTTTGATGCTTTACTTTTGTTGATCTCTATTGGTTGATAGTGTCATTCAGTTTGATACTTTCCATTATAAACTTTTACATGTTTTCCTTCTTATTATTGTCGTCCAGTTCCTTCTTGTGGTATTCTCGGAACCGTACCTCGTGAAAGTCTGTACCCCAGCTCACCACTTCCTCTGAACAGTCCATGTTTCGTCTCCCCACGCAGCCCCTCCCCTATTCGGAAGTGGGCGGAGTCTAGAGCCGCCTTAGGAGAGAAGAGAGTCATTTCTGTGAGGCGCCAAGGGCATTGCTACTTCCTCCCCAAAAAATTTTTCATTTTTTTCCCTTCTTTCATTTTTCTGCCGCACTCCCTCTTCCCATCGTTATCAAATCGGTTTGCACTTTAGCCCGCCTCCACCTTATCGCCGACTCTTTGCCGAGTCGTCAGTCTAATAAGTGCTTCGAAAGTACAACCGATTCCTATCTTCTCTTTTCCGATCACGGAAAAGGCCCTTCTCGGAACCAATTCGTCTCGTCTCGTCCGTCTCAAAGTAAAGCACTTGTTGTTTTTCATATGTGTGAGCTGACGAGAGGGGCGAACGGGGGGAGAACAGAATAGAATACGTGAGTGTATTGTTCGAACCTCCGTTCAAATTCCACCTCACCTACTCATTTGGACTAGTCGTTAAAAAGTTCCGTCCATAGATGAGTCTCCCGTTTCAGCCGCCCACTGCACTTTGTCTCCAGATTCGCTTGCCCTTTCTGTTTTTCTGCCGCGATTGTCGTCATGCGTGTACACTTTCTCTCCAACCCGCTCGATTTTCGAAATAGACTTGAAACACTGGATTACTGTGCATTTCATCATTTTCAGAGCCCTTTCCCGATTCTCAGAGATGGACCAGTTGGCGTCCCAGCTTGGAAGCGCCGAGCTTCAGGCTCTCATTGCTGCTCTTCCACACGACTTGACCATCAACTCGGGGAATACGGTAAGTCGCTCTCTCCCATTGAACCGATCATCATTTCCATCTCTTTCAGAGCAAGGCTTCCTCGGCGTCGACCTCGGACCTCTCGACGTCGACCTCCTCCTCGTGCATCTTCCCCCAAATGAACGACTTGACGGCTCTCTCGATGCTCTCCCTGGGAGCCTACCCCGCGCTCTTCTCCGGCATCCCGCTCTTCTCCACCCTCCCCTATCTCAATGCGGCTCTTCCACAACACGCAACTATCGAGTCGTTGGGTCTTATCAACTCGGCGCTCTACCAGCAGCAGAAGGACGTGCAAGCTGCCATGAGCTCTCCGGTCAACCCGCTGACAGCAGCCCTCGCCGCCGACGGACGTCCGCGTGCCTTCTCCAGCGCCGCCACTTTGCAACACGTCAAGGATCACGAGAAGCGTCGGAAGAGATGCCGCAAGACCGAGGTGGCGCCTCCACCCACCACCAGCACCATCACCTGCTCCTCGAGCTCCTCGCCATCCAGCTCGATTATGTCGTCGGTGCTGCGGACGCTGGTAGAAGACGATGATGTGCACCCGAATAAGGTGCGACCGATTCAAGTGACCAAGGAGGAAGAGGAGCTTGTTAGGAGGAAGACTCAAGAAGGTAAGCAATGGTTCTAGAAATCTGATGTTCAATGTCTAATTTCAGTGTTGAAAAAGGTGCAAGTGCAAGAGGAGGACCATGAGATGAACGGTCCACTCCGCCGTCTCATCCGGGACGAAGACCTTCCTGATGAGGTTGGACCGGACTCGCCATTCCGCCACTACCCAAAGTATCAGGTACAGAAGTTAGTAGTTTTCCTTTCTTTCGAGTAGCCAACGTCACCTTTTCGCTTCTTTGTATCAGTTCCAAATTGTTCCATCACTGAAAGCAACATCCCACCTTCCTAACCTCATCTCAATTTCAGCAGAAGCCCCGTTCGCAACTAGTCATGCTCCAAGGAATCCAGGCGGCCGTCGCAGCAATGTGCATCGAGGCGTTCCAACTAAACGGTAAATCGGACGACGAGATCGCTGCTCTTCGCCAGAAACAAAAGGGTCAGTCGCTGGACGACCTGGTCAACGAGACAGTTCGCCAAGAGCTGATAGCCGCCGAATAGACTAGATAGTAAAGTACCATATTCATGTTTTGTTTAACTATTATTAAGAGTATTATCGTCCCCGCAGTTATCTCCCTCTCTTACATCTAGCTATTCTAACTGATTCCACATGGTTCTTCTCAAGGATTTTCAACTTTTGCGTGTTGCCTTTTTTCATTCTTTTCTTCCCCCCTAATCCCCGAATTGTTCCCAACCCCTCTGGCTTTAATTTTCTTTCCCCAAATGTATTCACACATATATATATTCTACTTCTCACTGCAATTTGTCTCAAATCGTCTCATCCCAGTCTCACACTATGCCCGGCCTTTCAACCTTTATCATCTAAATCGTTTCTATTTTCTGTGTACAAAGAATAAATATGTTCTGCAAAGCGACTCGCGTTACACTTGCACTCTAAGCCGTCAATATACAGTTTCTCGTGATGTTTTTCTCGTGTCGTTTTCACTTTCCAGAAGCACTTTACGCGCTAGCAAGTTTTCTGTGACGTATTTTTCTTCTGATGACGGTGAAGAAGTGTGGGGGAGATGGAATTAGAAAATAAATAACAAATTGTGGGAATGTTCGCTGGATTTTGGAAAGGTGGTGGGATTTGTGCCGATGGTTGGAAAATAGATTTCTGACTGGAATTTGAGTTGTGATGTGTTGGATACGGAAAGTGGGAATCAGGAAGGGTTACTGTAGGTTGGAAAGTGATGAGACTGTTAGTAATAATAATTGCTAATTGTTCTGAAAAAGGTTAAGAGCTTGGGGTTCTCTCATGGTTCATAGATAAATCAGCATTCCAAAAAGGTTGCGAAATAGTTCTTATGTTCTATTATCATAAGTTTGCAACTGTTGCCGATGTTCAGCTCCAGAAATGGTTCTACTCACTAGAGAATTCTTCACAAGTAAGTTTACCTTTCAGAATGATACTGGTTCTCGAAGTTTTCCATCGAAGCCCAACATTTATCCAATTAACAATAGAACACTACGTAGTTAGACCAGTTGTGCATGTTCTCAACGTTTTCGCTATGGTTCTGATTCCCGAATTTGTTTAATAACGTCTACTCACTGTTATTATCATCTTAATCGTGATAATTTTCTGCTGACTCATTATTCTAATCACTTAGGTTTTCTCATCATAATCACGGTTTCATCACAATCTTGAAAGACACTCTTTTTCCGTTGCAAACTTCCTATTTTTTTAGTCTTAATTTTAGGTAATTTGTTTCGAAAAACGTGAGCTCTCTCTTACTCCCTTAGAATCCACATACTTTTTACAAGTGCTCATTACCTCATCCATGCAGCTCCAGTCTATTCAAACCGTTGGATTACGGTACCCTTCCACTCTGATTGCGTTCCTTTCCGTGGTGTAGTCTACTCGATTGGATCTTCGAAACGTACTGTGATGCACTTCCATCGTTTTCCCTGCACTAGAACGACCTATGCACATGAAATCTAGTGTAGTTGGTAGTTTGCCCTTTCCGACACTTTCAGCGGATAAATATCTCCTGGTTTACGGTAGAATCCGAACTCGAAACGTTCTCTGCTGCTACCGTACCAGTGTGCTTTCAGGACACATCCAGCCAAGCGTTTCCCTCTTTCTCCTTAGTGCATCACAAATCTTTGTGCGTCTGAAATTCCCTTATTTTCTTGTACTTTCCATCGTGTGCAACATTTCCGGACGGGCGGACGTCTGCTCTTTGCCTTTCTTGAGTGTTTTCTGTTGTCTCCGGCTCATTGGGGTATTGTAGGAAATTCAAAGGGGGGAAGGACGTCCAGGGTTGAAAATAAGCGTCTAGAATTACTTCTACCCTTGTTAGTAAAATTGGAAGTGTACTCATAATCAAGGATCTACCAGATCAGGTATCCTCAACTCCATGTCATCCCACCATTCAAAAAATTGAAAAAAATTTCCGGGAAGCATCCAAATGTGCTAATTTTGTTCAGGTCATTGTCTGAGGAAATGTGAAAACACTGGGTGCATTCTTCGGAATACTTATAAATCGCGTATTTACACGCCACAAGACTATTTTCTAGAATAAAGTACTTGGTGTTATTAGGAAATCAAACGGATACAAAAGGACACTGTAGCTATTAAAGGGCATGGTCCACGGACAGAGAAAGACGTTTTCCAGAAAAGGAATTAGCTCCCATTCTGAATGGAAGTAGTGGTTTAATGTTGGCAATATTGGAGTGTGTAAAACTGTGCGAGATTATGAGAAGAAATGATGAAAAAGTCTTGAGCATTTTTATTGATTCCAGAAACAGTTTTCCGAATTCCAGTTATGGTTTGTAAAATTTGAAGAAACTGATTTGATTCTGAATGGTAAAATTTATCATTGACAAATATCTATTTCCAATAGTTAGGTTTAGTATAAGCAATTTACTGAAAGAATATTCGTCCTGAAATCCGTTTGAAGTGATATTTGAACTTGGAATTCTGATTCAACTAGATTAGGACTAACATATTTTTCATCCTAAAACAACAATATCCATTTTGTATAAACTGATTGTGAGCAATGAATGTAAACCTTACTCCATTTCTTCTTTCCACTCTGATAACACTCTTTCATTTATCAACGCCATCAACATCAAACCTACAGTATCCAGAGCAGGTGCACTTGAATGAGCAGAACTAGGTTAGCATCCTTATGCACTCGATCATTGCTGAAAGGCAGCAAGAAGAGTATGTGTGTGTTGTTTTTAGTGCACCACATGAGAAACGACAACACCAAGTGCTCCGATCTCAAGCCCCAAAGTGCAGACACTCTGCTCCGTTGGAGCTCCTTCGAGTCCTTGTGAGGAGCAACTGGAACTGGTCAATAACTCGAAAAGGCGAACGACAGATGAGGGCAACATATATTAGGTGGTCTTCTGGAGACACTGCCGTTCGATGGCGTTCCAGTTTACCCTTCAGTATGACAGGGTAAACTGAAATTACAGAGAGAGAGTGGGGCAGAGAAAGGGTAGGTGTTCGATTTGGAAAATAATATAAAATAAAGGGCACATTTTTGATGCGGCGGGGAAAAGAGGACAATCAACAATTTTAGGGTATTTTGGATTCTCGTCATAATAAACGAATAACGCTGGAACAAATGGCTAGGGGTTGGAGGGATGTTGAAAGAGGAGAGCAATTCTGGGACCTAACTTTTGGGGCTCTTGAACTCTAGTTGAATCAGTTTCGAGCATGCGAACTATGCTCCAGTTGAATGAGCTTGTTAAGATTGTCAAGTTTCAAGTTCATCATCTGATTGGCTACAGTAATCCGATAAACTTCCACATTTCATACTTCTCTCCAGATTCTTTCAACCCTCTGCCTGTAACCCCGAGCACTGTCTCATCCCAAACATGATAAACATGAATACGTGAAGAATCTGAACACTTCTAGTAACGAGTATTTTTGGTTTCTGTAGTTTGGAGGCGATTTTGTGTGGGAAAATGTCTGTAAAGGACGAATCAACAGACGGCGGCGCAAGTTCGAGCACTCTATCAAAATTAGAAAAGGTGAAAGCTGGGAAAATAGCTCCGTTTAAAGAGGAAGTGACAAACACATGAAGAATATGAATTTTATTATGAAACATGAACAGTTAAGCCAATCCATACTTCTTCTTGTATTCCTGATATATAGCCTGATCTCACTGTGGCATCGCATTGATGAAGTTGTCAGTTGAAGTTGTCATGAATTTATCCAGCTGTTCTTTGTTTCACTCAATTGGAATCCGGTCGAGAACTTCTTCGACAATTTATGCAGTCTTTCAATGGATGGTTGGCTCATTCCAGCAACTTCTTCTGAAGCTGAACGAAACAGTTACCCGTTGTAGCAGGAGCAGTTAGAGCAGATATGGCAAGGAGAACCAATAGGATAGAGAATGATTGAACATATTTGGTATACATTTTCAGGGACACCTCTATCTTTATAACTGTCAGTTGATGCAACTGTAAATAACAAAAAGCTTTGAGAATCGTATTTTAGTTCCTATCAGGATGATTCTTCTATGTGAAAATGAATCATAAACTTCCAGTGTTCAGTAAACCAATTTTTATTCCAACTGACTTTCCAATCTACCATCAGTTTCAGAATACAAATCATATCATCAATTCATTCTTCCATATCCGAGTGGTTCTCGTGTTTCGTCGATTCCCTTCCACACTAAATTTCGGCTAATTCCGTATTTCCAATTGGCTGAGTTTCGGTTTCTCGGTTTGCACTTCAAGGTTACTTGCAATTTTCGCCCCCTGTCGAATAACAACACAAATTTGTAAATAAAAGTGGCCATGTGATTTTTCGATCAAACCAGTTCAAAACCGAGGGGAATATGTTCAGAAACTGAATAGGGCACTCTTTGCAAATGTTAATTTTGCCTCCTTTTCAACGAAGGTCATTCCAAGCGGGGTTCAGCAACGTTTTTGGAGGAATCAATTAATTGGTTCAAACCGAGATTTTCGCTGTTAATTTAATGCGAATTGCCTTCCACATGGACAATGTCTCGGGATTAGTATCCCTTCTGAACGCCGCGTTGGACAATTCGATTAGCCAAGGTCGGATTGTTGACACGTCACAAGGACCATCGGCTCACCGACGATCCAATGAAACAGCTTCCGCATTGCGCATGGCATTCGGGGAATGTCAACGGGAAACAGCTGGTCTTCACAAGAAGCTTTCACCGATTCTCATTTTGGACAAGTGCCACTTGAATTTTCGGAATCGGCTACATTTATTTATACTTTTGGAAGGAATGTGGAATCAGGTGTTGATCTTGTGGTGTTTTGTCACTTGAAAAGTATTCTGTTTGTGAGATAGAGAGCTTAATCGAGCATCATGAAAGAGTTCAATAAAAGGGTGACAGTATGCTGGAGCATCAAGGTTTCAGTTATCATCTAATTTATAGAAGTTGGAGTCACAGTGAGCTCCAAAAAGAGCAGACAAAATGGTTGGTAGAACAGTTATTTTCTTTCAGCATTGTTGTCAATATATCAATATTTCATCATTGTCATTGATACCCCAACATCTTCTGGATGTAAACTACAACCATTACAATAGTACCCACCTACCGTAACCCTCACTACAAACATCAGCGCGTCTGTTCTCACCACACCTTCCATTATTTTCCCCTCTTTTTTGTAATCACTAAATTCCCAACCGATTATCACACCTCACAACCTTTTTGGGTGTGGTCAAAGGATATTCCTCCTTGTTCGCTATCTCGCGTGCTGTTTGTTATTATCGGTGATTAAGTTGAGAGATGAGGAAAGTGGAGAAGGTGAGAACGGAACGAGTTTGAGACGTGGAAAAAATGGCTGATTTGGAATGCGAATGGAATTCAGAGTTGTTGGAACAGATGTTCAAAGTACAAGTGGAAGTTTCGAGAGTTCTGCCTTGTGCTGATAGTAGAGTGGTTCGAGAAGAGTTCAAGGTTTTCATCTGAGGCCACGTGCTTGAGATAAATCCAGAACAATTGGATCGGGAATTTGGGTTCATCAAGGATTACGAATGTATGTGAGGAAAACAGAGCTGTCACTTTTTAGTGGAAACCTTTTATTCTATGAACTTCTTGAGAGTATGCCATTGAAGTCACTTTGAATAAGTAAATTTCAACGATTCTTCCTTATACTTACTTTCCTGTTCAGCTCAAATGTAATACTTCTGAAGTACAATACCATCTGATTTCAGAATACATGTTTTCAGATCGTTTTCCAACCATTTACAACCACTTTTCAACCATTCCATTTCATCGTCACAAAACTACAGTAGTCTCTTGCAATTATCCCAACTGACAGAAACCATAAACAGATAGTTCTTTGTTTTGATTGTGCGACCCACCGTGTACATAACAGGATAAACCGACCAGTTATCAGTCGCCTCCAATCTGGCGCCATTCGGACGACCTGAAGGCGTCCGAGATGAAAAACGACTTTGAACTCGCCACACTTTGTTTCTAACGTCTTCTCCTTCTTCTTCTTTCTCCATCGTTCTATCAATTAGGTGGAATGCGGCTATGATCGATTTGATAACAACGCACACATTCCTCCTTTTCTCCTTATTTTTCGTCTCATCCATTATCTCCTGACTTTTTTGTGGGTTTGTAGATAGAGAGGTGTATCAAGAGATTCATTGATTTATTATATACATGCAACAGAACAAAGTAATAATTAAAGGGGGCGGGGGTAATCAGCAATATACATGAGACCGTAATGGATGGAGAGAGAAGCAAACAATCGTACCCGTTTTTGCTATTCTAATGATTTTTTGTGGAGAGAGAGACAATACATTTTTGATTTTTCGGGGGGTTTTCTATCTACTAGATATTGTACATACACGTAACTAGAGGAGGGGCTTACACGTTGAACACTGAAGTGTCGACTCCGGCCTTATAACCGAACGTCTTCTTCATCTCGGCCACAAACGTGTTGGCACAGTCGCAGCACACGGAGCACAACATGCCCAATGGGTATCCCTTGTTGTCGGTGCATCCGTTCATTGGCACGAAGGTCTGGGTGCACGCCTTCTGTTCAAGAGAGGCGGACATAGTGGCGTAGGAGCCGTCATTCGGAATCGGTCCAGTGCATCCAAGCAATTGGCACTTTGGCTGTTGCACATTGTCAAAGTTGGCTCCGGCGAGGTAGGTGAGTGCTGGGTTGGCGACTGGAGCAGAGGCAGCCTCTCCGAAGTAGTCGACGTCGGAGTCGGAGTCGGATTCGGAAGACTCGACGATGTCAGTTCTTTGGGTGGATGGCTCAGCGGCCTCGACTCCGGCGTCCTCGGACATGAAGGCTCCCGTGAATTCTGGAGCAACGCCTTCTGGCTGACGGAACTCTGGCTTCATCTTCTTCTGTCCAGGGAGCTTTTCGGCCTTCTTTGGGGCCATTGTCTCGACTCCATCCATATCCACGTTGGCAAAGTGTCCGTCTCCCATGGAGCCGAGGAACGAGTCAAGATCGAATGCTGGAATGAGAACCAAATAGAAAATGAAGTGAAAAAACCAATAACTTACAATCAGTGTTCGCAGGTTGTCTCTCCATCGGTTTGGAAGCGACGAGAGAGGCAGAAGCCAAAAGGATCAATAGGCAAAAGTTCATTTTGAGAGGGAGAGGAGGAAGGTTCTAAAAATAGAAGCTGTGGTTTCTCAGAGAGTAGGAGCGCTCCTTAAATATGGCGGAGTAGTCGTTGATCGCCGCCGCCCCGAAACTTTCCAGGGGGCGTGGCTTCGCGAGAACATGGGCGGTGCGGTGAGATCAGGCAAGGACAAATCTCGATGGGGGGACGGACGGCGGAGGGGGGAGATCATGCGATTAGGTTGATAATGTTTGTTTTAGAGCGATATGAAGAGATATCTCATCCCTTTTTTGCGCTTTTGCCTTATCGATATCATTGGAGGAGGGGAAAGTTAATGTCACATGCATTTCGCACGTCATTTTTCAGAAGCAGCGTTCACAAGGAGACCTGGAAGAGATCTTAGGGTATGAGTAATTTATTACTATTACTTGAGATACATTGAAACTAAAAAGTAGTCTTGCTGACATCGATATCTCTGAACCAATGTCCTTGAAAACCTAGACATTCGAGAAACTCTACTGAAAAGACACTTATCCCCTATTATTTGGGTTATTCGCAGTATCTCATTTCAAGATCTACGTGGCGCCGTGACCTCATCATCTTGATAATCGTCGTCATGAGGCTGGCCGAGAAAAAAACATGTACTTGATTGGAATTTTTGTTGGGATGAGGAGCGTATGGTATCACCCCAAAATACGTGTAGACATACATTATCAGATATTGAAGATAAATCGAAAGGGAGACGGGCGACAGATGAAGTTGGCGCCAGTGTGGAGGGAACATTCCCCAAACAGTCTTTAGTCCGACAAGGTTTTGAGATGTTTTTGTTCTGTTTTGTCGACTCGTCGATTCCAATTCCAATTCAAATTCACTCGCGAATTCTTCCAACCGGTTCTACGGTTTTTGGCACAGGCGATCAAAGTAGAAAGAGGAAGTTCCTTATCAAAATTTATTGCAGTGTTTATTTGTTTGTATATACAAGAACCAGTTTTCACAATGGGAAGAGCAGCAAGCGGGGGGAACAAAATGTACAGGAAGGAGACCGAAGAATGTGGCAGATGAACCCGAGAGCATTAAAAAGAGAGAGAAGCAGGAGAAGCGAATGTACAAAAGTGATACAAGGAGAAAAAAGAAAGAGAAAGAATCTACTGGAACGTGGAGGTTGGGATCTGAGACTTGAATCCGAACGTCTTCTTCATCTCGGAGACGAACGAGTTGGCACAGTCGCAGCACACAGAGCACAGCATGCCCATCGGGTAGCCCTTGTTGTCAGTGCATCCGTTCATGGCGACGAAGATCTGGGAACACGCCTTCTCCTCGAGAGTGGCGGACATGGCAGCGTAGGAGCCGTCGTTCGGGATTGGTCCGGTGCATCCGAGCATTTGGCACTTTGGCTGCTCGATCTTCTCGAAGTCGGCTCCCTCCAAATAGGTGGCAGCTGGGTTCGTGACTGGACCGACGGCAGCAGAGTCTCCTCCGGTTCCGAAGTAGTCCTCGTCATCCTCCTCAGGATCAGTTTGAGTGGAAGCCGAGACAGTAGGCGCCTTCTCCGTGACAAACGAGCCGGTGAACTTTGGCACGACGCCTTCTGGCTCCTGGAGCTCCTGCTTCATCTTCTTCTGTCCTGGAAGCTTTTCAGTCTTCTTTGGAGCAACAGTCTCGACTCCATCGACATTCATGAACTGGCCATCGCCCATGGCGCCGAGGAAGAGGTCGATATCGAAAGAGTCTAAAAGCGGGAACTTAGAACAGGCACTAATCGGAGGGATTGCTTACCGTCTGGCTTTTCAGTCGTAGTCGTGGTGGTTGGTTTGGCGAGAGAGTAAGACGCAGTCGCCAAGAGAACAATAAGGAAGAAGTTCATGTTTAAAAATAGAAGCGAACACAAGAAAGTGAGGTAGAGTGTCGTCGCCACTCGGTCCTTAAATATCGCACTCGCCTCCTTCAGTTCGTAGTCGTTGATCGCGCGTCCTCGCCAAGAGAGGTGGGCGGCGCCTCGCCAAAAGGGGCGGAGTCTAAGCGGGAAGAATCTCGTGAATTATCATAAGATTTTGAGGTGTTTACATTGTACATTCCGCGCGTCTAGAAGATATCCAGATCAGCTGACGGATTGGTGATATGATAACGGTCACAGATATAACCGAAACAGTTCCTTATCTCTCCCTGCGTTGCGTTCGCGTCTCTCTCTGGTTTTTTGGGGCCAAAGTGTCGATGACGCCGTCGTCACTTATTATCACTTTATCTCCCTTATCACTCCAAAGATAGAGATGCATGCGAAAACGAGGCAGAAGTTGTGAAGATTTAGTGCGGGGTGTCCCGTGATGAGAAAGTCTCATGAAGATTAATGGTACTCACGACTGGACACGATGTTATCAGGAACGTTCCAAGCTTCTCCTGTGTACTCCTCGTGGACAAACTGCAACCACTCACACTCGTCATTCTGTTTTTATGGTGGTTCTTTATGTTACTCAAGTATTTTTTTAACCTGTTTCAAGTGTTTCTATTTCTATTCCATTTCCCATATGTTTTCTGATCCTTTCACTTTGGCTCTACCCTATCTCACACATCTCAAGGCCACAGATAACGGATATTTATAGACGTGGAATTTGATAGTGATGCCTGGGTGATAAGAGGAGGAATGCGATGTACTTGAGAGAGTAGTTATCCAATTTAGTTCCCTGTTGTCGACGTGGCAATTCAATAAATTACCAAAAACATTTCGAAACGTCGTGTAGCCGATTGGGGGGAGGGCGTCTGTCTGGCGCATCCACGTCTTCGAGAATCGGACCGCGAATCAATCAAAAACTACCGTACTACTCGTGGGGGGTTCAATAACCTTTTGGCAGAGTGACCGCAAGATGGACTAAAGAATGAGTGGGGGATTCAGACACAATGGTGATTTGGGTGAATTGATTCGAATTCCTCCGGACAGACACAAACAGCCCCATTCGATGTGATGGGTTGTAATAACGGGTAGCAATTGGCCCATCCCTTCTGACCTGTCAAAATCTTGAATTTCAGATGCTGAAAACATGTATTCCTTTTTTGCAGAATCACTGTTTACTACTCGGTGAATATCGGGTACTTGTGATTTGTGGTTCGAACTTTGGATGGCGTTGAACATTGAATTTCAGAGGTTGATGGAGATGTAATAACCACTTGACCTTTCAGTCTCCGAACTTTCAGAAGTTGAATCGTGTAGTCTAGCCCTGATAATTCGATCTCTAGAACCACGGTGGTTTCGAACCGATCATCGGTCTGAAATCAGTCTTCAGTGATAAACTTCATATCACTTATCACTACTGCGTGACCATGCCTCCTAGTTGACCAATCATCAGATATTGATATCGAAAGAAATGGATATGAATCACGTAGAAAAAGTGAGAAAAACAAATGGATGGGATTTTTGAGATCAAAAACAAGTCGAGGTGTTAAATGTGTTGTTGTCAGTTGGAGGACTGTCTAATTGATTGTCAGTTGACCGTTGTGTTTTGGTGAAAAAAACACAGAGATATGGAGGGATGAGGGGGAGAATGCGCGGAATGTGGTTACCACTGCCGTCCGACGGGTTTTTTTTCTTCGTGACAAGAGATATGACGGATTCGGATTTGATTTGGCGAGTGAAGTTGACTCAGATTGTTATTTTAGCGACGCGGATGAAAGGGGATACTGTACATGGTGTAATGTGGGGGATATCTTGATGAAGGCTTCTGAAGTTAAAGATAGAGGCCACAACGTGGTTCACTGGGAACTTCTAACTCTCTGATTTTTTTCACTGATTCAGCATTTTGATGCTTCATGATAACCACGTGAAGTTAGGTCAGATTCATCTGTTTGAATGCGTTGCCATGAACCTGAAAATGAAAAACCATATGAAACATCTTCGCTTCAGAAGCTTCTCCATGATAAGCAGAGTATTCAGAACATCGTGACCGTCACTTTGATCGGTTTACATCAGCTCGACTTTGACCCAAGTGTCCAAAACAATGTTCCGCGCGATTTTGACGTCAGAAGATGGATTGATATCGTCGACGAGGCGCCACATTTCGCAGCTAACCCATTCTATTTTTATCCGCTCGGTCTTGTGTTATGTTTTATCCCACTTGATACAAAGATCAGCGTGTAGTTCTCGTGGACAAGAGTGTAGACACGACGAGCAATGGTATTCCCCCATGTCAGGTAGATGGCGAATGGAAAATAGACACGTTGAGTGATCTTGTGATAAATCGAATTATGCCGTCCGCTATCACGTATAATACGATAAGAAACACGAGTACAGTACACCGCGATCAACGTGTCTGTTTTCCGAAATAGCTCTAGAGTAAGTTGGATATCGGCACCACACCCACCTAATCCCTTGTGACAAGTGGCTCTTCACGTATCACACGTTGGCACACGGAATTCACTAGAAGGGGAACTGGGCGATCTGATTGATGATGGATGCGTTGGGTTATCAGGCGCGAAAGCACGACAGACTGATTTGGGGAGAGACACGGGCGGCCCGCACTCATAATACCCATGATCAGTCTTTGGTCAAGTCCGTTTTTGGGAAGGGACTAGTGAGCAGTGAGTGTTAAGAATGTTAACGAAATGGAGCAGTGAGATACAGTAGGATAAGATATTGCATTTCAAGCATCCTCAGATCCACGTTCGAGTTGGAAGGTGTAACCGATTGTTTTCAAGATTCCGAATGTATTCTAGAGATTTTGGGAAAGAATAAACCTGAATAGTTTAGTTTTTCTTCCTTTTACTTCGCATTGAATTCAAACAGCACCTGAATGTACTGAAAGCGGAGCATACACAACTTGCTCCACTAGAAGAACAGGAATTTTAAACTAACGCATTCACAATCCAAAACATTCCTTATTTCATCACTTCTTCGGTACCAATGCACTCAATCGTTTCATTGATATTTTCATTTCGATTCCATCAAATTCTTATCTCCTCATCCTCTGACAACTTCACGACGAAAACATGTGTATTCATTCCATTCGATCGCAAGTGGAAGTTTGATCTACCTGCCACGTCAGCCCGAAATTCAGTGAACTCTGTTATCAACTGCATAAAAAGGCGATTTTACAAAGGGAATCGCCGATATTTATGAGTGTCGATTCCCTTGTTCTGCCGCAAAGGAGAAAGGTTTTTGTAACAGACGATTTTTCGACTTAATTAGCGACGGATTTATAGACCAACGTTGGAATTGGGTACTAAACATAGATATCTGATTGCTATTTCTAGAGTTTTGTGATGGTCGAAGACCACGGAGAGTGTAGGAGGCATGCGAATTTGAATGGGAGTTCGGAACGATTTTCTCGTTGAACATTCAGAATTTCATAAGTATGATTGGCAATAGCTTTCAGAATTCCTGAATTCCAGGAACTTTTAGCAATTAACATTCTAACAGTCATTGAATCAGTTCATTCCGACGATGTGCACCGTGATGGCCGATCAAGAAGCTAGCCTTCCATTCGTGTAGTGGTCCCGCTACGTGAGTTTCTCCTCTTCCTCTCGATTTCTGATCACCTGCTGGCAACTTTGCTTTTTAGTGCCCCAAAAGGGCCATATAACGTTTATCTCGGAGGGGCGCGTGAGGAAGCAAATTCTTCAAATCGCGCACTACTTGTCGGTTGCAGTCGTAAATGACGAAGAGCGCCAAAAAAGAGGGAAAGGAGGGAATGTGTCGTAAATGGACATCCTCAATACGGCGAATACCTCGAATTCTTCGGCGTCCATCATATTCTGAATCTTTTCGAAGACGTCGTCATAAAACCGAGCGGGAAACGATGAGATTTGTGTGTGTGTTCCGCAATTTCGGAGGGATCTGAAACTAATTGCCGTGCACTTTGAGGTGGATCATTAAAATCCGTGGATAGATTAGGGAGAGGAATTAAATTTGAGTTTTTGAAGCGGATCTTTCAAAGAATCTCAGCCATCTGAAAAGGGACGAAGGAATACAGTAATCCACAAAGATCGTTTTCACTGTTTTAATCAACAGTTGCACATTCAAGAGTTGACATGCAACTTTTTAACATTATCTTTTCATTTTATCAGTGAAAAACGCGTTTTCATGAACAAACAGGCACAGTTTCAGCAAATCAGTTCGTCGAACGCATTGCAAATTCACAACGACGCTCCGAAATAACGGGGTGCTCGTTGTTTACCGTAAATCTTATCGAACGTCAGAACAAAATTTTCTAATTTTTGTTGCATATTTTTCCAAATTTCAGAGTTTAAGACTTGTTTTCTATTATATTAAGTAATAAAAATCATAAATTGACTTCCAGGATGATTAAATCATGCCTGTTGATTCTTCTACTGGCGTCCGGCGCCACGTGTCAGAAGAAGACAGCAACATTGGTGTCAGCAGAAGGAGAGGCGCCCACGATAAAAATGATCAAAACAACAGGTAGATAGAGCTTAACTTGATGAAAATTTATCGGCGCAGGCTCTCTTCTCACAGCCATCGATATATCAAAGGCCGACTTGGATTGGGATCAGATCACCGCTCAACAAGAGGAGAATCAGGTGCCGAAAGAGCCACCGAAAACGATTGGCGATGAGTATACCGTAGAGAAGAGCGAAGTTCCACCTAGGTGATTCACTAAACCTATAAGTTACGGAAGCCAATTTTTGTAGCGCTGAAGCCGAAGCAGATTTCCAACGTGGAATGTCGTACATCGAAAGAGGAAAGGGACACGGAAGAGAGGGACGGACGGCCGCTCACAAACTGTTCGAAAGAGCTGCACTCCAAGGCCACCAAGAAGCTCGGAAGGCCGTCGCTTATGCGAATCTTTTCGGAGATCACGCTAGATGGTCGATTCAAGAGGCGAAGGCAGTTTTTGAAGATCTCGAGAGCCATGGCTCTCCGGACGCGCAGCTCGCACTTGGATTCATGCACGGAACAGGAATCGGAGTGGAAAAGTCGAATCAGGCGAAGGCGCTGGTCTACTACATGTTCTCCGCTCTCGGAGGGAATCCGTTGGCTCAAATGGCAATGGGCTTCCGCTACAGTCAAGGCGTCGGAGTGCCCCAGAACTGCGAAACGGCTCTTTCGTACTACCAGAAGGTCGCCAAGTACGTTGTAGACTCGGTGAAGTTCACTACCGGTCAGGCTGTGCAACGAATTCGACTCACCGATGAAAACGATCCGACGATACTGATGCAGCCGGGCACTGCTCCACTGGAGAGCAACCTGCTCGAGTACTACAGAATGCTGGCCGACAAAGGAGACACTGCCGCCCAGTTGGGACTCGGACAGATCTATCTCATCGGTGGAAGAGGTGTCAATCAGAACTTCGAGCTCGCTTTCAAGTACCTCCTGTCGGCCGCCGAATCTGGCAGCGCCGACGCCCTCACCTATCTCGGAAAGATGTATTTGGATGGAACTCCGTTCACCCCGAAAGACTACCAGAAAGCGTTTGAATACCTTATCAAATCCGCTGATAAATCGAGCCCCAGTGCTCAGGCAGTGTTGGGAGCAATGTACATGAGGGGAAAGGGAGTGAAGAGGAACTACGAGAAGGCGATGAAGCTGTTGACGTTGTCCGCCGACAAGAAGAATGCAGATGGGCAGATGTATCTGGGAGAGTTGAACTACAGTAAGTTGCAATGCACCCAGAAACGTTACCCCGAATTGTATGAATTACAGAGGGCGTTCCGACTACAAAAGGTGTCCATCGCGATTTCAAAAAAGCGGTGAAGCTCTTCCAGTTGGCTTCTCAGAACGGACACATCCTCGCCTACTACAACCTCGCTCAAATGCACGCCACAGGCACCGGAGTTCCCAGATCGTGCACTCACGCCGTCGAGCTCTTCAAATCGGTCGCCGAACGAGGAAAGTGGGGAGAGCGACTCATGGAGGCTCATTCCGCGTACAAAGACAACAGACACGACGAGGCGGCCATGAAGTACATTTTCATGGCGGAGCTGGGATATGAAGTGGCTCAGACGAACCTCGCCTTCATTCTGGACAGAGGAGAGGCGACGACGTTGTTCGCTGGCGAGAGGGAAAACAATTTGGAGAGGGCGTTCTTGAACTGGCAGAGATCTGCTAACCAGGGTGAATTCTGGAAGGCGGCAACTGATATAAACTGTTTATTTTCAGAATACCCCGCTGCTCGTCTGAAACTTGGAGACTATTACTATTACGGATTGGGCACTGAGACGGATCACTCACTGGCGTTCTCCAACTACAAGACCGCTGTCGATCGTCACGGTGTCGCCCAGGCGATGTTCAACCTCGGCTACATGCACGAAGTGGGAGAAGGCATCACCCGCGACCTGTACCTCGCCAAACGGTTCTACGACCAGGCCATCGAGCACAGTCAGGACGCCTACATGCCCGCGAAGCTCGCACTCACAAAACTCGCGTTTGTCTTCTACCTCGAGGAGCTCAACAAACTGCCGCTCGTCTCTTTCCTGGAGAAGAACATTGGCTCCAACTGGGACGCCCTTCTGATGGTTGCCTGCATCGTCATACCGGGGGTGATCGCCTGGCGTCGTTGGCACAACAACCTCGCCCTGGAGGATTAGATACTCAAGCTCCCCTGTAACATTCTCTGTATAACACATTCCGTTGCCCATTGCCGTTGTAGGTGTCAATGTTGTAATTATTTATTCGCAATTTCAGACTGCGTTGCGGTCACTTCGCCGTCTGGTCCACTCGGGTCGTTTTGTCTTCCCCATCCCATCACTCTTCTAATCCTTTTCTATTGTGATTCCTCTACTAATCGTCTAGAAAGCTTTCTGAAATTCTATCTTCAACTGTTCCTGGTTTCTTTACAGTGTTCCAGCTGTAACTCATAATTAAAATCCATTTGCACAATTCATAATTTTAATTTTGTTTTGAAAATCGGTCTTTGTAACGCCCGAACTGTATTTTGTGTTCTTCGATTTTCAGAAGAAAAACTTCGACTTTCAGATGGCGTCTCTTCGCACGCTCATCCAAACCCGTAGCAATACGGTCAACTTTTTCATGAGACGCTCTGGTCCGGAGCTCTGGAAGACGTTGACGTCCGTCTCGAAATCCGGACAGAAGAAGGGTCGTAGAAACACAAGACAGCCGGTGAGACCACTTCAGCGATTCTATCGCATTGGATCCAGTCCGATGAAGGTGGAGTTCGCCGGATTGAATGCTCCGATGCGTTGGAAAGAGTCGGAAGAGAAGAATATGATGTCGATCGCCGAGCAAACGGAAGATGAGATCAAGGATTCGATGGGAGGCGTCAAGAGAATTCTCGAGGAGAAAGACACTGGGAAGAAGAAGCGTAACCGCGAGAAGTTGCATCCGATGGAGCGCGGATTCTCCGGCAACCAATTGGTCGGACAGAAGCTCGGAGCTCCACCTCCACTCGACGGCGTCAACTTTGACGACTTCGAGACGTACTGTCTCGAGGTGAAACGCACTTCCAACATGACCAACGTCTTCGGAAGAGTTCATACGATGTCTGCTCTCGTCGTGACTGGAAATGGAAACGGACTCGCCGGATACGCCGTCGGAAAAGCGCCCATCCATCGGACCACGACGGCGATCATCAATGGAATGGGAATGGCGTCTCGGAAGCTGTTCCACGTGGAACTCCACGAAGGACGCACCATCTATCAGGACTTCTACGCCGAGTGCCGCAACACCCGCGTCTTTGCTCAACGTCGTCCGCGCGGATTCGGATTGACTTGTCATCCTCGTCTCATCAAGATTTGTGAGGCCATCGGAATCAAGGACATCTATGTGAAGGTGGAGGGATCCACGAAGAACTACCTCGCGTTGACCCACGCCTTCGTCACCGGACTTCTGAATCAGGAGACGCATCAACAGCTCGCGGAGAGAAAGGGTTAGATAATCAGTTTTCATTTATTCTAGAAATCAATCAATTGAAGGTCTCCATGTCGTCGAGATGTCTCCATCCCGTCACTTCTTGCCGCAAATCGTCGCCTCCCCGATCTCCGCCGAACTGAAGACTGAGGAGACGTTGGAAGCACTTGACGTAGGTTTCATTGATTCTGAACGTTTCAAAGTGCAAGTTTACAGCGTCTGAACCTTGACGACTTCTACGGAGAGGGCCGTTACCCTTTGAGAAAGCCGAAGGCGTTGCCATTCTTCTCGAATCTCGAGGGCCATTTGGAAGCGAGATGGAGGAAGCATCCGTTCAGAAACCAGGAATCTGTAAGTGAGCATCTCTTTCCATGACTCCGCCCCCTTTCCAGACAATGATTCGCCTGATCGCCGACAACATGGTTCCCCGCTGGACCCGTGATGCTCGTGCCGCGTGGGCCGAGCAGCGCAACGAACGGATGACGTCGGGCGTCGAGCCGATGCCACTGGGAATTGGACTGTCGCATGTGGTGCCCAAGAAGGACGACTAGATCTTCTTTATAAATCTTTTGTAGCCTTAGTTTTTAAGATTGTTTTTGTTGTTTATTCGTTTTTTTCTTGTGAGTTTCAGTAAAAAATTGGAAAAATGTCCTGCAAATGCCCCTCGAAACATTTCCGAAAGGCTCCAGCCAAACAGGTGAAGTTTCCCGAGCACAAACCTTCGCGACATTTGACTCACTGGACTCTCCAAAGGTTCTAAATGGAATTTCAACAGCTGAAACTTTCAGGCTTGTACTTTTCAGGCGAATTATCAGGAAAGTGTATTTTGAAGTCCATTTGCACGTAGAAGTTATGTTAAAATGAGCAAATGTTTTGCTTCAGACAAACGTCAGTCAGAGTGACGGCTACCGTAGTCAAAAACAGTGCGTGGTGAGACCCAAATGAATCAGAACTGAATTGTGTTGTCTAGACGAGATCATTCCCATCAGGACTCGTCGTCACAAGTCAATTACTTTGTGAGTCTTCTCCGCACCCACTTCCCCCTTCGAATTTCACGAATTTCTGGAAATATCTCGAGAACTTGAAGGTCTTCTTCCCCGTCACTTTATGAACTCCGAACTGTTTACAGCTCCACTGGGAGCAGGTGATATCGTGTAACACAGAAAGAGTTTATTTGCTGTTTTACATTCGAGCATTACAAATGGTGGAGACAAAAAGTGGGAGAGAGAGAGAGAGAGATTGCAGAGAAGAGACAGATATGAAGTGCCACGTGGCACTGGGAAATCAGAGAGAGAGAGAGAAGCTTCTAGGAGCTAGGGGAAAGTATACGGTAGATGGGGAGGTAGTCGAATAGGCAGAAGACGTCGACGGCTCAACGCATCCGTGTCAGGTAGCTGCCCAGTAGGATCTTCTCCAGATTCTTGAGACCGCCTCGTTTGCCCCCACCGAACGACTTCTTCGACACTGAAATCATTGCTTTTCAGAAGGCTTTGTTATTGTTCGCCATGATCTTCCCATTCAACGCCCACTCGCTAAGCCTAATCTTCTCGTACTATCATCACAGCTTGTTTTTTCTGTTGCTACAATCAGTTCTCCCATGGTCACTCGGAATTAATTAGACGCGTGTTTTTCTCTCTCTCTCGGATGCATAATGAGTGAATAAGTTGTCTACGTAAAAAACACCTCGTTTGCATAGTGTTTGTGCTTTTACCTGGCGAGCCGAAGCAGTCGAGTCGGTAGAGGCTGATCAGGAACTCGATACAGTCCAGATTGTCGTTGCACTCGGACAGCGTTGAGCAGTCCACCGGGTACCCTGGAATCGGAGAATATGGTTAGGGAGGAGTGGATAGGGCTCAAAATGTAAAGGGTGGGGACTTTTCAGGAGGTCAAATCTACTTGAAATTGATGGGAATTGTTAACACTTCGTAGCTCTTGTGAAAGTTTGTGTTTCAGGTTGGACTGGCTTTTTCAAAGTTCTATTATATTGAAAAGTCAGGTAGCCTTATCATCAGTTTTGTATGTTTGCTCATACTTTCTGCTGGTATAGAACTGTACTCAATTAAAAGTACTAATATTGACTCACACTGGTATTGAGCAAGACACACCAGCTTCACAATAACCTACAACTGACAACTGACTACAGCAACTTTATCATTCCAGCACCCCTCCAGGACTACTGTAGTCCTTCCAAAGCCCTCTCCATTTCTAAATCCCCTCTACTCTCTCCATTTAGCACATCTATTTCCATACCGATGTGACCTATCCCCTTTTCCCCCCAATCCGATACATCTATCACATTTCCCCCATCATATAATCTTACAATCCGCTTCAGACTAATCCCCTCCCAGCGGATCCTGGAAGACAATGGCGGCCTCAATTATGGGATTTGTGCGTTTCCAGAAAGATATTGCATAGTTTTCCTTCCTATCAATTTCTCGAGTGGACTTCCACCCTCACAACTATAAAGTATTCATGAAGATATCGGGTTGCTCGGGGACAATGGAAACTTGGAAAAGGGCACGTTTTGTGTTCTCCCGAGCAACACCAACTACAGTAACCCATGACTACAGTAACCCACTTTCTCTGTCCGCCCGTATCACTGCCGTCGTTGCCACGTAGAAGACGAGCACGTTGAGCGCCAGAATAAGCTTTGTGAACATTTTGTGACAAAAAGCACACGTGTGTTACCTGAAATAATCATATTAAGGATGATGAATGAGACAGAACAATGAGACGAAAATAAAAAGAAAATAAAAAACGGCTCAACAAGTGGGTTGGAATAATGAAATGGGCGGGGCTTCTTGAAACGGAGGGCGGGGCTTGGAGATGTGGAAATCAGAGGGAGATGGCTGACAAAGCGAAAAGGGAAAGAGATGGAGAAGATGATAGATCGGCGAGTGTTCCGACCCTAATGACAAATGTCGAAAAAGGCTGAGTCAGACGGACAAAAGAGGAAGAGATTATGAAATGCACAGGGGCCACAGATTAGGGGTGATCTGATGACGTCGACAAACAAATGGGACACCCCCATGGTTTTCCACGAGTACACGGGTCAGTCACGTCAACTGAAAGCCGTTCGGACTTTCAGAAGTTGTTGAGCCCGGCGGATCATCATGTTTTGGTTGGCTTACAGCTCAGCTGACTTTTGGATGCGTAATGGGGGGAATATTTCAATTTGAGAGGAGTGCGTGTGGACTGTGGTCCGTTGAGCAGCTTGTCACTTTCAGGAGTTTAAAAGAGGTAGAGGACTAGAATTATTTTAAGAGATGAATGTTTACAAGGAGGAAGGTGCTAGAGAACTTTTCTATCAGAGTTGGGGTGAAAATTCTTGCTTCCAGGCTTTTCACAGATGATTCCATTCTACTTATTATCAGTCCATTCCACGAGAAAACGCGCTCCGTCGCATCTCTTATGAGAGAGTACATGGTCTGACGAGACGCAGCCCACTAGACAGTCTGCGTCTCCTCGGATCGTGTACTCTCTCAGCTGACACCCAATTTAACTTCTATAAACTGAAAAAGCAATATATTGGTCATTAACCCACTGAAAGTATAAATTTAGAAAACATTTCGAATCTATTCTTACGTACCGAAAAACCACCTGGAAAACTACGACATCGGAAGAAAACTTTGACGTTTTCGTCTACAATTATGACTTGTTTCTTTACGAGTCTGTGGGGGTGGCGACACAAACAATGAGAGTTGCGAATTTCAAAGGGACCAGGAAGAGGAGATCTCTGAGATCTTCGAGTTTCGGAGCACCAAGTACCAAAACAATGCAATTGGTTATGGACATCGCATCATGTATTAATTTATGGATGCTCACTTTTACAGAAGTGGCGGTCGTGATAGCTCTTAATCGTTGGTTTGTCTGGTACCTTGTTGTTTTCTGTTAAGAGCAAGCTCATCCGAATTCGCAGTCATTAATAATCAAAAGTTAGTGGTCATCGCTTTCGGCGATCGAATCGGTACTACCCGTGTTTCCTGGAAACGAACCCGCGATGACAAGTGCGATAGTCGCGCGTTAACCACTACACCATTCGAGCAAAAAATCGCAGCCAAACCTAATGCATACAAGTAACCAGCCAATAGCTGAAGATAAAGGTTGTTTCAAGAAAAAGGAAGAATAATGATAAGACACAGGGAACGTACTCCACGTTTATAAGACGAATTACCTACGTGACAATGATAAGCAGATTAGGAGACGGAACAAATGACGGAGAAGTGACGAGATGTTCTACTACGTGACAAGATTGTGAAAAAATGACAAAGTTTTCGTTGAAAAATTTAAATCAGATGCTCAAAGAGTGGAAGTGTATAGCGGAGAGGTTGCGTGAGAGAGGCAGCAGAGACCAAGTCACTTTTTAATCTTTATCACCTACTCTTTTTGAGAATCATCGAGTCAGAATGATGTGATTTTGAGTTGAAATTCTCGAAATCTGTGATCAAATGCGTGGAAAACATGAGGAAGTGTAATCACTCATTTTGTCTGAAGAACTACCAATTATGATAGGCAAAAACAGTGGTTAGTGGAAGTTGGAAGATTGAGAGCTCGTGAACTTTTGGATAAATGGGAGACGATGATTTCTCGATACGTTCGGAATCGAGGCGTCAGAATACTTGAAACGTTTTGAGAAATAGTGATCGTTGGAATATCACTCCTTCGCGAGAATCTTCCAGAATCAAAACACACCATGGACTTTCGGAATTTTGAATTAATTTTCCAGTAAATAGACCTAGGTATGTCTCGCAACAACGAGGGAGTGCAGCGAAAAAGGACATTTTGCACCAACAGTCTGCTGATTAGTGAAGCTTTTCAAAGAAGGATTTCCAGAACTTCCCTTTCCAAAGGTAGACATTCACCATTTGCCAAAATACCCGGCTGGCCTACTGTGAAACACACAATTTCCCTTCGAAAATACAAAACGAATGGCGGGAGCAAAGAAGAGAATGATGACATTTTGAGTTTTGAAAGAGCAAATAATGTGGCGGTGACTTGATCTGGATACATTTGTGGGAGAATTCCGACCGAATGGCAAGTGTCAGGTTCCACTCTGGCCAGTTGGCTTTTGAGTTCGAATTATCAAAGAAATGCTCGGTTACTAGGGAATAGGGGGGATTTTGAGCCAATTTGTTGCACAGCTTTCACTACATATAAAATGTTCCGGAAGATTCGTTGCCTTCTCAGTACTTAATTCAGGATTTCTATATCTCGGCTCACAGAGCTCGATGAAAAAAATTAAACACAGTTCTGAATTCGTCAAAACAAAAGCTTTCGAGTGATATAGGTCTCATTAGAAGAATTTGGTGACCCATCATTCCCGTGTTAGTCTGAATACGGATAGAATTCCTTACGATTCGAAAGACACTAATAGTAACTCTAGAAGCTATCTTTTTATGGGTTGGTGACTAAATGCACGTGGTCTCCTAAAACAGTTCAGATCCCACATATCAGTCTGATTGAACTCCTTGAATCGAATCTTTATCATCCATCATTAGTCATATCTCACCAAATCGTGATTGATTTTGGGAACATTTCCCAGAACTTCAACAGAATAACAACGTGGAAAAACATTGAAAACGCTTCGTGACGCATCGCGAGAAATTATGAATTCAAACGAGAAGAAGAATGAAACGTTAGGGACCAAAATAGGCAATCAACCCCCGAAAATAAACACTCTAGAAAGATGGAAGAATTGCAAATGAGATGCAAATTTACAAGTAGTATCCACTTTTTCCACCAAAAAGAGATATTTATGGATAGGGGTGAGGGAGTTGAATAGCGGGGAAGATTTACCTTCATGTTTCCCAGAAGCAATTCTTCTACGTAACGCCACTTCTGCACACCCTTTTCGAATAGCTTGCTAACTAGCCACTGCACACCAGTTCAGACATCAACTACAGTAAGCAGATGAAAACAGCAGAAGCGGGTGGAGGATGTCATAAATCAAGAAATGGAGAGAGCGAATTGGGCAATTTGAGCACTCTCCGGATGAGGCTTGTTTTGGGAGAATCCAGGAGAGAATGGGACTTTGCAAAGTTGAACATTAGCTTGTATTTTGCACCGAGAATGTTTTGTTTTTGACTGGAGCTAGCTCTAATTTGATTGATGAAAAGTACTGTCCATGGAAACTTCTGGTAAATATCAAAGACAAGTTTTCCATGGAAGTTACAAATCTGATTTGTATTAATTCTATTTTCTCTATTCCACGAATTCATTCTGCAAGTAACAGTCAGAACTACAAATCTTGGCTGGCAAATTTCAACGAGTCTGATGTATTAGGTTATGAAGAAGAAGATTTGAAAGTTTTATAGGGATCGGATTGCTCAAATGAGCGAGAAATTGGCAGTTCGATTAAGGTGTGTTTTCGGTGAATTAGAGGGGAGTTTCAGAATGATCTATCGATATAATCTGAAGTTATCTTATACCCGTCACAAGACGAGTAGATGATCTTTCTGCTGCACTTAAGTTTCTTCAGATAGATCATCGATAGATCTAACGGAATTTTTGAAAGCATTTAGAAACACAGCACAACGATCATCCTTCTGAACTTGAGCACAGCCCAACTATATTCTCTCCACCTTCTGCCAGTCTATTCTTTCTCATTCTTCAAATTTCAACGAGTCTGAAGATTCAAGATTATTCCGAATGACCACTAGACACTCTTTTCACGAAACACGACCTTCCCAGAGTGAATCCCGTGTCGATGAATAATTGAAGGAGGGCCGAGGCCAAATCTTACGAGCAAAAGTTCCAAAAAGAATGCATAAGCAGGGAAATGGATTTTTTGTGCGTGTGTATGTATAGTAGTAGTATAAAATGATGAGCGGAGGGAGGGAATGGGTCAACAAAATAAGGGATTAGAAGCGGGCCCCCGTCTAGGTACTTCTGACACCCGTGCATTGTACTTTTTGCTTTCGACTATCATGAGCAATCGGGTCAGTTGAAGAGGGAAAGGGACCATGATCTCTAGACGGGTGGGGAATGACGTGTCGGCAACGTTCAAACGGGAAATTCAATCGAGCACATCCCATCCATCGCGCACTTTGTCTCCATTCATCATCAGCTGAATGGAGCGGGATTCATCCAATTCTAAAAATGGAACGCGCAAATGTTTTGACATTACAAAATGCTCATTTGGAGGAACGGGATAAAGAACAGAGGAATTAAATTACCGCAGATTGGAGAACAAAAAAACAAAGTGACTATTCGGGAGGAGGAGGAAATAATAAAGTCAGATGGTTCTCCACGGTAAATAGGAAATACCGATTTAGAAGGAGGCGAGGGGCTCAGAGATGACTTGATTTGGAGAGTGGGTCCGGGTCGCAAACAATTTCGATCTGAACTGGGGAGCAAAAACTTTGAGGGAACTTGTAACTCCGCCCACTTTCTAAAGTTGTGTATTGATAGCAGCAAATTGTATTCTATGCTCAATCGAAAATGAATGGATACTTTGAGCACACTGATCACAATATGAGCATTTGAAAAGCTGCACTAGAAGTCATCTTTGAATAGCGAGAAATGTGCAATGATAAGTGCTGACAAGGGAAGTATTTCAAGACACCCTTTTGGACCTTCATGAAACTTGGTCCATAGATAAACTTGACCATGCTGATTCCAAATTTGAAGTCAAAAACTGCGACTTTTACCTCTGAGCCGAGTTATGAGGGCTCAAAGTTGGCAAAATATCCATTTCTGTGCTTTTTGAGCAATTTTTCAGAAATTTTAAAGGCTTCCGACTGCTCCAAAATTTTGTGACGCATTTCATAAGAACTCAAGCTATACAGTCCAACGGTTTTTTGAAGCTTTTTACGAAAACAATTTTTTTCAGAATTTTTTTCACCCCATACACTGATCAGCAATTTTTCTGAAAATCAAAAAAGTTGATTTTTGTTCAAAAAAGTATTGGAGTGTATAGAGCAAGTTTTTCTGAGTTGCGTAACATAACTTTGGAGCTATCTGAAGCTCTCTAAGTGGCCGAAAAATCGCTCCAAAGGTGAAAAAATCGTGATTTTTGCCAACTTTGAGCTCTCATAACTCGGCTCCGAGGTAAAAGTCGCAGTTTCTGACTTCAGATTTGGAATCAGCATGACCGATTCTATCAGTACACAAAGTTTTATAAAGTTCCAAAAGGGTGCCCTAAAATACTTTCCTTGTGAATGAATCTTCGCAATATTGTCAACTATCAATGAAAGAACTTTTGAATACCAATAACGACCAACAATCTAATAAGAAAACAAAGGGAAGTCAGTTGACGAAGATCCGGTGAGGAAGTGATCAAGGAAACAAATGAGCCGACCTTTCAAAGTATATCCCAATGTCTTCGGAATACTAAATACGCCTCCACTTTTTCAATTGAATCGTATAATAATGAAGGAAGTCGAGTCGTGTGGGAAACGAAACGGAAAACTCTTTGATTTTCCGTGGGAATCTGTCCAACAACCTGATCATTTTCTCATAGTTTTTATTGCAATTGTTAGCGAAATTAAGGTTCTCGTATAGGTACAAACACATTAATTATCGGGAGGGAAAGGGTGTTCAGTTCTTCTTGGTCTCCTCCTCGTCCTTCTTTGGCTCGAGCTCCTTCTCCTCGGCCTTCTCGGACTTCTCCTCGACGGAGTCCTCCTTCTTCTCCTCCTTTGGCTCCTCCTTCTTCTCTTCCTCCTTCTTCTCTTCCTCCTTCTTTGGCTCCTCCTCCTTCTTCTCCTCCTTCTTCTCCTCAACCTCCTTGTGGTTGATTCTCAAGATGGCGCAGTGGACGTTCTCCTTCTGGAGTCCGCAGAAGTCGTCGACCTCGGCGGTGAATGGAGCTGGCTTCTCGTTGCACACGACGATGTAGTCCTGTCCGGCGACCTTCTCCTTAAGGGCCTTGAGCGACTCGGCGATCGTCTCCTTGACGTTCTCGTTGAGGATCAGGCGGAGCTCCTCGTTGTTGCACTTGTTGAGGTCCTCGTGTCCGATGACGTTGATGGCTTCTCTCTTCTTGCGTCCGCATCCTCCTCCGCAGCCACCGCCGCCTCCTCCGCCGCATCCGCCGCCTCCTCCTCCACATCCGCCGCCTCCTCCGCCGCACCCTCCACCTCCGCCTCCGCATCCTCCGCCTCCTCCTCCTCCGCATCCTCCTCCGCAAGATGGTGGTGGTGGTGGTGGTGGGGCACATCCTCCTCCGCATCCTCCGCCACCTCCGCCTCCGCATCCTCCGCCTCCTCCGCCGCATCCACCTCCGCCTCCGCATCCTCCTCCACCTCCGCATCCGCCACCTCCTCCTCCGCATCCACCGCCTCCGCCTCCGCAGCCGCCTCCTCCGCCACATCCTCCGCCTCCTCCGCCGCATCCTCCTCCACAAGATGGTGGTGGTGGTGGTGGAGCGCATCCTCCTCCACATCCTCCGCCTCCTCCACCACATCCTCCTCCTCCACCACCGCAGCCGCCTCCTCCTCCGCATCCTCCTCCTCCACCGCAACCTCCTCCGCATCCTCCGCCTCCTCCTCCGCAACCTCCACCTCCGCCGCCGCATCCTCCACCACATCCACCGCCGCCGCCACCGCAGCCTCCTCCGCAGCCTCCGCCGCCTGAAAACGAAGAGTTTTTGAAGGATCAAGAAGACGTCAACTCACATCCTCCACCGCCACCTCCTCCGGCGGACGGGAACAAGAAGGCCGTGACGACTGAAAGTCCGAGAAGCAGTAACACAAGCTTCCTCATACTGGAAGATATTGAAGTTTTTAAGATTTGAAAGGAAAGAAGAGGAAGAAGAGTGAAAAGGAAATATGAATATGCCATGTGGTCGTTGCGTGGTCCTTTTATACTCGCATCTGGCGGATCTGTCCCGCAAACCGGCCCCAGTGCCGTCGAAACTTTGTTGTTTTCGCCCGCCTCTTCTTCGAAGACGAGGCACTGATAACACATCTACCAGTTAGTGAGAAGCCAGAAGAGAATTGCAAAAGGGAAGATCGATGGCCGTTGCGTAATTGGATCCCTATCTTCCACACTCTCTGTGGTTCGTTGCGCCCCTAAACGTGTTAACAATGTGTTCTGTTCTTCACTTTTCGTATAATTTGCAGAACAGTTTACTAGATGTGGACACTTGTCCTAATTCAAAGAAAGCGTTCATAATTGATTACAATGTCATTTATTTTGTAACATTCATTTCTTTTCAGTAAGTTCCAATTTCCTGCGAATCGATTCGGGCATCTGAGCCGGCGGCGGACGAGGAATGCCCATCAGCACCTTCCACCCATCGTAGATGAACCACTGCATGGCGGTGATCGTGCCGATCATGATTATTCTGGCTCCAAGTCCCGCCCACATTCCGCCGAATCCCAACCTTCTCGCCGTGCTCGAGAGTGTCGCATTCGGGTCCTGATTGAGTTGCGAGACGATGACATCTGGAGGGTGGGAGGCGACGGCGCAGAGGATTCCCGCCAGGTATCCGGATGAGAATGTGACAAGGAGTTGCTCTGCTTTGGTGCATTCCGATCGGGGTTTGGGGACGACGTGTGTGTACATCAGCTCCATGATCCTCTCGAAGCACACAAACTTCACAGTTGTGTACGGGATCTGGCGAGTCCAAAGCGGCGGGAGACCCTGAAATATTTTGATCAAAATTATAAGATGGATTGTCTCACCTTGAAAAATCCGTGCATGCCTTCTTTTTTATAGATCATCGGCATGCACTCTCTCATCGTCTTCGGAGCAGTCGAAGACGTCTGCATTCTGACCTTCACTGCTTCGAATGGTGCCAGGAAAAGGTCGGCGAAGAACTCGGCAGAGGATGCTGCTGCCAAGTACACCCACGATCGATAGGTGTACGCATTCTCTTCACTCAGCATGCTCCCGTACACATTCTTGAACACCTCGTAGTATCCAAACTTTCCGAAGCCTTGCGCAGAGTACCCGATGGTGGTTGGCGCCCACGCCCTCGCCAATCCCCTCACACCGTCCTCGGCCACCGCCACCCTGAACCCTTGCAGGATGCCCGGGTACTTCTTGGCGTCCACCTGCATGCGACACTTGACAATGTCCAGCGGGGTGATCACCAGATGGGTGAACCCGCAACAGATCGAGCCGCCCATTCCGCAGAGCGCGTAGAACTTGGGAGTGGCGAATTGCACTTCAGATGTTTTGAGAGGCGGGGACTGAAGACATTCGGCTCTCCGCATGTTGATAAAATCGAGCATTGGACCCATGTTCTGGAAAGAGAAAAGGATTTGTTGAATGGTTAATCGGTTCTTACCATTTTGGTTAGTTGATCGAGTAGATGATGAGAGATGTAAACTGTGAAATAAATCCAATTCCAATCTTCGGACTGCTTGTTTCGAGTGAAACGTGGCACTCTCATTATGTGCTCTTATTGTTTCGGGGGCACGATCCTGGTTTAGTTTAGTTTATTTCTCTTTCCAATTCGATTGAATTCGCATCTCTGAAATGGCTGACAAAAAGCAATACATTTCCACAGAGCCAGCTGAAAAAGTGGGTTGAATGTTCTGAATTCCCGTAAGTTCATTTTTGTCCTTTTCCAGGTCAAGTTCCGCCCGGAAGCGCAAGAGGAGCAGCGAACCTACTTGAAAATCACCAACAAGAGCGAGATGAAGCAGGCGTTCAAAGTGAAGTGCACTCGCAACGACCTCTTCCGCATCAAGCCCGCCACTGGCATCCTCGACTACAATCAGACCATCACCATCATGCTCATCTACAGGTGCTCTTTGTTGTTGCTCATCCTTAACATCATTCTTTTTGCAGAGGCGGTCAGGACAAGGTGCCCACCGAGGAGAGACACCACTTCGGCGTCTACCACATTCCTGCGCCAGAGGGGTGCACCTGCGAGGGCGCATGGGCGGAGCACTACGGACCGCCGCAGGGCGAGCACAAGTTGCGGGTCGTCTGGAACGACTAGAACTGAAATCATGATGCGAATAAAGTTGTTCGAAACTTGTCTAATCCCATTTCCTGAGCTGTCTTGAGAACTCCTCGTCTTCATTTTTTCTTTTTTCTTTTCTCTTTTCTATTTCTCTCTTTTTTATCAAGAAACACAACAAAACGCTTCTCTTTTCTCCCTGACGCCTTCTCTCTTTCGAAATGGAAATAGATGAGTTGAGCACTTGTAAAACTCAATCAACTTTCTGCCTTCTTCACTTTTTGTTCTCCATGCTTCTGCTGCCATGTCAGTTTTGCCCCAAGAAGGAGAATGTGTCACCGCCAGACAACATAATTTTTCTATTTTCCTCCAGAATGTGACAAGGTCCCCCCATTGTTTGCTTTATTTTTGCCATCTCGCCCCAGCATTATGGTCCATACTCGTTCTCTCATTCGATTGTGAGAGCTTCTGAAGACTGCAGAGTTCATCAAGTATTCATGCGCCATTTATGGATGACAGCGTTTTTGCTTTCGGCGGTTGGCGCCAATGGACCCTGAACGACTTGCTTTATAGTCTCGTGATCTTTCATTCTAGTACTCGGTTTGTGGATGCGGATTGTAGTTCATTCTGATTTTATTCTGACTTTAATCCGATGTCAAATGTAGTTCTTGTCGGGGTGTGTGATTTGAATCTACATCGTAGTTTTGTATGGCTTCGGAGATTAGATTGGAATCAGAATACACGAAATAGTTGTGCTCTTGAAAGTTGAAGTCGTGACCAGGAAGCGAATCTGTAAGGATTGATAGAAATATCTTTATTTTTCAGTTGACTTAATGTTGAAAAATCTCGGTGAAATCATCATTATTTAATCTTCAGAACCGTAACAATCTTTTTCTCCGTACTCTCTCAAAATGAGAAACTGTCTCATCTGTTTGGACGACAACGAACAATTCAAAGTTAGCGCCAAAATAGTAGGTCAAAGCGAGATCCACAGTTCCGATGAATGAGCCATAAATCCACCACAAAAACTCTTCGAAAACAAACTAATTTTACCCTCCCACATCTCCTGGAATATAAATGCCTCTCCCAGAGACCAATAACAATGTGCTGCCTCATCAAAACTTCCCGAGTAGTCGCATTCTCTCATGCTCTTTCCACAAGTTCACTGATCCCCTCCGCAACTTCCTTCCCCCTCCCTATACATTCCCATTCTTTTTATATCCTCACTCACCGCTCGCTCTCTTTCATCCTTGAATGAACGTGTACCCCAACCAGATTAACCACCGGTTTCCACTCCACTCCCACAAATGCCAAATATTCCAGGAGACATAATGAGCAGCAAGAGCCGCAAGCTGAGCCACCACCAGAATAACAACAACTCCTCCTCCTCGACGTCCACCTCTGTGATAGGAGGAGGAGGCGGAGGAGGCCTTACAACGCCGACTGGAGCCGCACCGCAACGTGGCGGCTCATTATCACTGAGTGTGGGGCAGACGGTGGCACGGCCGTTCTCGCGGAGCAGCTTCATGTTGCGCTACAAGGGAGAGAAGGGCAAGAATCACAATGTGATCGACGCGATCAGGGTGAGTGGGTAATTGGCGGTGTTTGTTTGGGGGGACGTCTGATCTGTGCTGCTACTGCTGTGGTTTCTGATACTGAAGCATCGTTAGAGTTCATTCAGTGTTTCTCTGGTTTGTGATAGTGTCGATAGACTATAGCCGACGGTGTTAGTTTGGTTGTGGGTCATTTGAACTCATTAGAACTCCACTTACAGTAGGAAAAAGCTTTAGGCTTCTTCAAATGACCCCATAACTCTAACCGATAACATACCTTTCGTTGAGCTCTTCAAGTTTTAGTTCTACTCTTGAATTTTGAATGAGACAAAGAGCATTGGTGGGGAGTAGAAGTTATAAAAGTCAATCAAAGAAAACTGGGTGCTAATGTGATTTTTTCATGAATGCGTGAATAAATGGAGTATTCTAAACTTCAAATGCAACTTTTCCTATTCTTGTCCTCTCTCTTTCTCACTTTCAGAGCTCATAAAATCCGAAAAACTTTGCGCATCGCAACAAAATGTGTCTCTCGACCATAAAAAATAATGGTGGTCCGCGAGAAGGCAATTGGCACTCAGGGCTCAGATGTGTCTGAGTGGCTCCCAAAAATCAAATCCTTCCGCTCCTTCTCTCCGCCATTTTCTTCGCCTTCCATTCCAATTCCCCATTGTTTTCAACTTCTGACCCACTACTCCATTTCATTCAATTCCAATTCTGACTTTTTTCTTTTTCGGAAGAAGAAGAACCACGCATTTCTGTTATTCCACTGGAAGTAAGACGAAAGGAAAAAGGAACAATCAATGCCAAAAGTGAGTTTGATTGGGTTTATAGAGAAGAGAACGACTACTTATCAGTCGAGTCTCTCCAAATCCTCAATTCAAAACGGAATTTTCTTCACAACTGCACCCAAGTAACACTTTCTGCACTCTCCTGTTTACCTCCTCCAACGTCATCTGAAATTCTGGAAGAATTCAGAATTTCACATGAAAAGTTCCAAAGAAGCCTTGTCACTCAGCAATAACTCATTCATTCGCCAATCCCTTTCATTCTCCTCCTTCTCTTGGCCACCGTTTTTAATCGCCTTTTGGGGCTCACAGCTCACAGAATTCCGGCTCTCGGGGTGTTGAGAAGAAAGTTTGCTGGAAATGGGTTGATTGTGATGTCATTCGATGATGTGCATGCATTTCGAAGCGGATTCTTTTTTATCTATTTTATCTTCTTTCCAAGGAATTCTACTAACTTGAACGGCGTTTTCCTTCTTCTTTTTTCTAGACAATTTTAAAATACTTTCCTAGGTTTCAAAGGTGAGCTATCGTCTAAATTAGATTTCTTCGCTTCTAATTTAGTTTCTGAGATTTTTATAGGTCAACTGAAAAACTCTCATTCTCATTAGTGCACTTTCCATCCGAGCTTTGCCTTTTCCAGCTTTCACAAAAAGAAAAAAGACCTCGAAAACAATAGGCAGTTCTCCAATTACCCGTTTTCTCCAAGACAACCACACACACTCACATCGAGGGGACCAATTTCTTCCGTCTCTGTTATTATTCCCCCTCACGCTCGCCTTCCACAACATTGCCCCATTGTCTTCATCTTTTTTGGCTCCCCCCTTCTCTGGGTGTCTTCTTCCCATGGGTGATAATCGAATTAGGGGTCCGTTTCGTCCCCTCTTCCCATTTTTTTCCATCGCTGTTTCGCAGTACTAATCCCTCCGAAAAACACCAGCTGTTTCGTGTCGTCCTCCTTGTTTCCCATGATGCTCATATTGTTCTCATAATTTTCTTCTTCATATCGAGCATCTTGGTTCAGACTAGTATTTTATTATTCCTCCGCTTTGCTCTACTAATAGTTGGTTGAATTAGAAGTCGAGAAGATGCCGTTAGAGTCGCGGCTCAACATTCGGATGCCCAATGTGAGGAGGAGATTGTCCCATTTCATGATCGAAGAGGTAAACTTTTTTGGACTTTGTGTAACTGTTCAGCTCATTAAAAAGCTACTGGATAGTGATGTATGTTATACGGGTTTTGTTAATATAAAGTTAAAAGTTGAAACCGGGGAAAATATGGGAAGCTCATTGAAAATCCAGGGAAGCCGGAAGAAGTACATTGTCAACCGGGAACATGTTTATTTTAATTCTACTTTCAACGACAAATCATTATAAAAGTATCTAGAAGTACTTTCACAAAACGGATCACTTCAAAGTTAGTGTAACTTTTTAATTTATAACTTAAAATTTTAATGATTACTGATGCCTTCTGTTTCAAAATAACGACACTCTCAAAGTTTGAATAACATGAGCAATGATGTTGACAAAAAACAAAAAGAGTAGTTCAATTTCAAGTCATCAATCCTCATTTTCATCTCTGAAATTCCTCACCAACATCCTCCAATAGAGGTAGACTTCAATCAAACTGAATGCATGCTAATAATATATTTGATTAACGTCCTATCCATAATCCATTTTCCCTTGCCCAAAATCCGTATACTCTGCCACCTCACGACGTCGTCCGCCTTCCCCCCTCATTCGCCCCCCGCATACCTTTTGTGCTTTTCCCTCCAAACACTAACCTTTTTCTCTATTCCTCACTTTCTTCCGTTTGTCGTCATTCGCCGGGGGAATTGATTGTCTTCTTCTGCTTCCTCTTCTGTTCATTTGATCTTCAATGGTCGCCAACGGTTGCTTCCAATCGCCACGTGGCCTGTTAAATCAGGGATCGTTTCGAAAGGTAAGAAGAAGGGGAAAAGGGGAAGAGTCAATGAGGTGAGTTGAAAGAATGCTTGGCTCCCACGTGCGTTTCCCCGGGAGACCAGCTCATTCGGATCACCTTTTCGAGCAGCGAACTTCTTTTTGCTATCAGTACGAATGTACAGAGGAGTTTTTTCAATTTTGGACTAGATGAACTTTGAAGTTCTTCAAGTTTTCTTTATGATTAGGCGATTTCAAAGCTACTTCAAGACACTGGAAAGTGCAACTTATCAGACTCTGCTCAGTGGAGCATAGTTGCGTCTTCAAGTTTCATATGTTCAATTAGCAACTTTTCCTTTTTGAGACAGTCAGATTCTGAATTTTTAAAAGAAGATCTTTGCTTCAGAGCTTCTTGTTATTTGAACTTTTCATCCACCATCTGCTAGTTATGAGCTCATAAATCGAGCAAGTTTCTTTAATCAAAAGTTTCGCCACTTGTCCCGAGCGTTGCCATGCCCTGACTTCTTGATCTCACACACTTGACACCAAAAACCTCGCTCCTTTGTTGTTTTTTCTCGCCCCCCTCCCCACCACATATTTGACATTTGGTCCGTCCGCCCGTCAATTTGTAATTCATCGGCTCCGCCAGAAGGCCTCGTGTCATATTCCGACCCCTTTCTTTTCTCCCCCATTTTTCCATTCGACACTTTTCGATCTCTTTCTCTCCACTCCTCGAACGAGACAACGGAAAAAGGCGTTTGTTTTTGGCCCCCCCCTATTTGTCTCCTCTCCACCTATGAACCTGGATTTCGTGTGCTCGGCGCGGAGCAGTCCCGACGAGAATCGGTACTGGCTGACGGTGCCGCAGGTAGGAGCAACAACAACGGCAGAATGAGGGAGATTTACTTGTTTTTCACCAGTGGTTATATCGGATTACCTCAAGTATTCTTTGCTCTGAGAGAGGGTCTGGAGGAAGTTGACTAATTCAAACTTTTAGAGCTCTTTAGTAAACAAAAGAAGAGTTGAAAGTTGAAAACATTGAAGTTCTTATGTAGCATCTGATTCCAGTCGAACTTTTTTCCCGAATTTCCTCTCAAAATCTGCAAAGATGAGACAGCTTCCTGCCCGGAAATTCAAGTTGCATCCCACCGGAAATATCACAAATTCCGACTCGAAAGTCAAAATGCACTTTCTGCGGCAGCCATCGAACTACGTGCGAGAAACTCATCCGCTTCTCTAAATGTCTTCCAAAACCACGCCCACTTTCTTATAAAGCCAGCTGAAAGTTTGACACCCCACATCACCCAAAGCCACGAGAGAGCGCGAGTTGAGAGGAGACGCAGCCCACTAGACGGCTATTCTTTTGGCGAGCGCTCTGCGAGGAGCACGTCTGCGTTTTATTCCGCTTCCAGCGCTCTCTGAAATTCGCGCCGCACTTCCTGTCTGTATTGTGGTTTGACCGAGAGAGTCAAACTGTCGCCCGCCAAACTGAAATCGAAAAACATGCACGTGTTCATGCTCTCCATTAGGGACTCGACAAAGTTGGTGAGCTCTTGTTTTCCAAACAACTTGTTTATGTTTATAGTGCACTTGTTTCATAGAAATTGAGTTAGAAGTAAGAAACAAGCAGAGAAAGGAGCAACAAAGTAGTTGTCTGCTTGTCAAAGGAGTTTGAACTTTAACGTCTTCTTCGACGGCTTTTCTTTGAATCCCCCCTCAAAGCCCATCTAAATGCAGGGTTTCATTCCAGGGAATTAGGAATATGTAGAGTCCGGAAGACACGAGATAACCTAGTCAGAAGTGTTATGAAATGTATTATTTCATGTGACAAGGACTGGGGATTCAACTATAGAACAAATACAAAAGGGGTGGAAGAATTGTGTAGAGAGACACATGATAGTATCAACACCTTGAATCCTCTTCTGTTTTCAGCTGAAACTGCACTCGGACCGTGGCGACGGTAACTCGCCACATGGCATCGCCGACCCCTTGCTCTCCCAACATCTCCTGGAGGGATACTCCGAGGAGGAGCTCCAGGAGTATCGTCAAGTCTTCAACATGTTCGACGCAGGTCCGTTTAGTCAACACAGATCGCATTTCACTCTCCGTTTAGACAGGAGCGGTGCAATCGCGATAGACGAGCTCGAGGCGGCCATCAAGAATTTGGGTTTGGAGCAGACGAGAGACGAGCTCGACAAGATTATTGACGAGGTGATTAGAGAAGACAGCGCGTGATAATTGGCGTCGCACGCTTTGGCTCACTCACTTCTCCACTCCCTTTTTTATTGAATTTTCAGGTCGACCAACGTGGTAACCATCAGATTGACTTTGACGAGTTCTGCGTGGTTATGAGACGATTGACGATGAAGAAGAGCAACTGGAACGAGGTCGTCAAGGAGTGCTTCACTGTTTTCGACAGAGTGAGTTCTTTTTCTTCCTTTTGGCCTCTGATTCACTACTCTTTCTCATCTAATTTCTAAATATTCAGTCGGAGAACGGAGGCATCTCGAAGAAAGACTTCCGCTACATCCTTCGCGAGCTGGGCGACATCACCGACAACCAGATCATCGACGAGATCTTCAACGAGGCGGACGTCGATGGGAACGGAGTCATCGACTACGACGAGTTCACTTACATGGTCAAGAACTACATGACCGACGACGATATCAGTTGAATGCGATATCACACACTTCTCGAACTGTGATCACTATTTTGACAATTTTTTCCAATTCTTTCTGAATGAATTTTGATGGAGAAAGGGAGGATACTAGTTTTTGAGTGAAAATGTATTTGAAAAGCCTTCTGAATGCTCGAGGAGCACAAAAATTGCAGATATCAGTCTAGCTTCTCTAATTCTGCTGGAACGCATGTGTTCGGTTCAGATTGCTAGAGAATCTTTGTAAAGTTTAAAACAATCAAACACCCTCTTCGGGTGTTTCATCTTGTGTACTTCTCGTGGAAATAAAACCTCAAATCAAAAGCCACGGTAATCAGTCTTTGATCTCCAACAATTCACCCAAGTGACGTAAAGTGCAGGGAACGCCCGTTCTCCCCAACTGATCCGAAAAACGAGTCCCACCGTATCAATTGTTTTCTTATCATATCACCCGTCTCGCTTCTCCAATTGACTTCAGATGAGTATCTGGGTCAATCCCTCATAAAGAACACCTCTCGACTGTAAACCTTTACGGGGTGTGTCCGCCTCTCCACTGGAAAAGGAATGCTTTTGAGCGACGGCTTCTGTATTGTTCCTTTGTTTTCAGAACGCTTCCGATTGCTCACCGCCTCCCCCAATACAATCATTTCCGCCTCGCTGTTCTATACAAAAAGTGTATACAGGCGCAAATCAAAATACCGTCCTGCGACTCAGACACGAAAGATTTTCATATTTGGCGGTGTGTGAAAGGCCGAAATCGACGACTATCCGCTTCCAAAGTGACTGGTTTCCGATCTGGTAGTCATTTTTTTCGTCTCTTTGTCACTGTCCCTCTTTCTCTGCACGATGATCATCAATTTGTTCTGCATTTTTCAATGGGTTTTTCGGGAAACTGTTCGGTTTTTTCTTAGAACTTTAATTTGATGAAAAGGGTGTTTTCTATTAAACTACCATCACCGTGGAAGAACTTTCATTTGTTTCGTTTTCTAGAAAGAGTTTGTGGTTTCTAAATGGTTTTTCTGAAATGGTTGTTAAGTTTAGGAAGGAGTTGATACGGACAGCTTTCACTTTTTATGAGGAGCTATGATCTACTGGCCAAAATGACCGCTCCTTTCAAAAAGTTAAGAAGAGCAACAACCTACCAGTTAGATAATATCCATCAAATAATTTTTGGTGTTTCTGTGATGAGTTTACTGTCCAATTCTGATTGAAAACTCTCTCTTCCAAATTCCAAATTCCCCGGAAACGGCTGATAATTGACCAATTATCAATTTAGCCCCCCGGCTACCATTCCTCCTCTCGACCGTCTCTTTGTCAGTCTCATTTAATTAGCCTCCCCCGCCTTTTTTATCGTTTTTCGAGTGCCGTCTTCTGTTTCTTTTTCCCGCCGTTTTCATTGCTGTAACTGTAACCTGTTTCTTCCAAAAACGATCAACATTCCTTTTGACTTCTCTTTTTTTTGAAAATTGAATTGTTGCCAAGCTTGGATGAAAAAGGGAGAAGAAGGAGAAGAAAAAAGAGAGAAAAATCTGTAGATCAAACAAAAAAAGCTGTGTTCCAAGTAAACATGATAGTTTCGACGACGCTAAGCTTTGTTTTTGCTTCCTCCTCCCAGAGAACGTGTTCTTTTTGAATCGAGATGACGTCAGAGAAGGGACTCTCACACAAATGTAAATTTTTGTAGCTCTCTCTTTTCAATACCCTTTTCTTGATACAATTCCATTCGGTTTCTGGCATTTTGCTACAATAGGAAAACACAAAAATATTATCGAAACCCTCTGGAGGTCAGTGATTCTCAGTTTCGTCCCCTCTAATCCCATCAGATCAGTTTGACGATAAATCAAAAACCAAACTGGCGCGGAGAAGACGTGCGCGTTCTTGAAATAGGTGTGACAATCGGCTTGCGCATGAGAGAGAGATATCATTCATTGATGTGTAGTACGTGCTGATAACCCATTTCGTCTCTTCTAATTCGTATTCGTATTCTACATGGCATCATGATCACAGCTCCGAACGTCAAAGTCGAAGACGGCGGCCACTTCTCAGCAGATTCCACCAATTCGGATGACGAGCAGCTGGACGACTCTCCTTTCTTGAGCCATCAGTTGCCCGACGATCACGAGTCGTTTTCTGAGGTGAGTTGGAATTCTGAATTCTGATTTTTAACTTCTAAATTCCATTTGATTTCAGAAGTTTCTACGCAACATTCTGACACACGATTATCAGAATCTGATGCCACGTCGAAGAGAGAAGTTTGTCGAGATCACGAAGACTGTCACCGTCACCGAGGTCTGTTATTCTGTTGACTGTCCGTCTTGTTTTTGATCTTGAGAAGTGTTTTTGACAATAATTGATTCATTCCACCCACTTTTTTGTTTGTTCACGTCTTCTGATTCCATCTTTTTCACACCAAATTCTTCACTGTTTTATCTGCGAAACCAATCAAGAACCGACGATTGAACTTTCACCCAAGTAGTTGTTTCGCTCTCTGCGTCTGCGCAAGTTTCACTTTCAAACCTCCAATTCACAAAAAATGAGAATATTATGAGGGAAATGGGGAAAGTCATTGAGAAGGCGTTCGTGAAAGAGATTCTTGCAGATAGTCAACGGAGCGCCGGACAAACACCCGTCGTCCTGCGAGGTGAAAGTGACGAACGTGTCGCCGGCTGGACCGCATCCGGTGAACGTCTCCATCAAGCACTTGCACGAGAAATGGCACTCTTGTGAGGAGCTGGAGAACGACTTGGGCAAAGGTACCGTTATCAGGATACACGAGACAAACAAACCTTTCAACTGTCGCGACAGATCTGCGTATGAAGACGTGGTGCATTCCAAGGTATATCGTCTCCTGAAGAAGTTATCAGTGTCA
The DNA here is from genome assembly GCA_963572205.1 of Caenorhabditis imperialis. Lineage (NCBI taxonomy): Eukaryota > Metazoa > Nematoda > Chromadorea > Rhabditida > Rhabditidae > Caenorhabditis > Caenorhabditis imperialis. The sequence continues at coordinate 4,994,418 of OY751543.1, read as the reverse complement.
ACATTTTACAGGTAGAAACCGAGGAGAGACCACGCCGCACATCTTCGTCTGACAGACCTAGGAATATGAGCTCCAGAGCTCAATTATTTAATAAAAGTAGTGATAACATCATAGATCTCGAGTTCCGTCATCCAATTCTGGTGGAGAAGACGTCCAGAGAGGAACAGAAGACGTCGAATGGAACGAACGGAAGCAATGGAACTAGGCGCCGATTTGCAGACTTGCGGAAGAGAGTCTCCACAACCACGAAGACGTCGATGACCGAGACGGAGAAAGTGACGACTACAAGGAGGAGTAGCAGTGCACACAGCACCGCTTCTAGGAGGTAGCCAACTTTTAGTTATCAGGCTTTAACGGTGACTTTTCAGAAGCTACGGGAAACCAGAAGTGAAGACGCTGTACTACAGAAAGTTTGTGGATGAGGAGACGAAACCAGGAGGGAATGACTCGGAGAGTGACTCTGGAAGTGTCATCGTCCATCGAGAGTCTCGTGAGTCAGCCACAAAAAGATCTCAATCAGCGGATCCACTGATTTCTCCCGTGCCTCCACCCAGAAAGCGTCTCGGACGAGAGGAGTCCCTTCATTACTATCGCGACGATGAAGAAGTGATCGGAGAACGGATGAAGTCTCCAGAGCCCGGCAACACGTCGGTCAGTATGAATGACACGTTGGAACGGAGAAACATCACTGCCGGGATCACCTCCATCTCGATGAACAACTCGTGCACGGACACATCTTTCGAGTCGAGGTTCTCCACAATCCCGAGGGCGAGAAGTCCGTCCTCTCAACGGGTCAATCACATCCAGGTGAATGTCATCGGGCCGATCAGAACTCCAGAAGAGGAACGTCGGAGGATTCCAGTGGGAGGAATGGTCGGGGAAGACGTGACGATGGACATTCACATCGAGCACAATCACGGAAGAACGGGCGCTCGACGGGTCTCGGCGTCAGTGGACGTGCCGGCACCTCCCAAGCCTCCACGGAGGTCGAAATGGGAAGAGCACCACATTGGAGAGCCAATAGCGACATCTACCCCCATGACAACAATCGAAAGGAAGCAGACCAGAGAGGAGAGGATCTCGGTGGAAAGCGGAGAGTCGTCTCGGAAGTCGACCAGAAGTGCGAGGCCTCCGGATATCAACATCATCGAGTGTGAATCTTTCGCCTTCTCTCGCTCACCAGCGAGAACTCCTGCTACGCCAATCGTGGTCATCAACCAGACGCCAAACTCGAGAAGGAGCTCTCAGGACTTGCTCGGCGAGCCGGGGCAGCGGAGAAGGAAGAGCACTGTCACTGACATTGATTGGTACGCGGCGTTCAACATGAAAGTGAGTGGGGATAAGAGGATTAGCCTTCACACCTATCTGAACAATACTTGCATCACTTTTTTTTCGAAACTTTTTTCTGTCTCTATTGTAACGATGGTATTTGATATTTCGAAATTCACAAATCTATTCAAAAAGAAGAAAAAGAAGAAGAAAGAGGTTTTTGTCAGTGTAAACTTTCTCTCTGAAAAGTGTCTCTTTTCAGGACCCATCCTCCCCCACCAAGATCGCCCGACCACCGTTTGGAGGCCACGATGACGTCAGGAAGCAGTCGAAAGACATCAGAAGACGTGCCTCGGACTCTTCGATGATAGGGATTCCCCCAGCCGACATTGATTTGAACCAGATCTTCACATGCACGTCTCCAGAGATCAAAGAAGACGAGAAGTGTCAATGCAATGCGTGCCGACTGATTAGAATGTCGCATGCGGAGAGGGAGTTGAGAAGACAGACCAGGACGAGACAGAGCAGATCCTACACGAGAACTTCTGAATATGTAAGTCTACTGAAACCATTATGCTGTAATAGTGTTTTTGTTTTAGGAAACTCGCTCGAGCACACTGCCATCTCGTCATCGCACTGCTCCGGTTCGAATCGAGCTCGACGACATTTTCAATCCGAAGCCCTCGAGTCCAGTGGTCACTTCCAAACCGCCAACACCTCCGTCCAGAAGACGTGCTCCAACCTTCACCGCTCCGCCACCACCACCGTCGGAATCATCGCTCGTCGATGAGTCGCGCCCCATCAGAACCATCGATCGCAGCCAGGTGACGACCACGGTGACTAACTCCAGGGATTCTCAGTTGTTGCACGATTCACGCACTCAGTTGCTTCGCTCGACGCCTTCTGGTGAAGACGTCGACTGGGTCGGGCACATGATGAACGATGCGAACGAGTGGGAGGAGAGGAGAGTGTCGAGTCGGAAGGCGTCGACAGCTTCTACTGTGTCTGGAATCTCTGGTGCTCGGAAGACGTCGGTCGCCAGACGAATCAGTGTGGACGAGTTGACGAAACCGGAGAAGAGAAAGTCAAGGGAAGCAGTTCCACTTCCACCTTCCGATGTGAGCATCGACGACATTTTCACGGCGCTGACACAGAAGACGTCGGAGAAGAAGGAGGCTTCAAGCGAGGAGAAGAAGACGTTCATCATCACGCGCAAGCAACGTGCTCAAGATGTCGACGCTATTGATTTTGAGAAAGATCGAGAGCCGGAACCAGTTGCTCCGCCTAGAAGCAAAAAACCTGAAGAAGCCAAAGTCAGCGCTCCACAATCCGACGTCACTTCAACTGTTCACATCTCGTTGACACCTTCTGCTTCGGAATCTTCAGCCATCAATCTGGATGACGTCTTCACAAAGAATTCCAGTATTGGCAGAGTATCTGATAACTCTGCCGATCAGAAGATCGAACGAAGGGTTGCTGAATTCGAGAAAAGTCAGCGTGAGAAGGAGATGAGTCGATCGGAAGGCGTTGCATCTTCATCGACGTCACATATTCGAAAGACCAGTTTGGAAGACTCGAACATCTCGATGGACGACGTCTTCAATCCGAGGAAAGTCGAAGTGGTGGTTCCAATGGTTCATGAAGAGCCATCGACGATTCCGGAGAAAGAAAATGTGACGTCTTCTGCTTCGATCAGCTTGGGCGATGTCTTCGTAGAAGGAACGTCTTCCAAGAAGCAGAATGATACTGATGAGGATGAGAAGATCAGGAGACGAGTTGCCGAGTCTGAAAAGGCGAAGCAAGAGAAGGAAGATCAGAGAAAAACTGTTGTCACGAAGGCCTCATCGTCTACCCGATCCTTGGAAGACACGAACATTTCCATGGACGACGTCTTCTCCTCATCTGAACAACAGCCAAGGAATGAAGTCTCAAATGCTTCGATTAACTTGGAAAACGTTTTCGACACTGATGGCCTAAAGAAGCCGGAGAGTTTCGAAAAGCAGGAGGATTTGGAAATGAAGAAAAGGATTGCCGAGTTCCAGAGGAATGAGGAAGAGAAAGCAACTCACTTGGAAGTCAAGGAAGAGCGACCTCGTGAAAAGATCTTCGAAGACTCGGACATCTCAGTTGATGATATTTTTGGTAGAAAGAAGACATCAACCTCTCATATGGAACCAGTGGAACCAGAAGATGTCGTTGAAGAAGAGCAACGTATTGAAAAACGAGTTGCAGAGTTCGAGAAGAGCAAGGAGGAACAGGAGATTCATCGAGTGGAAGAAGAGAAGACGTCGCACCATGCCACTGTGAAGATCTTCGAGGATTCCAACATTTCCATTGACGACGTCTTCAGTCCACCTCCAGCGCATCGTAGTTCTTCTTCTTCCATCACGATGATTGTGAAGCCAAAGGAGATGTCATCTGGCACCATCAACTTGGACAATGTCTTCGAAACTGAAAATCTGAAGAAGCCAGTACCAGCAGATGAAGAAGAGGAGAAGGAGCTTCAGAAGAGAATCAACGAGTTCAAGAGAAATGAGGCGGAGAAGGAACGACAATTGGAGTTGAACAAGGAGAGTCCAGTCATTCATGAGAAGATCTTCGAAGAATCCAGAATCTCCATTGATGACGTTTTTGGTGGAAAGAAGATTTCGACTTCTCAAATTCAACCAGTCGAGCCGGAAGATGTTGTTGAGGAAGAAAAAAGGATAGAAAAACGGGTTGCCGAGTTTGAGAGGAGTGAAGAAGAGAAGGAGATTCGCCGAGTGGAAGAGGAGAAGGAATCTCATCATACAACTCAAAAGATCTTCGAAGATTCTAACATCTCCATGGATGACGTCTTCAGCTCTCCCAAATCTCAAACCTCTTCTTCTTCGATCACGATGGTTGTGAAGCCAAGAGAGTCTTCATCTGGTTCCATCAACCTGGAGAACGTTTTCGACACTGATGGTCTCAAGAAGGCGACTCCAGAAGGAGAAGCAGAAGAAAAGGAAATCAGAAAACGGATCGATGAGTTCACTCGGAATGAAGAAGAGAAAGATCGGAAACTCCAAATGACAGAAGAAATCCATGTCGAGCCAAAGAAGCTGTTTGACGATTCGATCATCTCTGTGGATGACATCTTTGCTGGAACCAAGCCATCGACGTCAGATATGCAACCAGTGGAAGCAAAGGATGTGGTTGAAGAAGAACAACGGATTGAAAGACGAGTTGCTGAGTTCGAGAAGAGCAAGGATGAGCAGGAGATCCATCGAGTGGAAGAGGAGAAGGAAGCTCAACACTCAAGAGAGAAGATCTTCGAGGACTCGAATATCTCCATGGACGACGTCTTCAACGTGTCAGGATCTGGTAGCAAGTCAGTCGTTAAGAATGAAGAAGAAGCCAGCAGAACGAAAACGACGACGACAACTGAGACAACATCGGAAAAATCAACAAGAACCGTGCATACTTCTCCAAAATCTGATGACGTGACATCTTCGGCTTCAATTACAATCAAAGACGCGCCATCCAACGAAGTCATCAACCTGGATGACGTGTTTGTAACTGGATCTGCCTCGAAAAGTGACGTCTTCGACGAAGAGGATAAGAAAATAAAGCGACGGATTGCCGAATTCGAGAGGAGCAAGCAGGAAAAGGAAGATCAGAAGACGGGAGTGGTGACGGAGTCAACGTCATCGAGAAGAATATTCGATGAGTCAGATATTTCAATGGATGATGTTTTCGCCGTTCCGAAGAAGCTAGAGTCACCGAACGAAACGCAGACAGTCAGCTTGGAGAAGGTCTTCGACGTCAAAGATTTGAAGAAACCGGATGACACCGATGAGCAAGAAAGCGTTGAAATCAAGAAGAGAATGGCCGAGTTTAAACGGAATGAGGAAGAGAAGGCGAGACAGATTCAGATGCATGAAGAGAGTCGTGTAGTTCACGAGAAGATCTTCGAAGACTCGAGCATCTCTGTCGATGACATTTTCGGTGGAAAGGAGAAGACACCTTCTCAAGTGGAACCAGTGGAGCCAAAAGATGTCGTTGAAGAAGAGCAACGGATTGAAAAACGAGTTGCCGAATTCGAGAAGAGCAAAGAAGAGCAGGAGATCCATCGGGTAGAGGAAGAGAAGACGGTGCATCATTCCACTGTGAAGATCTTCGAGGACTCTGACATCTCCATGGACGACGTCTTTGCTCCACCTCCAGCGCATCGTAGTTCTTCTTCTGCCATCACGATGATTGTGAAGCCAAAGGAGACGTCATCTGGCTCCATCAACTTGGACAATGTCTTCGAAACTGAAAATCTGAAGAAACCGGTCCCAGCAGATAAAGAAGAGGAGAAGGAGCTTCAGAAGAGAATCAACGAGTTCAAGAGAAATGAGGCGGAGAAGGAGCGGCAATTGGAGTTGAACAAGGAGACTCCAGTCACTCATGAGAAGATCTTCGAAGACTCCAGAATCTCCATTGATGACGTGTTTGGTGGGAGGAAGATTTCGACTTCTCAAATTCAACCAGTCGAGCCGGAAGATGTAGTTGAGGAGGAAAAACGGATCGAAAAACGGGTCGCCGAATTCGAGAGGAGTGAGGAAGAGAAGGAGACTCGTCGAGTAGAAGAGGAGAAGGAATCTCACCATTCAACTCAAAAGATCTTCGATGATTCCAACATCTCCATGGACGACGTCTTCAGTCCTCGGACGCCTAGCAACTCAACTTGCCCAATGAGTACGGGACAAAAAGAGACGTCATCAGCTTCTATCAATTTGGACAACGTCTTCGACACCAATAATCTGAAGAAACGAGATCAAGAAGGAGAAGCAGAAGACAAAGAATTCAGAAGACGGATTGATGAATTCACTCGGAACGAAGAGGAGAAAGAGAGGAAGCTTGAGATGGAGAGAGAAGAAGTTCATTCGAAGCACGAGAAGATTTTCGAGGACTCGATCATCTCTGTGGATGACATTTTCGCTGGGACTAAACCATCGACGTCAGATGTGCAGCCAGTGAAAGCGAATGACGTACCCGAAACTACAGATGAAACTACAACTGCGTCCTTTCCTCGAGATGAAACGTGTCAGCCATCAGTGACATCTTCATCTCACTTGAACTTGGATGACATATTCGTTCCTGGAAAGTCTTCGGATACCGGTGATAACGAAGAAGACCTGAAGATCAAACGGAGAATCGCCGAGTTCAAGAAGAGCCAACAGGAAAAGAGTCAACTCCAGCACCAAGATACTTCATCTGCATCCAGGCCTCACTTCTTCAGTGATTCGAACATCTCCTTGGACGACGTCTTCAACGCGTCCTGTTCTTCAAAACCAGAAGAAACTGTCGAAACTCCAAAGCCACCAGTTGCCCCAGCTAGATCAAAACCAGTGTTCTCCAACTCCGACATCTCTCTTGATGACGTCTTCCCATCAACAATAATCAAAACGTCTTCTGAAACGGAGACCACCAAAACCACCACAACGACCACTACGGAAACCACTTCAGAATCCTACTCGAAGCGTTCTCGTCCTACTCTCGACGACCTCTTCGGTCCACAAACCCCCACTGCCATTCCCACAGTTGCCATTTCCACAGAGAAAGAAGACGTCCCACCAACAGCTCCGTTGAGGCCTTCGAAGAATCTAGCCCATCTTCAAGTTCCCGGAAAGTTCAACGAGTCGATGATGTCGACGACTTCCACCATCAGTCTCGACGACTCTTTCAACAACTCGTTCGCAGTTTCCCAACCGAAAATGAGAAAAGAGTTGACACTTCCCGTCGACAACTGGATCGACAGTCTAGTGGCGACGGCTACCGAAGAAGCGACAAGAGAGGCGCCGAAGACACCAAAGACTCCGAAACACTACCCATCTCCAACGAGAATCAGTCAGGAAATCCAGTACGAGTGGGTGGCGGACCTAGTGGGAGTGGAGGAAGAGAAACAGGAGGACGTCAAGTCCGAGGAGCAACATCTTCAGAAGCAGGATAGCACGTGGGTGTCGAGTGTGGTCTACCGACCGACATTGGAGACGAGTGCGTACACCTTGCGAGCAAGTCAAGTGGAGCCGGAGCTCGACATGGATCACGTGTTCAATGAGTGTCTGTTGAGAAAGAAGAAGGACGACGAGGAGTGCGAGTGTTCGGCATGTCGGCTCACAGAGCAGGAGCTGGAGGAGATGAAGAAGAGAAGGGTGGGTGTGGGGGCTTTTGGGTTTTAGTTTGCTGCTGGGGTAGTTTATGTTAACTTTTATCTGAAATTAACTCTGAACAAGTTTCTTCCAGATCGAGACAACAATTCTGAAACAAAAAGAGAGAGCGTCCATGGAAAGTGAACCAACTGAACGGAGAAACGTCGAGATTCTAACCCCCTCCAACTTCTCGATCGATGACATTTTCCACATCCCCCTTCACGTCCAAACCGAGTCTATCCAAATCCCGTCTACATCATCTGAAGCCCAAATGCCATCCACCTCTTCTCCACCACTCAAGTCCACCCGCACCTACTATCTCTCCCCGAAGGTGTCGGAAACAGTGACGACTACACACCAATGGAAGGACAACGACATTTCGATGGACGAGATCTTCAGTCCAGTGTCTGTCGCTTCCAATGGAAACGACAATCGGAGATTCTCTAACTTCTACGAGGACCGAAGCGGGTGGGACACGATGGGCAGTGAGGACAGTGGAGTGATGTCGGGCGGAGGTAGAAGACGTTCGTCGAGGATCATGGATCAAGTGATTGATGAGGCCTTCAAGGGCATTTTCGAGTCACCCATCCAGCCATCGACCTCGGGAACCACCACCAAGGCGGAGAAGAGAGAGTGAGCACTTTATTTTTCGAAAAGAAAGTTAATATGTAACATTCCAGTTCGACACAATATGACGACTACTACATCACTTCCCTGAACCAGACAGAGGTAGAATCAGTGGATTCTGAAGTGGATGGAGAGAACTTGGATGTCACGCAGTTTGTGGACGATATCCTCGGGAAGAGCATGGATGAGGCGGCGTTTTTGAGCAGCACCAAATCATTGAGAGGTGTGTCACTCTTTATATAATGAATTTTTAATTTTTAACATTCAGATCACACTGACACATCCATCGATCGCAAGAAGTCTACTGAGAAGATGCATCCTTACTATCGTACTCGGACGGACACTTCGATTGATAGACGCTCCAAGCCAGCAGTGATCTCTGAAGAGACCATCGAGATTCAAGAGCCGGAAACTGGAAGTCACGATGAAATAATGAAGCTGGTGTTTGTCGATAAGACCTCACTGCCGAGTTCTGCTTCGAGAGGAAGTTTGGGTCGTTCTCAATCGAGAGTGAAGCCGAATGATGAAGAGCTACTGGAAATTGAGATCAGACCAGAGTACTTCTTGATTCGAGGCTCCTACTCGTTGTTGATTCCGAAATCAGACCCTCTCGGACAGATGCTTCAGGTGAGAACAACCACTTCTTATCGTATAGGTGCAATCAATAATTAATTTATGTTTACGTCCGCAATCACTCGTATTGTTTACAGAAGCTCCGCGACCAGAACGACTCGCTGGCCACCCTCGACTTCTCGCTGACCAGAAAACTGAAAAAGCTGCTAGTAAGCTGCATTCGTGAGAAAGCCGCTGGTCAAATGGCCTCTTCGAAATGTATGTCTCATCCCTCACTCAGAATTCGCTCAAAATTATCTTTATAGACGACGGGCTCTCGAGCCGCGGTCAAAGTTTAATCGAGTCCGTCGATCACGCCTCCACAACTTTTCTGAAGATGAACGTCAACAAGTACTTGCCGGAGACGAATCCCCACGGAATCGTGAACTTTTGCACCGCAGAGAACAACATTTGTACGCCTCTGCTCGAGGAGCGGTTCAAACATCTCGAGTTGTTCTTCCCCAACACTGAACACTTGGCGAGATACCCGCCGTCTGGAGGCTGGCCAGAAGCCAGAGAGGTCTTGGTGAAGTACTTCAAAGAGTTCATGGGCGCCAAGGTGAACACGGAGGAGTTGGTGTTGACGGCTTCCACCAGAACTGGATACGATGTCTGTAGTTATTGCCTCTTTGAGCAAGATGGTGAGGAAATGATGAAAGAGAGAAATGAGTGTTCAAGTTCAGATATTCTACTGACAAACGGACCTGTCTACACTGGAACCATCTCAAATGTGAACGAGAGAGCTCAATGTATTGTTGAATGTGTCGAGGTAAACAACAATCAGATATGCTCAAACTTACATTCATTCTAGACCGACCTCTCCAACCCCCGGCTAGAAGTGAAAAAGTACGAAGAAGCTCTGGAAGCACAACTCTCGCAAGACAACACAGTGGCCGGAGTGATCATCGTCAACCCGCACAACCCCCTCGGCGTCGTGTTCCCTCCAGAAGACGTGGTGACTCTCTGCAACTGGGCCGCCTCCAAAAACTTGCACGTCGTGATTGATGAAGTGTTCGCGAACTGCGTCTTCGACAAGTCCTCCAAGTTCCGTCCGTTCCTCTCGTACCGCCATCGGGTGCACCGACCGGAGAACGTCGCGTGGCTCTGGAGCGTCAGCAAAGACTTCGGACTCCCTGGGCTCAAATACGCAGTGATTCACTCGGCGAACGAGGGGCTCAGGAGAGCGGCGTTGAAGCTGCAGCTGTACCATCCGTGCTCTCCATTCGTGCAGGACTTTGCGGTGAAGTTGTTGTCGGATTCTGGTGAGACTGATAGCGTTATCCATATAACTTGTTGGTTTCAGAGTGGCTCCGCGAGTTCCACACCGAGGTGACCAAGCGAATGGCGATTCATTATCGATACACTGTCGAGAACTTGAAAAGACTCGAGATTCCATTTGTCCCAGCTCAAGCAGGCATCTTTGTGTTTGCAGATTTTTCAAAGGTTTCCTCTACATATTCTGAAGTTCCAAATAATTACTTTCCAGTACTCCAAATCCAACGACACCATCGGAGAGCTTGAACTGTTCGAGCGTCTCGCCTCCGCGGGAGTCATGCTCACTCCAGGAGCCCATCAGAAATGCCACGTGGCAGGCTGGTTCCGCCTAGTGTTCGCCTGCTCGAAACAAGAGCTCGAGGAGGGCTTCAGAAGACTCTACGCCTACCTGGGAAGCCATCTTCAACCAGTCGGAACACTTCATTATTCTTAACCTTATAAATTTAAAAACCCCTAGATTGCTTTATGAATTTCATGTGATACCCCCGTGCGTTTTTGCTGCTTGCTTTCGTTTTTTTTTTGTGAAACCACATGAATAAATGGATGGATATAGAGGATGCACTCTTTTATGGGGGCGCGGGTGCCAGGCACGCGGACCTCCCAGTGTTCGTGTGTTTTACACAGGGAGTCTTCGAGGAGAGTCCATCCGTCAACCGTTTTTTTTGACAAGTTGAGAGGGCGAGAAGAAAAATGAAAAGTGTGCCTTGGGATGCTCCTGCAGATGCTCAAGCAACTCGGTGTTATTCACATCTCCTGATTAGAAGTGAAGCTCAAAGCAGGCTCAATATCAGCTCAAAACGTAATCGTTCTATTCCTGGCCAAATCCGGGATCATTCAAAGTAAGACCAACCGAATCGTTCTCCCCATTTCCCCCATGCTCTTCTCATCATTTGTTTTTCCGTGGGTCCAATTCAATTTCCCACCCTCACCCACGCCATTACTCTTCAGAAAGTGCTCCTCGTGCTCATTTTTTGTATATTCCGTCGTTTGCTCAACAGATTACATTATTTACCTGCTCTCCCTCCCTCTCTCTTTCTCGACGACACAGTTTTCGGCGATTTGAAAACCACTTTCGTTTTTATCTTTTTTATGATATTATCATTATCGGTTTCTCCACATTACATTGGACCTGCTGAACTTTTTACAAGTTATTTCCAAAAAGTTCAAAGGTAATTCAGGATGGGGGAAAACATTCCTGAGTCACTTTGACATTGAATATTCCAGTATGATAACACGGCGCCACCATTTCGCACGTCTGTCTGGAGCCATCTCTCGCCTCACTTATCATCGTTACTGACAACTTTTATAAGCCAATTGATGGCCTTGTGCCAAGAAGTTTGCTGCATTCTTCTTTTTGTTTCCTTTTTTGCTTCTGATGTCTCGTTACGAAGAGAAGTGGAGCAAAGATTGGAATTGGGTCTTATCAGTGTGTGCCACCTGAAAGATAGGCGGAGCAGCATTGTGAAAATAATTTAATATTTTAACTTGATGTATTCTGCATACTTTGTTTGATAGCTACAAATGAGTTCATTGTGAACTTTTAACATCAGTCTTTAGAGAAGTACTGAAGTCTCAGAACACAATTTGAAGTAGATCCTTTTCAGGAATAGTCCTTTCAAAGTTACTGAATTGTTCCAACTCATACCTAACCGATACCGATTAACTTTCCGAATGATTCGGGTCAAATTTCGCAATCGTTCTTCTGGTAGTAGATCTTCGCGCCGCACATTTTACGACGTCGGCTTTCGACGCCAACGACGATTAAACACAACAGCCTTCGGTCTATGAAGACACTACTTTTATGCGATTCAGCCGATTTGACCTCCTGTTCTTCCCCCTTTTTTCCTTCCTTCTGCGCCCATTGTTCTCTGCTTTTTTCTCAGTTAACAACATTTCGAATATAACTTGGCACCGGAAGAGTGGGTGGCAAATGATTTCACATCGGAAACGGAATGGGGGTGTTCACGCCTCATTGAGATTTCCTTTTTTATCCCGAAAGGGGCGTGCAGCTTTTTTTGAAACTTCGAGTCATTCGCAACAGGGTGCGAACGCTTTCATCACGTCATCCAAGAGAGCCCACACTCGACGATTCTGCAGAAGAGGGCAACTAATCTGGTTACCCCCCTCCGCACTTCCCCTTTTTTGTTGTGGAGATTCTCTTTCAGTCTCTTTTTCAGCCGCCCATGCGGACCGAACATTTGTCGTTTCATCTGCTCGCCTGGATATGTCTAGTCTCCTCGAATCCGATTGCACAAAAGGGCGGGTTGGGTAAGCTTTCATTTTTGCTTATTTGGTTATTATGAATGCTCATGAAGATCATCTTCCAGCAAAACATTGTATCTTTTTCAGGTGTTCTGGATATCTCTGACAGCAATGACATATCAGTACGTCAGAGGTTCGAGGACGTCATCCGATTGGATTGTGCTTCTCAACGGAGGAAAGCGCTGAATCGGAAGACAGCTGGCGATTCAAGGATATACGTTCCGTCGTGCTCCACCAAGAACTCATTGTGAGCAACTTCTCTTTAGTCTCATCAAACTGTCTTTGTTTCAGATTATACGACAAGGTGCAATGCTACGATATATCCGCCTACTGCTGGTGCGTCGACGAGATTTCCGGCGAGCCCAAAATCGGCTCCTCCACGTCACGTGGCAAGCCAAAGTGTGACGACGTCACGACGCCGACACCATCTGCCATCGCACCGCGGCGCGTTCGACGCAACAATCGATGCAAGGAGAAGAAGAGGACGCGATTCCTCCGACGGCTCGTGTCCACGATGAAATCCGAGATGATAATGAGCGGCATCAACGCGACGAAAGTGAGCAGGGACTCGGCGATCCGGTGGAAATTCAACCAGCTCAATGTGAACCACAACAATGTGCTCGAGCGCGTCGAGTGGAAGCCGTACAAGTCGGTGCTGTTGGAGTGGAAGAATGTGCGACAGTGCTCGCGGAGCCTGTTCAAAACGTGCGATTTGGATCGGGATAGGAAGTTGACTTTTGATGAGTGGAGAAAGTGCATTGTTCAAGGTAGGAAAGTATCAGTAGAATATCCATGAAACAAGAAGGGTTCCAGAAATCAACCGAGTTCCAGCAAAACGACCCGAACAGCTCAACCCATTCCTGTACATTCTAAGACCTGAATAGTTTGTACATTGTCATTTTAAATGTGTAACTCCTTATTCCATCAACGGGTCCCTTTCTCATTCTGTTTCCCCCAATCCATTTGTCTTTCACCCACATATTTTGAAGCATAATAATAATGTTAATAAGTACTGACACAATAATATTGCCTATCGATCTAGTTTGAGAGCTTTTAATGTAGATATTCTGAAGTCCGGTGTAATAAAAAGAATCATATTGAGATCAATATTTGGTTGAATAAATAATTGAAATTTTACGTGGACTTGTGGAATTGAGGGATATGGTCAGAAGAAGATCGATTTATTTCACAAATTAAGAAAAATGGATTTCGCGTCTTCGCTGCCGGCTGCTTCTTCTTCGAACATCGGATTGCACACCTACAACTCGGCAGCTGACCTCACCACTGGCAATGTGTCAGTTCGTTCTTCCCCATCTCCTCAACTATCATAATCTTTCTTGGATTCTAGAATATCCCTGGAGAAAAACGAGTTCCTGTTCGATCTGGGCACTTCCAACTCTTGCACTCGCCCCTTGGAAAGCTTCATTCAACTGATCTCCGCATCGAGTGTGGCCAAAGAGTTCTCCCACTTCGCCACCCTCCCTCTCTCCCGTTTCCGAACCGTCGACGCCTTCTTCGACCATCCCGACCTCAACAAACTCGGCGAGCTTACAGTCTACGAGCAGACACGTGTCAGAGCCATCCACAAACAGGGGCACAACTATCTGAATGCGTCGTGGATCGATGGCTTCAGGGAAGTGCGCAAGTTCATCGTGACGCCTTCGCCGATCGCGGAGACTGTGAGCCAGTTCTGGCGAGCTGTGTACGATCGCAACTCGCTGGTGGTGGTAACATTCAGCGATCTGGTGGATGAGAATAAGAAGCCGTGGGTGCCGGTGAAGCAGGGCGAGAGAATGACTGTCGACGACATGCACATCGAGATGGAGAACATTCGGAACGTCCGTCACGGGTGCAACTCGGCAGTGTTGAAAGTGACGAAGCAAGGGCTGACGAGCAAGACGGTGCTCCTGCTTGCTTACTCCGGATGGGGAGAGATGGCTTACCCAGAACGTCCGTCGGATGTGCTCAACTTGTTGGTGGACATGAATCATATGAGGGAGATTGTCAGGAAGAAGGCTGTCGAGGAGAATAAGTTGGATGAAGGGGTGAAGTGAGTTGAAGAACGAGATGCGGATTTTAAAGAGTAAGATTTAGAACCCCCGTAACTCTGGTCTGCTTCGACGGATTCTCCAGAAGCTGTACTTTCGCAGCCCTCGACATCCTTTGCAACCGTCTCGACGCCTCGCATGCCGTCGGAACTCCATTCATCGATATTCTCGACACAATTGCCAGAATCCGAATGCTCCGTGGATCTGCCTGCTTGGTAATTACCCCATTCTTCATCATTCAGAAACAATCTTTCAGAAATCGGAGCAATACGTGTTCCTTTCAATGGCGATGCTCGAGTACGCCCTCCGCCACCACTACGTCTCGCTGACCCTGATCGAGAAGATCCGTCTCGATGGCTTCGTTATCAAACGTCATGCGGACGCCTAAATACCTTTTGTTTTTCTGAAAAAACAATAAAATTTTTGAGTCACACTTCTTTTTTTGCCTTCGAATGGTCTTCAGATTTTTCACGGCTGACCTAGATTGGAACTTTCCTCAATTACCTCATTTCTCATCGTCACTTCCCCTTTTTTCCATCATGACGTTTCATATTCTGTTGGTTCTGGTACTATCTGTTGGAGTTTGTGACTTTCAAATTTTTCAAGAAGTCCCGATTCCGGTGAGAAGTTTTTCACTGATTGTAAATGAGTAACAACAACCTGAAATTGTTCAGGTGGGGTTAGGAATGGGGATGGGGATGGGAATGCCGATGATGGGGATCCCGATGCAGTATCCATCGATGCACTATGTCGGAAATCCATTCGAGAATCAAATGGAAATCGTGAGAATGAATTCTGAATCTCTGTCTCAATACAATTTTCATAGGAGTACTCCCCGATCACTCAACTCGTCTCTTCCATTGCGCATCTAGTGGAGATGCATCAGAGGAGCAAGGATAACGACGAGCACTCTCATTCTCTATCCAGTAAGAGCATGTTCGCAGAGCTGCCACGTGGCAATCCAGCGCCGTTGATCTCGAATCCAAGATTCAACTTGATACCGTACTCACATGAAGGTCTCGGAGGGAACTCTGCGCCTCAATCGACATCGAAGCTGATCAACTCGATACCAAGTAAGTGGCCAGAGTCTCTATGATCAGGGGTAGAAGAAAACATAGCATAGAAAAAGTGTAGTCGTTGCAGATGAGAGTATTCCTTCGGTGATGTGGAGGATAGGAGATTTGGTTGGACAGCAAGAGAAAACGAGGGTAAAGGAGAACTTGTACGATATGAATAAGATCAAAGGGTTTCCGATTATGAAGGTGAGTGGAACACTCCAAGTTTTTAAAATGGAAATCTCAAAGTAATTCACAAAAGAGTCTTTAGAGCCCTGATGACGATCTAGCAGTTCAACACGATGAGAAACCCAGTAACAAGTCATGGACGATACTGGAAATTGCGAGAAAAGTTTTAGGAGTTGGTATGCATACTCTTCGTTACATTTTTCACCCTTTTTATTTGAGACGAACTCCCAACGGCTCGAGAAGGAAACGCCATCGCGCAACTGATGGATGAGTTGAAAAAGGAGAGAGAGCCTCCGAAACTCGGAAACTTTTGAATTTTCATTTTCTGTACATAATAAATAGTTTTCAAGACTCCCGTTTACTTTGCATCAAAAACTATAAAACAACTACTGTCTCTTCAAGTATTCCGCATAGTCAATCACTCCATCCCCATTCGTATCGAGGTCGTCGAGAACCGCATCCACGAGTCGCTCGATCTCCCCTTCATCGGTTTGTGGTAGTCCACGACCTCCATCTGAATTCGTCCTCTATTGATAACTTTTATCTTTCTTTGTTTACCATATTCATCGTGAGTGTGTGTCAACGCCTTCAGAATCTCAATGCCATCAATTTCATTGTCCTTGTTCAAATCGTGCATCGAGAAATAGTGGAATCTCTGCTGCTCTTCGGACAGCTTCTCCACTTCTATCTTGTTCTCCAGATGTTGTTTGATGTGACTGAAAAGTGACGTGAAACTTGTCCATGGAGCGTACTTACCCTTCATCGTGCACTTGATTTTCATCTGCGAATGTGTACGTCGCACTGTGGACCGCTAAATTTTATTGATTAGTTACTTAACATTTTAAAATAAAAACAAAAATAATAGAGTACCTGAGAGCAGAAAGAAAGAGAGCAACAGCGAGCGCATCGTGAAGGGAAAAGTGGGAGACACTCGCCCACTTTTCAATCTTTTATTATCAGTCCTCTCCAACACGCCTTTCACTTTTCAGTATACTACGTAGCTCTCCAAGTTGTGCAAATAGACCATTGTATGGCTGCTAGACATATAAATCATCAGTTCAATTTTTCATCCCAGTGAAGAAAAATAAAAAGGAAATGGACAACAATATAAATTATGCAAAGATACAAACATTTCAAAAAACATATCACAAATGCAAGTTAATGACTAAAATTGGTAGGTCGGGGGGAGAGAGAGAAGGGGGTCTTTGACTATTATGTACCAGTGAAAGTGTTAAAAGTGAGAAAGAAAGAAAATGTGTTGTTTTAGCAGCCGGTGGAACCCAGAAGTCGTAATTCTTATCAGTGTCTAATCAGTGTCGATTATTGTTGCGTTCCCGTCTTCGCCATTTGCTCTTGGTGAGTTCTCGCCTGGTCCTCGCGCATCTTTTGTGCCTTCAAGAACTCTCCGTAGTCGATGAAGCCGTCGGCGTTGAAGTCGTCGTCTCTGCAAGACAAATTTGTTGTTTTTATTTGAGAAGTTGATTGTCCAACCTCAGGATACTGTCAATCATGGTCTCCAGCTCGACCTCACTTGGAAGCGGTGGTGGCTGATTGTTCGCGTTGTTTTGAGTGTGTTGCGGTCCAGGGTTTTCTATAAAAAGTAACTTTTAGGGGAGCAGTTCGAACTCTTTAAAACCTGCGTGGAAATGGGTGATCGCCTTGATCAACTCGACGCCGTCCAACTTTCCGTTCTTATCCAAATCGTGCATGTTGAAGTAGTGGAATTGGAGTTGCTCGGGCGTCATGTTGGCCGTCGGGTCCACTTTTCCATCCAAGTGTTCCTTGATGTGACTGCAATGTTTTACAGTATAGTTTCGTTTTTTTTTCCAATTTTGCAAAGTCTTCAACAAACACGACTCACTGCTCATCTCTGGCCTGCTCTCCACCAAACTGCTGCTGCTGCTGTCCGGGCTGTGCATGCTGGGCGTGTTCCGGCTGTCCTCCCTGTATCGATTTTCTCACTTTTTCAATTTATTAAAGCAAAAAGCTCACCTGGTTCGGAAATTGTTGTGGCTGATGGGCTAGGGAGCCAAGAATGAGGCAGGAAACCACTAGGCACTTGGTCACCATTCCTGATAATCGATAATTTTTCAAAATTTTTAAGAAAAAGAGAGAAAATCAATAAGAAATCAGCGAAAAACGGAAGAAAACGGAAGCGTGAAGTGGAAGCATAAAATAAATAGGTGTGGATTTACGGGGGTATACGGTAAATGAGCGCCGACGTGTTCCAAGCTGTACGGTAAACTGGAAAAACAATGCGATAAACAATGGGTTTCCATGGGTTTTGAGAAGTTTTAAGTTTGTCACAACATTTTTCACATCTGAAAATACCAATTTCATGCAAAAACCGGCTCAAAAAATAGAAAATACTCAATTTTGGCCTGCATTGTGAAGCGTGTTTATGACGCTCCGCGGACGCAACGAGACGCACCACACATTGATTGTTCGCTTTCCACGACGCCGAGCTGGTTTTCTTGTTTTTATTTGCATTCGCCGCCGTTTTCGCCTTGTTTCCTTACTTTTCGGAAGAAAAAGAGCATCGTTTCAATAAATCTGAAAAGATTTCAGGACTCCCGATGTCGGATGTCGGACTTTGCCAATATTAGATCTCGCCGTCGCATTCCAGACCAGTCGTACTACTCCACTGTCGATTTCGACGTCGCCGACCCCGATCAGAAGAGCCACAAGCCGAACAACGCCTACAGCCACACCTTCTCCACCGTCTTCAACGCGTCCGCCTCGCAACTTTGGAATTCCGCGCAGGTTTCTATTGCTTTTTCGAAGATAGCGATCGTCCAAGAGAGGAAATATCTCGTTTTTTGTTTCCAGGAAGCGCTAGCGCCTACATACGAGACACCAGCAAGCGGAGAGTCGGTCGTCGAGGATCGATACTCCGAGGCACTCGAGTCGCTGAGCATTTTCGGAAGCCCCTTGGACCGTATCATTATCACGATGCCGTCGAGAGATCGAACTTCCGAGTTTAGGGCCACCGCCAAGTCTTACGAGGTTTGATTGATATTTTGAGTTGATTAACTGAAATATCTTGCTATTCCAGATGAAAGCGGCAGCCAATGGAGTTCGACCGCAGCCGAAGCATGAGCTGCTCGCCGAATCGGTGCAATTCAACCAATTCGCGAAGAGAATCGGCCGAGAACTGTCCCAAACTTGCGCCAAAATGGAGAAGCTCGCCGAGTTCGCAAAGAAGAAAAGTTTATACGAGGATCGCGCTCAAATCGACCATCTTTCTGGCATCGTGAAGTCGGACATCACGGGTCTCAACAAGCAGATCGCAGCGCTTCAAGAGTTCTCCGCGCGACGAGCCGGCGGAGGGAAGAATCAGAGCAACGGGCACAGCAGTCTGGTGGTCGTCGGGTTGGCGTCGAAGCTGGCGAATGTTAGCAAGGACTTCCAGTCTGTTTTAGAGATTAGCACTGAGGTATTTTGATTTGAAATCTTATTAAAATCAAAACATTAAATTAAAGAAATATTTTTCAGACGATGAAAGCTGAGAAGAATCGTCGTGATAGATATTCGAATATGGGACAAGTGGGGCTCCCGTCTTCTTCGTCCGGAGCCAACGTGCGATCGAGACTTCTTCAAGATGACGAGCAGCACGGCTCCTCGAGCATTGCTCTTGATATGGGAGCAATGGATAATATGCAAGCTCAACGAACGATGGTAAATTTTTAATTTGATCTTTTTTAATGAGCCTGACTGCTGAATAATTATTAGAAAATAACACGAAAAATAATGTTGCAGCAACAAAGAGACACCTCCCTAGAATATGCACAAGCTCGTAGCAACACAATGGCGACTATCGAGGGCTCCATCTCAGAGCTCGGGCAGATCTTCTCGCAACTGGCGTCCCTTGTCAGTGAGCAAGGAGAAATGATCACTAGGTATCCATCAAAACGCCTCAAATTTTATAATGAATCCGTTCCAGAATTGACTCGAACGTCGAGGACACCGCCCTGAACATTGACATGGCGCACTCGGAGCTGGTGAGATACCTGCAGAACATCAGCAAGAACCGCTGGCTCATGCTCCAAGTGTTCGGCGTCCTGATGGTCTTCTTTGTCGTTTTCGTGCTCTTCCTCACCTAAACACTTCCAACTGTAAAAATGAAACGAGCCCCCGTGTTTCCATATCGTTCACAGTAGTCCCGCTACTGATTTATTTATTGATACTTCTTCCCGATTATGTAAAATATTTTTTTAAATGTTTAGTAATGCAACTCGTGGTAGTCCTTCTTCGCCTGTGATTCTTTCCTGGATGCTTTTTTCTTTGACTTCTCCACACCTCTGCATAAATGCAAGTTTATCATTATTTTTTAAATTTTCTTCCGTCGAACTTATCCCATGGTTTCACTATCCATCTGTATCTTTTTTCAATTGTTTATGTTCACAATCATTAAAACCAGCTTCCAGGCACATTCAGATGAGGGTCTCCGCCGGTCTGATGATCGGTGGCTCGTGCGTCGCGACGGCGGCCACCGTACTCAACGCGTTCGTCATCAACAAGCAGTTCTACCCGTCGATTGTGTACCTGTCGAAGAGCAACGCCAGTATGGCGGTGATCTACGTCCAGGGCCTTGTGCTCATCTACTTGATGTTCCAGCTGCTCAAATCGCTCTTCTTCGGAGACTTGAGAGCTGCTGAGGCAGAGGTGAGCTCCTCATCAACTTCCCGGAACGAATAAAACTTCCAGCACCTTTCGGAACGAACCTGGCACGCTGTTCTGGAGACGTGCCTCGCGTTCACAGTCTTCCGCGACGACTTCTCCGCCATCTTCGTCCTCCAGTTCGTCGGTCTCCTCTTCATCAAAAGCTTCCACTGGCTGGCGGATGACCGGGTGGATATGATGGAGAGGAGCCCTGTGATCACACTCCGCTTCCATCTCCGAATGATGACAGTGCTGGCGGCTCTCGGATTCGCCGACTCTTACTTTGTCTCGAGCGCCTATTTCAGCACAATGACGCGTGGAGCCAGCTCGCAGATTGTATTCGGATTCGAGTGAGTTTTGAGATTTTGAATATAAAAAAGAAAGTGAATTGTTCAGGTACGCGATACTGCTGGCGCTGGTGCTCCATGTGACAATCAAGTACTTGCTCCACATGCATGATCTGAGAAATCCGCAATCCTGGGACAACAAAGCTGTCTACTTGTTGTACGCCGAACTTTTCATCAGTGAGTATATTTCCCTTTGAAAATTTCGATTTCATAATTGGGCTTGGTTCACTCCCGATCTTTCTATGGCATTTATGAAGAAAGAGCTCGTTAGATTAGGTCGTTACACTTTGAATTGAAACTGAAAAGTGGACTATTCGAATGATACTCTCAACTACAGTAACCCTCATGAGATTCAAATGCACAGTTATGCTTGATTTCAGATCTCATCCGCTGCCTTCTCTACGGCTTCTTCGCCGTGATCATGCTCCGAGTGCACACGTTCCCCCTCTTCTCAGTCCGCCCGTTCTACCAGTCAGTGCGAGCTCTTCACAAGGCGTTCCTCGACGTCGTCCTCTCGCGACGAGCCATCAATGCGATGAACTCGCAGTTCCCAGTGGTCACCGCCGAAGAGCTCTCCTCGATCGACGCCACGTGCATCATCTGCCGTGAAGAGATGACTGCGGAGTCGGCGCCGAAGAGACTTCCGTGCTCGCACGTCTTCCACTCTCATTGCCTGAGGAGCTGGTTCCAGAGACAACAGACGTGTCCGACGTGCCGAACTGATATTTGGAGTAAGAGATCGGTTTCTTGAAGTGTATTCAGTGTATCTGTTTCAGATGGAAGGAACGAGAACACTGCAGATATCCTCAGAAACGCAAATGCGGCGGCAGGAGCAGCTCAGCAACCGGCTGCTGGAATTCCCCCGTTCATGCCCGCATTCCTCGGCCATCAGTTCGGATTCCCGCCGCCACCTGCTCCGGGAGCTCAAGGTCCCTTCCCTCACCAGATATTCTATGCTCCGGCTCCTGCCAACCGACCGGAGTTCCAAAATCTCATCCCGACTCCTCCACTCCCTGGCGCAGGTCCTCCCGCCATGTTCCCCATGATGCCACCACCTCCACTCCCTGGAACTCCTGCGGCGAATGTCTCTGCGAACACCAATCCGAGGTACGCGGAGCTCACCACCGACGAGTTGAGGAGAATGGAGGGAGACACGCGAGAGGCGATTCTCGCACGTCTTCAGGCGATGGACAACGTGCTCGTGCTTCTGGAGTCGGCGCAGATGCAGATGATTCAACTGGCCGCCATCCAACGCCTTCAGAACCACTTGTCGGATCCGGAGGAGATTCCGACAAGACCGATGGATTCTGAAATTGAGGTGATGCCTCTGCCAGAAGACGTCGCGACGTCTTCTGATTCGCCCACGCTCGAAGAATCTCCATCGTCTTCTTCGCCAACGTCGCTTTTCCGAAATTCACAACCGTCCACATCATCATCTACATCCACAGCAGCAACAACGCCTGCTACACCTTCCACTTCCTCCCCGAGAACCCCAGAAGCGGAGGAAATTCGTCAACGTCGTCTGGCACGTCTTCTTGGCGAAAACCACTGAATCTCTGTGATCCGATAATATCATCATCCCAATGAAACTTGTGCTAGTAAATAGTTGTGTAAAAAGTGTTGAATAAAACCAAAGTTTCCATGTGATTCTGCTCATCTTCCTGATAATTCCCCTTCCCACTCTTCTACCCGTTGGGTCTTAAACGTGTACTTTGAGCTAAGCTATTATTTTCCCTTCTCCAAACTTTTTTGGACTAGTAATTTATTCGTTTCTCTCAATTGTGTCCCACTTTTCCCGATACAACCGCTCTCATCTGTTTTCTTGTCATTTTTCCTTCGCAGCTCTTTAATAAATTCGAATCGTTAGTGGAGAAAAGTTGGGGCTCACGCCAGGCCGACAGTTGACTGTGATTCGTCCAGATCCGATGCGGCGGATCACGAGACAACTGAAGGCGCGGTCGTGGAGACCTCGGAATACCAGCAGAAGGGTGCAAAGTGACGCGGAGTTCCCGAGATGAGCGACGGTTCTAGTCATTGCCATGTCCGGAAGGACTAAGCGCCGTGCGCCCATCTCGAGAATCGCGTGTGGAATATGAAGGAAGCTCCGGGAGAAGTGACGGAATGGCGGTGGGCGCGTTGCCTTTTATACCTGCGCTCGGGTGTGGGAACGACGGCGAGAGAGCGGTGCGCAGCGTGCGGTTTGAAAGAGACGCCAGACAACGAGACGAAAGCTGGCGTGGGAAACTCCGCCCACTTTTGACCGCGCGAAAGTTGCCGAGTTTGAATTTTGCGCTTTTTGAACGGATTTTCGGCTGGAAAATGATAGGAACTGAATGAAATGAAGGAATTTTATAAATTATGAATATAATTACGTCTTCAGGGTCATAGAGGGATCTCCGGATCTATGGGAAAAGCATGGATTACAAGTTTTTGCAGATGGATAAAAAATTTTACAGATGTTTCGAGAGAATGCATATCATGTTATCAATATTCGGCTTTTAAACGTTCTTTAACTTGTCTGTAGAGCAAGAATTCAGGTCCTATCGCTGAAATTTGCTGGAATTTCGAAAATTATGGAAAAGTAGTACGGTAGCACTCGGAAGTGTGTGGCTTGGCGTGTCGGTGTCACAAAAAATCAAAAATTTTGCAAATTTTTTGTCAAAATTTCGAAAAATCGATTTGTTCTTCTGATGATTTTCCGATTTCTAGTTCTACTTTGTGCTCGCCGCCATTCGGGAATGCTGCCGATGCGCTGCACTTTTATCAGTTGCTCGTCAATTTTCTCCCATTGATTTTTAATTTTCGCCGATCTTTCGCTAAAACCAACTGCGCGAAAACTGGACAGTTGTCCTTCAGAATGCAACATCATCAGATAAGAATTGCGAGAAAAATGAGGCGAAATGCGGAAAGCGAAAAGTTAATTACCCATTCTTTCGCCTCCATGCCAAAAAACTGGGCCGATATCTTTCTACAGACCCCCCACTGCACTTATTTATTGTCTTTGTTCGCTCGAGAAAAGTGCATTCAGAAGTATGAGCGTCGATGATGAAGAGGATGAGCCGGGCACTTCTACAGAAGAGCAGAAGATCGACGAGGATGAAGTTTCAGAAGAGCGTGAGGATTACTGATAACCTTTTGGTTACTACTCCGGAAAAGTTTCAGAATACGTTCAGCTCGGGAATCTCGGCGAATTCACGGATGAAGTGACGCCGCTGTTGAGCTCGAAGCACGTGCCGTTGGTAATGGGGAAAGTGTCGAAAGAAGCGGCGATCGCGACGCATTCAGCACTTCGTGGTGGAATGACGGCGGAAAAGGAGCAACAGTGAGCTTTTGAACTTTTTAAGAGTCTTTAACTGTAATTCTTCTATTCAGAATCCGCGAGATCTACGATCGACTCGACATTGACAACGACGGCACCATAGACATCCGAGACTTGACGTTGGCGTTGAAGCACGAAACTCCGCACATTCCTCCGAATCTCGCTCCCGTGATAATGTCGAAAATGAATCCGGAAGATTCAGAACGCGTCGAGTTCCATCAGTTTGCTAGCTACGTGCTCGAGAACGAGGAGAAGCTCGCAGTGATGTTCGCGGACATGGACAGGAACCACGACGGACAGATCGATGTGGTGGAGATGACCAACTACTGCAAGGACATCGGAGTGCCGTTGGACGACGAGAAGGCCGAGCACATCGTCCGGAAAATGGATCAGACTGGATCGGCGTCAGTGGGACTCAAAGAGTTCCAGGACTTTATGCTCCTCTATCCCTCCTCTGACATGAAAGACATCGTCGACTTCTGGAGACACAACCTCATCTTTGATATCGGAGAAGACAGTCAGATCCCGGAAGACTTTAGTCAGCAAGAAATGCAAGAAGGCGTGTGGTGGAGGCATCTGGTGGCGGGAGGAGCCGCTGGAGCTGTCTCCAGGACTTGTACAGCGCCCTTCGATCGGATCAAGGTCTACTTGCAGGTAAGCTGCTCAATGGATCGAATCACAAAATTGATCGAATAGCCTTCAGGTGAACTCGACGACGACGAACCGATTGGGTGTGATGTCGTGCCTCCGACTGCTCCACGCAGAAGGCGGCATCAAGTCCCTCTGGAGAGGCAACGGCATCAACGTCATCAAAATCGCCCCGGAAAGTGCCATCAAGTTCATGTGCTACGATCAGCTGAAGCGGCTCATTCAGAAGAAGAAGGGCAGTCAGGAGATTAGCACGATCGAACGGCTATGTGCAGGATCTGCTGGTAACTAGAGAAATCTGAGAAAGAGCATCAAATTTTGCAGCTGGAGCCATCTCGCAGTCGATAATCTACCCGATGGAAGTGATGAAGACTCGGTTAGCGCTTCGGCGGACGGGTCAAATGGACAGGGGAATCATCCACTTCGCGCACAAAATGTACACGAAAGAGGGGCTCCGCTGTTTTTACAAGGGCTATCTGCCGAATCTGATCGGAATCATTCCGTACGCCGGAATTGATTTGGCGATTTATGAGACGTTGAAGAGGTCCTATATGCGATACTATCAGGTGAGAGACAATTTAGTCAATGTGCTCATTGTGAAGTTGCAGACGAACACAAAAGAGCCGGGAGTTCTAGCTTTGTTAGCATGCGGCACATGCAGCTCCACGTGCGGTCAGTTGGCCAGCTACCCTTTCGCTCTCGTTCGGACACGGTTACAAGCCATCAGTGAGTGGAACATTGGAAATGGATTCCGAATTTGATCGAATTTCAGCGATAACTCGGTACACGACCCAACCAGCGACAATGTTCGGACAGTTCAAGCATATACTCCAGAACGAGGGAGTCACTGGCTTCTATCGAGGAATCACTCCTAACTTTTTGAAGGTTTCTACTATTTTCACAGCTCCAAAAGCTCGAAATCACTTATCATATTGATATGATGGATGTTTTAGGTGATCCCCGCGGTGAGTATCAGCTACGTGGTCTACGAGAAGGTGCGAACGAGTCTCGGTGTAAAAATGTGTTAGCGAGGTGGGATCAGGTTTATCGCATCCGCCACACCATCCAAACAATGGCTACAATGCTATGCAGTTTCAGGAATCAACGGGCAGCCTTCTTCAGATGACTTTAAATTATTATTGTTCTTCTCTCATAATAAAGTACGTATTATTTAACGATTAGTAATGAAAATGAACCTTTATTCAAATTCCTTAAAGTTTCTCTCTCTCTTTCTCTTTTTCTCTCCCCACTACGCTCTCTCTCGCTGACGTCTTCTCCCGATTCGGATGAATACACGTAATCGTCTTTCACTAGAACTAGGCCACCGACGATTCGCGAGACAGAAGAAACAAAATCCCCAGAATAATGCGAATTCTGTGTCTGTTCCGACCGCTCCTCGGATGGTTCTTCGGGCTCTCCATCCTATTCTCTGCTCTATTCGGCAACTACATCATCACCTTATTCCTGGCCATTCCCCTACTAGGTCAGCACAAACTCTGGCGGAATCTGATGGACCGCGCCATTTCCTACTGGATGATGATACCAATGGTTCGTTCGGGGGGACAAATTCAAATTTGTGTTGGTGTTTGATTTGTGCGAAAAAGTTGCGGCTGTCTGGCGAGGTCATTCGTGTCTGTCCTCGCGGACGTAAGTGTTGCGTCTGCGTCTCGACAAGGTTGCGGTGTCCTTTTCATGTCGATTGTGACCGCGAAACGGACACTTGAATCTCGACGAGAAGAAGCCGTTCGAATTTCAGGGTCTCCTCGAGTACGTGATGGGGGTTCGTGTGAGGGTCAGCGGCGACGAGATCGAGTTTGGCAAGACGGCGCTCATTGTGATGAACCATCGCACGAGGTGAGCATATGGAGGATGGACAGAGCTGTAATTACAGACAACGAATTTTAGAGAAGAAGAGATGTTTTACAAGAGAACTGTTTGATTGAACTTTTATCAAGTCATTCAGGTAGAGCTCGCAGAGCACATTCATAGAATCAGATTTTGCGAGAGGCTTCCTAGCGCCAAGATAAAGCTCATGAGAGTTCAAAAATTACAATGAAAGGATGCTTTTTATCATTTCTCACTTTTGATTCGAACTCATTTGACCCAAATCTCGGAGTTCTGGAGCAATCCCCAAAATGTGATTTAATGATTGTGCTCCGTGAGCTCTACACATGGTATAAACTTGGTTAACGTTCAAGCACCTGTGATTTTTGAAAAATTTCCAGTTTTTCCTACTTTCCAGTTCAAATTATGAATTTCACTTTTTTAACTGAAAAATCACCTGAATTTGAAAAAAAAATTATGAAGTCACAGTATCTTTTCGCTCCAAGACCCATTACTAAAGTTCTAAACATCTATACGTTGAGAGCTTTGTAGTCGGATAACTAAAACGTCAATCACTTCGACGATCACAGAACTTCAGGAACTCATACAATTTCAGACTGGACTGGATGTACATGTGGTGTGCCCTCTATCAGGTCAACCCGTGGCTCATCACTTCCAACAAGATCTCACTGAAAGCGCAGCTGAAGAAACTGCCAGGCGCCGGATTCGGAATGGCCGCCGCTCAGTTCGTCTTCCTGGAGAGAAACGCGGAAGTCGACAAGAAGTCGTTCGACGACGCCATCGACTACTTTCAGAAAATGGACAAGAACTATCAGGTAATCAGACATTATAACGATCTGCATTGTATTCGTGCTCTTCCTTAGATTCTGTTATTCCCGGAAGGAACTGACAAGTCCGAGTGGACGACGTTGAAGAGTCGCGAGTTTGCGAAGAAGAATGGGCTGCACCACTTGGAGTACGTGCTCTATCCGAGAACCACTGGATTTTTGCATCTGATTAATAAAATGAGAGAAAGTGAGTTTTTATTGAAGTGAGATTATCTGCAAAGGGATCTGGAGCTAGAAAAAGTTCCGAAAAATCAAAGAAAAATATATCGTTCGTAGATCGTTCTATGATTTTCATAGTTTCTTGTCATCGTTAGAAGATGACACGCATCGAAATGAACTGAAAAGCACATCCAGAAGCAGAAAATCGTTCTTTTTTGTCAGTGGATTACTGTAACTCTTCATATCTTCAGGAGAATACATTGACTACATCTACGACATCACCATCGCCTACCCCTACAACATTGTGCAATCTGAGGTATCATTTCTATCAGTTTGAACGTCTTCTTAATTCCAAATCATTCCAGGTAGATCTAGTGGTGAAAGGAGCGAGTCCACGAGAAGTCCATTTCCACGTCCGCAAGATTCCAGTTTCACAGGTCCCTCTGAATGAAGTGGATGCGGGAAGATGGCTCACTGAGTACGGGTTCTATATGTTTCCTTGTATTGTATCAAAACATTTCTATTTGTAGTCGTTGGACAGTGAAAGAGCAGTTGCTCCACGAGTTCTACAGTGAGGAGCAGCCAATCAATAGACAGTTTCCAGTGCAGAGAGGTGATGGTGTTTGGAGAAGTGTGAGTAAAGGGGACGCATTCAAGGGAGACCTTCTTGTTTCAGTGGAAAGAGCCACGTCGTCATTTCTATGTCAAATTCACCGCATTGCTGTTCTGGTTCACAGTCATAGCCTTCTGTGCCTATCACATCTTCTTCGTGAGAACGTTGCAGGTAAACAACCCCTTCGAAGTTTTCATCTGAATATCCCCCACTTTCAGATCGGATTCGCCTACTTCTTCATCGTCAGCTTCCTTCTGAACTGTCTCTACGGTGGAATCGACAAGTTCATCATCAGCAAGTGGCAGAAGTCTTCATAACTCTCCTCGTTCCTCCGACTTTCCACGGGTTTCGTCTTTCTAGTCGCCTCGTTTCCCACTTCCACTCTCGGGTATTCTCCATTCAGTTTTCAGTTCTCACCATCTCTCTCACTCGTTTTTTACATTGTCAGTCATGTAATAAAGGATTATCACAGCGTAGTGTGTTTGCCTGCTGGAGTGCACTGTTTGTGATGAGCGGCTCTGCCCCCTTACTACCGAGAGAAAAAGCGTCTCTGCCTGCAAAACTCTATTACGATATGATTTCCTCTTGGAATCTCGAGCACGTACGGTTCGCCGACGTGTCTTTTCGATCGAACGGTGGTGAGTTTTTGAGCTAAAAGATTGAGGTTTAAAGTTGGGAGTTTTCAAGTTGAATAATGAACTGTTTTTGGAAGTTTTGTGATAACTACATTTGTATCCTTATGGCTCAACTTTTCTCTACATATTCGAGAAAGATATATTTTTGATCGAGCTCAAGAGTTTCAGTAGTGTCAATAGTTAGGATCATTCCTGTTTTTTGACCTACCATAACTCTGTTTTTTTGGCTACAAACTTCCAATTTCCAGAAGTACTTTTCAATATCAGAGCTCTTTTTTCATAATAGTTTCTTTCGTGAATTTCAAAGTAAAAACTATTGAAAAACCGTCAACCTTTCCAAATATACCAAAAACGGCTATCAGATATTTACCAAAAGAATTTCAAACTGACAAGATTTAGCTACCATTTCACCTAAACTATATTATTTTCAGATTTTCAGATGTTTCTATTCAAGAAGAAGTCGAAACCCTCTTCGAAGAGCAAACCATTGACAGTCCCATTGAAAGCGACCTCTCTCCCCACTATCCATGAAGCCGTGAAGACACCTCCTCCGCATAAAGTGAGTCTTTCCAACAATGAGAATCACGAGAAAAGAAAAGAAAAGAAAAGAAACCGAATCCAAAAAGTTGTGTCAAATGGCAACGCAATAATAAACCGTCCGTCTGCGTCTCTCCACTCCCCATTGTCTCTCGTGGCTCTCTCTCGCCGCAGCTTCCTCACCTCGGCGCCTTGGCATGATGTATTTTTGACACATGTTCTCTCCGCTTCCCTTCATTTTTCGGCCGCCTACCTCTCCCTCGTTATCAGTTGCCATCAGAATTTGTTTGTCTTCTTCTTCTTCTTCATCTGCTGTTGATGATGATGTGTACTATAAAATCAGAGTAGGAATCTCTTGTCAGTTCCTATCAACGCTGCAATCAAAACGTCCGATGTAAACAAATCGGAACAGTGGGTTTACGGGGGAGGAGAAGATAAACATTTGGGTTTCATTTTTTCCTATGATTAGTTCGATTCCCATTTGTAATAGGGGGTGTTGATTTATATCTGCCTTCTCATTTACATCATCAGACCTTGTTCAGACGTGCTTATCACCGTTTCGATCGGAATTCCTATTCATTCGATGACTGACTGATGGAATATTGAATTCCTTTGTGATTCTCTTTGCTTACTGTACTTACAAGAATTCCTATAAAGTAGATGATTTGACTTCTAAATAGACGGATTCGTTCTTCTTTTTTCTATCATGTATTCTAACTGATAATTTGAAGCTCTGATTACTCCAAAAAGAATCTAGTAAAGTCACATAAAATGTAGAGCTGTGTGAGCTGTCAAGACTTCGAAGTAAACAATTTCATACTGAGATCAAACCCTCATTGTAAACTATTCAACCTGTAAATATTGACAAGTGTAAACATAATGAAACCGCCAGTGTTCAATGTCACTTTGCCTTTTTCGGTCGGCACAACCGATCGATGGTGTGCCGATGTGTCGTTTGTCTCTCTGAACTCTCCTCGATTCTCCCCATCTTTCCCTTTTCCTCAATTTTTGTCTTCTTTTTCATTTTTTTTTCTCATTTTTTCAAGTTCCGAGAGACGTCGGCGGTGTTTTCTAAGGCAATCACATCGAATTAAAACAGATAATCACTCGATGAAAGCAGTTTTCTTTACGATTAGCGGTTCATTGTAAAGTGCTGATGATGATGGATGAGTGGCTAGCAGCTCGAGCACAAATTGCTCTAGTTTAGCACATCGTTTCGGATCGGATTCTGAATGGGATCCAGTATCGAATCCATAAAATTGTTGTGCTGCATTGTGTTTTGCTTCTCCTCCGCCATTCCGGAACCTTGTGTTGCTTTCTGACCACTTTTTTCCCATTTTCCACACGTCGAGAGAGTGCGGTGATCAGAGAGACGCAGAGAAGAGATAAATGAGTTCCGACGGGGGGCGCTTCCTGCTCGGCGCCATTAGTTTTCCGCCTAAAAAGTTGAAAAATGAGTCCGCGACCGCTACAGTATTCGATTCACTATCACCCCATTCCCAAGTTTGTGGTTGGTGTTTGTCTTCGCAGAGAACTTGTTAGGGACTTCAAAAGTACAAGTGGTTTGCAGAAATCGTCGAGCAGCGGTCGTCACATCAGTGTCAGTGTCAGCTCATCGACTCAACGAAATTTTGTGAGTTTTTCGAATCGATCCATCAGAATCCGGGTACTTTGCAGCCTCTAACTCAAAAGCAAAAAATGGAGTCGATGCACGGATTCCTGGTGCCCACCTACACCCTCCACGACTTTGACGACGGCGAAGAGTGCAAGGTGGTGAGGATGATCTTCCAGATGGGCGGAGTCCCGTACGAATTCAAGCACGTTCATCGTGACGACTACATCCTCGAGGGTGAGAATTCGGAATCTGAATATAGGAGAGCTTGAGCATCTCATTATTACAGATTACCCTTTCTACGCCCTCCCTGCACTTGAAATGAACGACCGGAAGTACGGAAGCGTTCTCTCGATTTGCAGACATTTGGCATGGAGATACAGTAAGCTGATAAGGCGCTCAAACTATAATTAGACTTGGATATTCAGATTTATCGGGGAAAACAGCCTACGATGACGCTCAGGTGGACGAGATTGCCGAGAAAGTTTACGAAGTGCGAATGAAAATTA
Organism: Caenorhabditis imperialis; assembly: GCA_963572205.1. Taxonomy (NCBI): domain Eukaryota; kingdom Metazoa; phylum Nematoda; class Chromadorea; order Rhabditida; family Rhabditidae; genus Caenorhabditis; species Caenorhabditis imperialis. The sequence continues at coordinate 4,963,210 of OY751543.1, read as the reverse complement.
AGAACTGGATCGACCACATTGAGCACGCTGCGGACCACGCTTGTGATGTAAGTCTCTGTCCATTGATTCTAGATGTTCTCTGACCCTTTATCAACTCATTTAATCTGATAAAAACCTTATAGGAAGAGTGCACCAACGACGCACCCATTCGCAGTCTCCTCGACACACTCTTCTCTTGCCTCGAGAGAGTGCTGAAGGCGGCGCCCTCTTCATGGCTAGTCGGACACACAGTGAGTGATGCGTGAGTAGCGCAGGCGGGTAGAGGTTTGCCCGCGGTCTGCGCAGCGCTGGTTCGACTTTTGAGCAGTGATGAATGCACGTATTGCTCTGACACCTCTTATGTTAGCGGTAAATTTCCGTGCCGCGATGAGTCCACCTGGATCTCTGAGCTCTTTTGGTTAATCATTCGTGTTTCAGATGACATGGGCGGATCTTCTGGTAGCATGTCTGGTGAATCCAATCATCTACCATCGTCCGAAGCTTCTGGAGGACTACCCTCAACTCTACTTGCACAACGAGAAGGTGGCTCACCACGATGCCCTCGTCGGGTTTTTGTACCACGTGAGAGCACGCAAATTTCAAGACAAACGCTGAATAACTCTTTCATTTCGCTTTTATTTTCAAATCTTCTTCGACCGGTTCGTTTTTTCTTTTCTTCTATTTTCAAAATCATTACACTTATTTCTTCTGTACTTTTTCTTGACATTGTTCTTTGGGCAGATAAAAATAAAGACCTTCCTGAAAAAAGAGGTGAACAATGAGTGTTGTTGCGAAAAAGACGAGAAGTGTGGAGCTGGAGGAAGAGAAGGAGTCGGCGCATTACCTGAGATCGCACTGGGAGGTATGCGTCAAGTCGAGCAAGATGGTGAAGCGGATCACGGTGGTCATGAGGAGCGCCGAGAGGGTCGACAGGGTGTTCGGCACCGCGTGGACTCAGACCGAGAAGTTTTTGAATAAGGTGGGTGAAGATTTTTGGTTATCGTCAAAGGAAATGTTGAATCTGTCAAGATGGTGTGATTTTGTGCGCAGGAATTGCAGGATTGAGACTTTACGGGTTTAGACCCTGGTCTATTTTACAAAGTTACTGTAATATTCGTGGCGAGACCAGGGTCTAAACCGGTAAATTTCCGCTTTTCTGCTGAATTTCCGCTGAAACTGACAATTTTACCACGAAATTCATCACAAAAACCATAAAAGTTTCTTTTTTCAGGTGTACCCAAACGACATAAATGTTCCAAAAGGCGCCATCTTCCATCCGCACTTTTACAAGTTCAACCCGCCCATCACCAATATGGGTGAGCTTTTATCAAAATTTATCATTACCGAAAAGCTCTCCAGGAAAGTACTCGACCCAACTATTGGCTCGCGCACTTCGAAATCGTGGCGTCGAGGCGGGCGTGATCTACGCTTCGCCAACCCTTCGCACCCTTCAAACCGCCGCCGCCCTCGCCAAGTCGACTGGTGCTCGCATTTTGGTGGAGCCAGGGCTCCTCGAGCCCATGATCTGGTATCATGCGGCTGGAGCCAAGGAGCTGCCAGAGTTCATCAGTGATGTGTTCGATCTTCCGCAGATTGATAAGGCCTAGTAAGACGGAAGAACAACAAATATTAAAAAAAAAGAGCATTTTTCAGCAAACCAATTTTCACGCTGGCGGAAATGGCGAAACTGTTCAAGAACGCGAAGAACGAAGAGCAGTGCACTCAACGCATAATGCTAGTCGTCAAAAAGTGAGCAACAGTTTCTAGCTCTCTGACTTTTGAAGATTCCAGCATCTGCGCAGGCCAACGCGACACTCCAGCCATCATCGTCGGCCACGCCATCACCATGGACATTGCCGCCAAAATCGGCGCCCACGGTGACCAGCTCAACATTGAGAACATGGAGCAGCTGACGTCGTACGAGGACGCCTCCTACGTCGGCGATTCGAAAGGACAGGCGGCGAAGCTTGAGATGGGCGTCCGTTATCCGCCGGCCAGTGTGCTCGCCCTGCTCCGTCACAATGACTCGCCGCCGCATGTGCTCAAAACGGTGCCGAACATCATTCCCCCGATGACGATCGGCGCGTTCTCCAACAAAATCATGCACTGAACTTTTGAGTCAATTATAATCCAAAATGAATCGATTGAATGTTTATGAGATTAATTTGATTAATAAATCAGATCACTTTTTCCTCGAATACTTTTCTCGAATTCGTCGTTCTCTCTCCTCCCTCGTTTCTTCGTAATGTCGATCGTTCTCTTCAGAACTCTGATCGTCCTCGTTCACTTTTCTTTGCTCTGATGGATAGTAACTGATACTGTTTCCCGGTTGATACGTGGATTGGAGCACTGGATCCGGAGAATACGATCGATATCGATCTGAAAAAGCAGTTGAAAAGGTTCTTCTTGGATTCCAACACCTATATCACTCCACTGCGTGGTCTTCCTTCTGTGATCGATCGACTCGAGCCCGTTGTCGAATCGGATGCTCCTTTCCACAGTGTAAGTCTCCCGCATCATCTTCGACGGATTCGCACCGCCCGTGTACATTGGGGATGGAGGGTACGCGGAAGACAATTGTGGAGGAGGAGAGTATCTTCTGCTGCTGTTGTCCACTTCATACTCCGCTTCTGCTAGCACGTCATCTACTTTCTGGCGGAAGAGTGGATCGGTCTGAAGACGTCGTTCGAGGATCGGAAGCGCTTCTGATGGAATTCTCCCTTCTTTTTGGATCTTTTGTCGCGCCAAAGTGATCTTGCTCACTGGCTTTGGCTGATTGAGTTTCTCAATTTTCGATGGCTTGACGACGGCTATTTCTGAAAGATTCACGATTCAGAATACATTTCTCGATGAATTCTAACGTTGAAACAACGACGACATCATCTCGTGCATCTTCTTCATGTTCTGCTCATTGAGCTCTTCCAGTTTCCTCGTGTTCTCCTCCTGAATCGCATGCCGTGTTGCCACCAACTCGTCTTTGACTATTTGCAGCAGTTCTTCTTGATTCTCCTTGTTCTCCGCATTGTGATTGTTCATCGGTGACGACGTCGACTGATTCATCGCTTTTTTCGCCGCTCGAGAAGTTGCCTGATGGAGAAAATGTTTTTAATCGAATACCAGAAGACGTCATACTTCTACCGTCTGCGAGACGTTGACAGTCTTCCCGAAGGCGACCGTTTTCTGATGAGCACCCGGATGATTCGGCACTTCTTTCCGTGAATTCGGTGCGGACAGACACGAACGTCTTCTCGTTTCTTCGGGAGTCGATGTTTTAGGCGGAGTGACTTCACGAACTCGCGGTTTAGGAGGAGCAAGTTCAACTGAAAATAAATCTTTTATAAGTAAAATGGAGCTTTACTTACCGACTCGAGGAGCCTGATAAATTGAACAAGGAAGATCTTCGTAATTACTCATCAAAATTGCATTTCTAAAAAGTCAGATTTGAATTGGCGGCGTCAGAACAGCAAAGCGCCGCACATATATTTGCAAACAGGGCACGCACAACAGGGATGCCTCGATGCCCAAAGTTGTTCAAACCAGGCATTTTCGAAAATAATTAAAGGCGCACATTCACAAGTGTTTATGGGTCCCGACACGAATCGTATAAAACAACCTATACAAATACATTTCATATTTTTTCGTTTTTTGTCTTAATTTTCCGAATATTTTTAATGTGATTAGTCAAACATTATGTTTATTATGCGTACGAGCGCTTTTCTTTCACTTCAAACCCCATTTAGGACTAATATTTTTCATCTTCACTCTACCATGCGCCTTTGAGCATTTTCGGGAATTTTTTCTTCAAGTACCGTAATTTAGGACATCCCTGACGCACAAAACTCACATGCATATCGACACAACACACGAAAACAGTACTAAACTTTTATAAAATAATAACTATTTGACACATTTCGACCTGTTAGTGAACCGTATTTGACATGCTTCAAAAGAGATAAAGGGGCGGGGGGTAAGAATAAAATATTACAGAAGACGTGGCTCACGCCTCCGCCTCGAACACGGTCGACTTGGACTTGTTGTTGAGCGGCGTCGACGAGGTGATCCGGTGGCCCTTCGACACGCCGAACATGTATTCTCCGAGCGAGAGGTCCGACGCCGGCGTCTCCTCGAGCACTTCGACCACCGCCACAGTGTTCAGTGGCACGTCTTCGTCGCCGCTCGGGTGGAATCGGGCAGCTTCCAAAGATCTCAGTGCTTCTTTCTTTGAACGTACGTCCGGGTCGTAGGGAACCACTGTTATTTGACCGTAACGTCTTTTAAAGCGTGGAAGACGAGTTAGAATAGTGTGTCTGATGGTGAAGAGACCCGCGAAGACCAGGACGAAGAAGAAGAATATCGATATGACGGAGAGTACTGAAAAGACCAAATGAAGAGGTACATTCAAGAAAAAGTTGGTACCAATAGGAGAGAAGTCAAGTGATCTTCTGAAGATGAACGATCCGCGGAATGCGATCACGAAGAAGACGACGAGAAAGACGAACAGTGCCACGTAGCAGATGTGTTGGAGTGTGTACCGTTTGCAAAAGTCGGCGAACGAGCCATACTTGACGTAGCGGTACTTGACCCCACAGAACTGGCACGCCTTCTCCCTCTCCAGAAGCTCGACGGCGCATCCATGATGTGTCAGGAAGCCGCAGAAGCACGGGCGGATCAGTTTCGCGTCGCTTTTCAGTGACGCCTCGGGAGTGCGATACTTCTGATTGTGGCAGAGAACGCATTCGGCGAAGGGGAGCGCAGTGGGGAGATTGTTCTTCTGGGCGGCCAATAGGGCCATTTGTTGCAGCGATTTGACGGGGGAGGGCGTCTGACGTGGCGGAGCTGCTTCGGGACGGTATTTTTCGTGGCACTGGGAGCACGTGCTGCCGAAGAACGAGGTGTTGTCCAGGGCGCACGTGGTGTGGACGAAGACGCTGCAACGAGACTGGTTTGCGATGGCAATCTCGACGGTCTATTCTTCCTTAAGTTTCATTTTACTCACAGAGGGCACTGACACGGCTTCACAAAGTTGGGAATGGAGCCGCTGATCTTGTGGAGGCACAGAAAGCAGATGACCGACGAGTCGGCCGGCAGGAGACTTGTCTGTAACAAAAACACAATTCCTCGCTGCCTGACAACAAAACAATATATGGAGGGGGGAAGCAGCGAATTGCACGATCGTTTGAATACATTTTCTGGCTGAATAGAAATGCGAAACGACGGAACAGCGCGTCTGAAAAGGATGCAATACATTTCGGAAAGGAAGCGCATGTTTTGCAAAACATCTATAATTAGGCGTCGCTATTTTTGCCTCGAGGCCATCTCTTGCGACGGATATGAAGAGAGCACTGGCGGATTATAGTGGGGCGGATTAGGCGAGGTTTACACTTGTGAGACACACGTGGATCGTGGGATTTGGTGGGTTTCATGTGATTCTCGAGTACAAATCTCTCGTTTTTCTACCTGCGAAAGGACTTCGGGAATTGTGGAGAGCACCGGATCGTGATGACGTTTCCGGCCGCCCATCGATGCTCCGCGCTTTCCGGTCGAAGTGCTCGCTCCTTTCTGAAATTTCGGAAGTGACACCGAGAAAAAAAGAAGATAAATTCAACAATCAGTGTGTCACTTGATAAAACAAGAGATAAAAAAGACCGACCTCTTCATCAATCGACGGCGCCGTCTCCTCGCCTTCGTCGTGCCGCACAGCGGATATATTGGGAAAGTACGACGCCACGTCCATCTGGGGAGATGGAAATTAGTGAAAGTGGAGGTGATCAAGCGATGATTAGAAGGTGTTTCACACAGACAAAAAACAGTGGAAACCGCAGAAAAAAACGAGGAAAATTCGAAAAATTTGCGAAAAAAACAAGAAAAATCAGTGAAACAAACCATTTTGGCGCCATCTTCTCGAGACCCTCTCTATTTTCTTGTCATGCGCCTTTAAAGTTGGTACAAAAATTTGATTTTTTTTTTCTCGTTTCAGAAACTTTCTCGAAGTTCACAACAGAAGCTGAAACTCCATCGTGCCACGTTTTAAAATGGGAAGAAAAAGAAAAAGTGAAGAAGGTATTCTGTTATCCGAAGCTTTATCCAAAAAATTATTTCAGCTATTGAAGAGCCAGAGTTGCGGAGAAGTTCCCGACAACGCAAGCTGAAGAAGGATTCTGATGTGGACTTTGATTATGATTATCACCGCGTTGTGAGTTCTCGTAATGCCCAAAAGATGATGAGAAACTAATTCAGGAGGACAAATATACTAATCTCGAACCGTCTAGACCTAAAAGAGTGAGCTCACACATCGCCGCCCCCACGTCGTCTTCCGGATCCACGTATCCTCCAAACTTCCATTATAAATCACGTCAGAACTCAGCGCCAGAGCCGAAGACGAAACTGGACATCGATAACATGGATCCGAAAGAGATTATCGATGCTCATTGCAAGGTTTTCACTTCAACGTTTCATTCCTAATCAATACAATTTCCAGAAGCTCGAAGCCCGTCTGCAACGTGTCGCGAGCAACTACGAGCCAATGTTCGGTCCGGAGGCAAATTCCAAGTGCCTCACCGCGCCCATCACTGATCCAGATGTTGAAGTCGTGAGCAATGTCGTCGAGAATCTCGTCAACGCCATCGCCACCACACATAATTAACCGCCTTTACTCGCCTCCAGTCATATTTTTCTCGAATTCTTTCCCCACCAACTCGTTGTTTAGATTCCTTTCGCATGTTACTCCAGTTGCTTGTTGATACTTTATCAATCAAAATGTCAAAACAAGCCAAATAAAATAATGACTTCTTTTCGGCGGGGGGGACTACTAGCCAGTACTACTCGTGACACCACATCATTTCGATCACTGAACCTGCCACTTATATGGCTCCGAGCAGCTCCTTCCATCTTGTTTTCATATTCTTCACAGCTTCCCTGATAACCTTTTCGATTCGCACGCTTCCTCATTTTTCAAAATCGTTTGTTATTCATCTCACATTCAGTATAGTTTTGTAGTCTTTTGGCCGCAACTAGAAAACAGCTGATTTGTTGTGTGAAAAGACGCCTTTCTTCAAGGTGCTATTCTTGACTCAACGTCTTCTGACTTCTGGAGTATGGAAACATCGACACGATCGCCGATGGGTAAGTTTTCATAGTTTTTGGAAGGTTTTGCTCAAAAAAATTCGTTCTGCACGAAGTGTTTGTGTTCAGACGCAATTTGCTCATCAATACTTACTAATAGAGAGCAATAGAAGAAAAAATCAAGAGAGGAATTCAAAAACGGGCATGTTCCGGCTCGGAGAACTCAAAAAATTAAATAAAATTGAGTTACTCTGAATTACTCTGAAGCCAGTACAATTAAATTTCATTTTTAGTTTAGAACATCAAATACCAATGCACACTCTCTAGTTTCTCATGACTATTTTCCGCCCTGATTCCTGAATTTCCCATGTGCAATATTCCACCTGCGCCCTTTGAAACGAACATTGTCAGTGAAAAAACTAGCAAGCTCCGCCCCCTCTCCATCAAATATCCGAGCCCTCACACACGAGCCCCCGCCCTCCAGATCAACGACAAAGTTTCCAAACTCAATTTCCGTCAATCTTTCACTGCCACTTTCCACTTTTATTTTTAGTCCCCCTGCCGAATGATTGCTAGGCCAAATGGTTATTTCTAGTGGAGGTTTGCACTTTTTAATATTTTTAAATCTAGGTGGTCCAGCTACTCACAAATCACAAAGTTCTTAGAAATTAGTAGTAAAAAAGCTTTGTAATTCAATAAATAAGCGGAAAGTTTCCAGGATCCTTCTACCTTCGTGAGACCGGAGAGATCCGAGAGGTCTACAAGGTGTTCTTGCTCTCGGAGTGTCCTGTCCATGTGCTCAACATCCTGCTCCTGTTGGCTGCTCCAAGACTCATTCTTTCCAATAAAATGCTGGCGAACATTAATTTAAAGGTACTTTTATCAGATTTTTGAAGTTTTGAAGTTTGGAGCCGGAGCTCATCACTACATTTCATATCCGGAAACAAGAGCATCACATTCTGCTCGACTATCCCGTCATAGACAATTTCCGAATCATGAAATGTTTCAAACGCAAGCAAAACTCAACTTTTTCAGATAATAATAGTGAGCTACTTCCTGGCCGGTCTGCTCATGAGCATCTCGCGGCTCTCGTGGCTCATCTGCGACCTGCTCCTGGTGCCCGTCGAGTCAATGGAGGTGTTCATGTACCTGCGCTTTGTCTTCCAAACATCGAGTAATCATCTGGCCACATTGCATCATTCTGATTTAACCTTCCTCACCATCTCCTTTCCAGTTTCCGCCCATCTCGCCGTCTTCTCCGCGGAACGCGCCATCGCCACTTGTCGCTCGAAGCGCTACGAGCAGAACTCGGGCGCTCCTTTCATCGTCTTCGGATGCATTCTTACGGTGAGTTTTTCCACTTTTTCAAGTTTTTCGATGTTTATTGAGTTTATGTCATGTTTCCTCGGTTTTCATTCAATTTCTCTACTGAACACCTGTAACTTTTTCGTCACCTTTTTGGTTGGAAAACTCTAGCGATTTCTCAATTCTATTATCTTTTTTCTACGTTCTCATTCGATCATTCTTTATCATTACAGTACCCCTATTCCCTCTTTCAACTCTACTCAAAGTACAGCTTCTCAAAGGGTCGTGAGATCAATGTGATTATGATCTTCGTTCTCTCCATTTTTTCTTTAATGGTGAGCACACATTTCTATTCTACATGGCTCTAACTTTCAAGAATTCAGATAACTGCGATAGTTCTCATGACAAATAAGAAGAAGGTGAAGGAGCGAAGATTCACAAGCCCCATCAGTGAAGCCTATCAGGTACGTCCTCCTCTTTAAATGCTTTTCTTAAGATTACTGTAGCTATCAGAAATCCCCTCTCTAGATAATGGTCGGTCTAACGATGAAAATATGCAGAATAAGATAAACAAGACGATAACATGTGACTTTCCTCTCTGATCGATCCCCATCTTTGACATATCAGCTGACTGATTTCCATTATCTCTATTCCAAATACCGGGTTGGAACCAATCACTAGAGAACCACCAGTTTGTGGAGAGAACGAGTAAACAAACTTTGGGGTGTAATTGCAACTTTGAATTTCTGAGAACTTGCTAAATGGGAGTTGTAGTTTAAAGACATGGTAGTTAGGTGAGCTCGTGAGCTGGTGGAAAGTTCAGTGACAAACCTTATTCGAAATTTGGCACAAAACACAAAATCAAAACAGCTGCTCTATCTGCTCTGGAACTCTGAAATTCTGAAATTAAATGAAACAATTGTTAAAGTAAAATATATTTCTAGTCACTGCACTGCAGGGAAATCTTTTCGTAGTGCTCTCCAACATTTCAGTCCGATTCGATTCTAATTCTATTTAGAACTGACTCAGTCCAAAAAGTTTACATTTTTACTTCCTGATAGTGATAGGATTAGAATGTCTGTGCTGAATCATTTGAATTTCGAGCAGAATACTGCAAAGTGCCAGAAAATTGAACTTCTCTGACTTACAAATTGTTGTTTTCTAGAAACCAAGAAGTCGTTTCAAGAGCTCTGAAAACCCATTAAGATCTCAGAATTTTTTGAATTCTTCTGACATCTTTAAACTACAAGCTCACTCTTTACACATTGCACGTTTTGATCCAGTTGGTCACGCACTGAAATCAAGAGCTCAATTCCGCTCTCCCCTCAAACCTTTTTGACGTAATAAACGGAATATCCACATTCCATAATTCAAAGTGAATTCTGATCAGAGAGAGGGGATTTCCTTTGCACGTATCTTGCAGACAAACCTGATCGGAAGCTTCGGGGGCATCCCCCGTTTCACATGAATGCGGGGAAGCCCTTTGTCAGATGTTACAGTCTCTGCCAGGTTGTAATGGAAAGTCGCGCTTGTTGTTCTTGATTCTTGAAAGAGAAGGGCTTCTTCTGCTACTGATAAGGCCTTGTGTAAATTGTGAATTACTGTGGTCATGTGAATGAACCCAGCGAGATGAATTGTAACGGAAAAGACAAAAGGTTGAATGGAAAGTAAACAGTTTGGAATGTTATTGGTCAGAAATCGCAGAAATCATAAGATGGAACAGTTGGAACGGTGCCAAGAACTTTAGTTGAACTTCCTATTCAGATGCGAGAAAACATCCGAACCTCCCGGCTCTTGCTCCAAGTCTACGTGATGGCCTTCGGGATAGTTGGGCTCTCCTGTTTCTTCCTCCTCAAGTTCTCAGCTTCTCTCACGGACCCTTCTAAGAACTGGGAGACAATTGTGAATGGATTCGTCTACGATATGCTCGTCTCAATGGGAACCACCGCCACCACCTTGATATTCCTCTTGTTCCTAGTGCCAGAGGATGCTCAGAAGAAGTGGCTCCATATACTTCGTGAGTTCACATCTGAAAACGAGGCAATTTGAATTCCATTCAGATATCCCTTGTCGTGAACAACGAATTGTGCCCCAGTCGAAACGAGCTAGCTTCAAGAGCATTCACGGTGTGGATGTGGAGATCGGTGTGGGCACGGTAGGTGGATTACTTGTTTATTCACAACATCTTGTGATCGAAACCAGTTCGAACATTCCGGCGAATTGGTAGGCGTTCACGTGAAGATGGCCGGCACGGGCTGGTTCAAGGTTTCGCTGGTGGAAAAGATTGTGGAGAGTCGTAAACCCGGGTGATTTGTAGTGATTTACAGGCGGAGGAAGAGGCTACAGTCTACTTCTCGCAACTGTCGGCTGCATGGAAACTGTGAGGTTGGTGACTGAAAAGTGAAAAGGAAAGGAGAGTTGCACTTGATAATAACCAGTTAGAATATGCTTTGGTTAAAAGTCAATGTGCACTCTAGAAGTTTTGTTCCCTTCAAGTTAACACAAACTTTGAAGTCAAAATACTAAAGCCGTGACTAGAACTGAAACCGAAAAACAAAAACAAACACCTCGTGAATGCAAAAGTACACTGAAATGTTGGGGAATCCCCGGGATCAAAAAAACAGGCGAGTCATGGGACACTTCCGTGCCCATCCATCACACACGTCGACTTCGACCCCACGATGTCTGACACTGAATCTGAATCGGAGTCTGAATTCCAGTCTCTCTTTCCCCAACTAGTTGACATGATCACTGCATTATTTATTATGTGTGATGGTCGAGGGTGCAACAATTACTACAATTGCAGACGAAAGTCAGATGACTCTCTTGTTTTGACTTCTTCCGTGTTGACTGGAGGATCTTCATGTGAATCGGGGGGAACCCCCTTCTGGGGGAGAATAACAAAAGGTCGGATCAAAGTATAGTATGGTCTGTGATCAGGAACGTTTCCCGTATTGTTCGATGCTCCTGATCACTTGGAATATACGCTCTATTTTTAGTATTGTTGACGTGGAGTCTTCTGTATAAAAGGCTCGTCTTCTAGACCGAAGGCACTCTGACAGTCTGACCCTCAAGACCCCATGACCCCATGACCATTTGAACCCGAATTTCCATTCAATTATCATTTGACCTCGAATTCTCTCTCGTCTGCAAGAGGAGCAAAGTCACCTGACCTCTCGAACGCCGCACCCAGACTCGTTTCCAGTTTAAACCACTTTTCACCTTGGAAAGTTCGCCGCATACTCTGTGCGGTCAATCGTTCGATGGACCCGGAGACAGGGTTGGAAAACGAAGGGCGGTCATAAATTATGGGAAATGTGGCAGTTTCTTCTTCTTCATCGTCGTCTTCGGTCCTAGCCGATTCTGAAGGGATACGGTAGGATAGGAAGAGAGATGAAAAAGTTTGGAGAAAATGGAAGTGAAGAAGATGTGAAGTTTGGTTGACGGAAATGGTTTTTTGGCACTGATGCAGGAACTGACGTGAGGGCAACGATTGCGGCTCGGGGAGCATGATGGTCTCGCAATTGTAGTGGGAATAGGTGGATATCAGGACTGGGGGTTTTCTGGGTTTCTAGGTTTCTTGGGTGTTCTGTAGAGCTTCTTTGAAATGATGCAAATCAATTCAAAGTACACACAGAGAACTAAAACACAATGTAGCTTCCGGTGAGCCAACTAATCTAGGCTCTGCCAGCATACTGTTAAGTTAGATTGAATTGAAAGTCCTCTACCCCAACTTCGAGAGCCTCTCCCCCTCGCAACTTCGGAACCTTCTCGAGTATCCGGTCAACTGACTCCTTCCTTCACCCCAAGGATCCCAATCACAAGGTTGCAACCTTATTTTCCTGCCCCTTGCAAATCGAGCGCCGAGAACAAAAAGAGACGGTCAACAACTCGTGAACGGCATGAGGAAGGGCCCCCTTGCATAAACAGCACGCGTCAACAAGTCTCCGTCAAACTTCGTTCCGGCGGGATCTTTGTCCTCGATAACGAACGAAAACAGTCCTCCGATCCGCTGCACTGGGTGCTTCCGAACTGGTACACGACACGACGACGACGACGTCTTCGGGGAGAGGGTGTTGGCCCAATAAATCTCGATCCAAGACGGTCACATGTGCCTAGAAGCCTCCTCGAACTGCACACTATTTCCGCGCGGGGGGTTTCTAACCGGGTCTTTTCTCTGCAAAGCGCCTTCAGTGTCTTCTGAAGACGTTGAAATCGTAAAATATGTACGCAACCCCCCGGCACCCTCCGCAACGCACGTGGCGCAAGATCAACAGAACATAACACATTCACGTGGCAGCGTGGGATCCCTCTTCTGAAGGCGTGGAGACGAGCGACGAGCAGAGGGATCCCGTGAGAAAGCGGGTGCGGTGGTGGGCGCAGAGATGGAGACGGTGTCGGGCGGACCGCAAGACGACGTCTGAAGCCGCGCCTTCGCAAAAATTCGACGGTATAAAAGGGAGGCCGGGGTATCCCCTGAATGAACCCAAAGGTTTATCCCACATTGAAAAAACCCAGGAGAAAAAGAGAGATCAAGAGAATTAGAAGGCTAAAGAAGAGAAATCAAGATCTTTCTGTCTTTCTTTTCCCTCTCATAGCTTCTTTCCTTTCGTTTCGTTTCGTTTCCCTTCGTTTCCAACGGTATTCCCCAACCTTTTATTAATTCTCTCCTTCATTTCAGAACATTCCCCTCACTCACGCCTTCTAAAAATCATGTCCGACGCCATCTTCACCCGCTCCGAAGTCTCCATGCACTGTTGTGAGGACGACTGTTGGATTATTGTCGGAAATTTCGTTTACGACGTCACCAAGTTCGTCGATCTCCACCCAGGAGGCCCAGAAATCCTTCTCGAATTTGTAAGTTCACCCCCCAAAACTATCCCTTTTCAAATTATCATTTTCCCATTCTTTCAGGCCGGAGGCGATGCCACTGATGCATTCGAGTCTGTGGGCCACTCGATGTGTGCCCGAATGATGCTCACCAAGTTCAAGATCGGCTCTCTTCCAGAGGAGGAGCGCCCTGATTTCGTGCAGAAGGAGTACATTTCCCACGCCAAGATCTCCATTCCATTGGCTCACTGAGCCGTCTACCATCTTCACCTCCAAGTACAACATCTCATGACTGACTGCCACGTCATCGGCGGTTCCAACCATCCTTTTTGAACGTCCACGGGTTCAGTGTTCTCTTCTGACTGATTCCTAAAATTCTAGTCATTCTCTTTGCCATGCCCAGTTTTGATTGTCTCTTGTAAGTGTTAGCCACGTCACACCATCCCAGCTTGTTTGAATGTACGGAACGATATCGGGTACACTGTTAAATTGTTTGTTTGTTTTTTTTCTGTCTGAAAGTTCAAAGTTGACGAGTAAATTCTTGAAATTTGATTCATCTTGTTTGATCCGCAACTACGCAACAAAATATTGATGTTTACAAAGTGTTCATTGGAAGCCGAAAACTGGTTTGCTTTTCTCCGTTTATCAGTTCTCCCTCTCAATAGTTTCCGGAGAGAGTCTTTTTCAAATGATCTTTGCTTGAACCGCGACGCGACCGCTTCGCACACGAAGAAGCACTCCAGGAAACAATAAGTGACGGTGTACAGTGTGTTCAGAGTGTGTTGAATGTCACTGGGGTTGGGCGAATTCGAACTTTTGACAGCTGAAAAAGCGCTTCCAAGAATGTGGAACGTCTACAGTCTGGTCTTTGAGGGGAATGAAATGTACCCAATTGATGATAGAAGCTCACAGAAGGTTGAGGAATCCGTGAGAACTACAACGGCGTCCAATGAGAGAAATGGGCGGAGTTTCGCATTTACTCTTCCACAAATAACACTATAAATTTCAGAATTCCTCAAAGCTATGTTCTAGTCAATCATTCTGCAAAGTTTCCGAAAAGTTAGATCAGCTTTGTTTCAGAGATCATACCTTCATACCTCTGAAAACTACAAACGTTTGAACTTTCCTCTCAAACTTGTAACAGTGCCCAAAACATGACCTCCTTGTGACAACACGCGCTTCATCAGCCGCCCTCAAAAACAACTGAAAACAACGAAAAAAACTGGAAGTTGTCCTTTCCTTTTTTGCAGTCATCCCCCCATTCACTAATTGTCAACTGACACATCAATCAATATCTCTGTTACGTCGTTATCAAAAGTGCGCGGTACGAAAAGTGCGCGTTCGAGACGGTCAGAGTGATTTGGATCAAAAGGTTTCAGAGAGAGACGGAGATTAGGGAGAGAAAGCGAAGGAAAATGTTGCCGTTTCGGAGGGTGATTCGATCTGACAGGTCCACTGGAGATCTCGAATTAATTGACGCTAATTTTGCGGCATTCGAAGTTTTTACACACTTTGTTTATAGACGAACAAACATCGTTGTGCCTTGTCGATGGAGGAACTGAATCGGATAGGGAGATCTGTGATAAACCGACTAAGTTGATAATGAATACCGATTTTGATCCAATTATTTATTTACGTTTGGGAGAAGTCAGGTGGTATAGGGAGAGAGGGGAGATAGGATAATCACAAATAAAACCGCAAAATATAGTATGTGCTTTATGGGAAGGGGATAATTGAATCGGGATTGGGACAGGGGAGCTATTGATAGGAGAAGCAGATTTCTAATGATAGCTGGAGCTCTTTTGGAAGGGAGATCAATAAGGAAAGAGCAGAGTCGGGCTCACAAAAATGCACTTTTCTCGAGAATGATCGCCATGAAATGTTGCACATTATTTCAGAGATGAAGTCAAAAATTCAGGTAAAAGTTCTCCAAAAGCGATTCATGATCACTCGAGAAAAGTTCAATTTTGAAAGAACACTCTCCTTAATAAAAAGCAAAACGGGGAAAACTAAAAAGCCCACATAAATCGGATACAAAACCTTTAATCAATTATTCAGGCGACTGTATGGCGTGCCATTTGGCGACGGTGATTCCGGCTCCCTGAAAGTAGAAAATCATAAGATCGTTATCGATTTGCGACGTCACACAGACAGATTCACTATCACTCTCTAAAAGATAAAGATACGATGTGGGGAAGAAGAAGAAGGCGAAGATGAAGAAGGAGAAGAGGAATTCGAGACGGCCGACGATTTCTGAAGACGGCAGTCGGCGTGGCGTCCACGTGGACACAGGACAAAGTCCCTGGTCGATGATAGACGAGTGATACGGGGACGGCGGGGACGACGGAGACGTAGGAGACGTCGGGGGAAGTCGTGTGGTTTATTGATCTTCTTTTAAAGATGCCTCCGTTGCAGACCGCGCAGACAGGGGTTTGCACCCAGATGATAAGCCGAGGGAAGTGATACGAGTGATTTGTGTTGGCGATTTGCAAAAGTGGAATGCGAAATTTGATAAAGGATTGGATAATGGATGAGAATGTAGATTGGGAAAGGTTGGAAAGATCAATGGGGATTCCCAAGAAAGTGTTCCAATGGAAGAGATAAAGAAAGTCGAAGTCTATTCAACTTTCATTCCTATTGGACAGTAGTGTACTCCTCGTGGACAATCGAGTTGAATGAGATCTGGTATCTCTTTCAGAACAGCCGTACTTTGAATTCCTACTCGACGAATTTCGAAAGAAGGAACTTCGTAATGGCATCATTCGTTTTATTACCTTTTGCAGAAAAGAGACATTTCGAAAGAGTCCGAATTCCAGTGATCGTTCTATTACCTTTTCCTTCACCACGTGGTTTCACTGGGAATCGGAAATCGCATGATAGCCATGACGTCGTGATCTTTTTTACAAGTTTTTTGTGATAATAAATCGTCAAGTTATTTGATGGGGAAGATCTATGTTCTTTCGTTTTCCCCAATAAAAGTGCATACAGTACTCTTCTCGAAACCGGTAAACATCCGTTTTCCAAACTTCCTTGATACGATCTTCGAGTAAAACAGAAAAACCAAGAAAAAAGAAATGGGAGAAAAAGGAAAGAGATAGGGAAAAGTGAAAAGATGTCATCATCACCTGCATCATCTGTTGCCAGTGCTCGTTGGCGTCTGGCGTCGACGAGGCGAATCCGATGGAGATGGAGCCGACCTGCTGCTTGCGACGCAGAATTCCCGTCACTGTCCACACCTCCACACGCACCGTCGACGTCTCCACTTTGTCTTTGGAGAACTGAAATGAATCATATCGATACGAAGAGCTCAAAGAGCACTCACTCTCATGGTGCAATGATGGCTGTAGACGGGTTGTGTGGTGTGCTTCACCGTGTCCGTCTTGTGGCGCGAGAGCTCTGTGGAGAACTCGTCGAGCCCCACGATTCTGATGAACGAGTCTGGCGGGTGAGCAATGTCGGCTCCCAGCGAGGAGGCCTTCTCGATCGACACCGACACCACCTCGTGCTTATCGTCGTAGCACAGCCCGACGAGGATCTGGAAGTTTTTCCGTTATGGGAGTATCAAAAGAGCACAAACCTCCGGAGAGCCGCTCATCGGCTGACTGCAAAACCTGCCGGTGGCGTCCACCATACTGCTGCGACGACTGTCACCGCTGTGACGAGAGATTCCGTTCGAATGCATCGATGGCTGAAATCGGCGAGTTTATGAGGGCTCACAGTTTTGTGCTCTCGAGAGCACAAGGGAAGGGGGAAAATGAAAACATTGAGAAAAGGAAGACACGACTCTGTGGAGCGTGCTCAAATTCGAATTGGAATTCAAATTCTAGTTGTGACTTTCTTCTTCTTTCTACTTTTTCTTCTTTTTCATCATTTTAATGTCAAAGAGTCTAGTGATCAGTAATCAGACACTGATATCCAACACATGTAATTACAGAGTCTCGAGGACACGCCCCCTCTGGGCCATTTCCAATTATAACTCTGGGATCAGTGGATAATCCGCCAAAATATATTACTAATTATTTTTAGAAGCCAGCCAGTATGACTGAAAATGAGGAGAAGAAGGCACAAAGGTCGAGAGGAAGAGCAAATAGGGGGAAGAGGAGGGGGAAGAAAACAGAATGACTTCTGGATGAATGAGTTTACTATTTTCTGCGGATATTCTAATGGGACTCCTCCCTCAATTCCGGGTCCAAAATGGAAACAATTTGACCTCAATTGCAATGAGCAATGAGCCAATTTAACTGGACCCCAATATTTGATAGCGGGGCTTTTCGAATGGGAATGTTTAGCTGTGAGAGAAGATGAGGTACATCTTCCTTCCAGTGCTGGAAGCAATCCAGAAGAAAACTTCACCCAAAGCTGTTTTCGTTTCCTCTCGAGGCACGACTAAAACAGCAAGAATCACAAACGGAACGACTTCTTTCTATCCGCTTCGCGCATCGGGGCGGCAATTTGAAATTGGAAATTGAGTTGATGTGATGTGCTGCTGTGAGCCACTGAGAAATAAACAGCGCCTCCGAAAATAGAGGATGGGAACGTTCCGTTCTCAGAAGACCCCCTTTCTAATGGTATGTTATTTGGGATTTGAAAACCCCCTTCGATTTTTTCTGAATTCTTTCCAGAAAGTCCCTCTCCCTTTCCAAAGAGCCGTGTTTTTTGAACAGTGAAAAAGGCCCAAAGAGCAGCAATAAATTAGTGTTAATGATTGGCTCACCTCGACGGCGTCATGAATATTCATAGTCGGAAATGTTGATGATGTCGAGAATGAATGTTTCTTCGCAGTCAAAAAGAGCCTAGCAACAAACCCAATTAGTGTGTGCACCTGCCTGGAGACAATGTGGAAATGGAAACGCGCTTTTTTGTTTTCGAATCGACATTTTCAAGTTTCTCAGGATGTATCCGATTTCCATACTAGTCAAGAGTACTTAGAAAGTCCCAATAACTTTCAGTTGAATTCAACAAAACAAAATAATAACTCCGATCAAAATCAGGGTTTCGTGCTGCTCAAGATGTAAATGGCACATGTGTATATTTCGGGAAACATTCCGTCTATTTATAGGGCTTCTCTCTATGCGTATGCACATATTTCGACAGAGAGCGATACATATAATCGAGTCGGATTTCACAATAGAGGAGGAGAGGCGCACACGTGACACAGATAATGAGGCAGAGGGGGATATGAAAGTAGTTTTATATATTTAAGAGGCGGATTAGGAGCTGAGCTCTTTCGGGACTACAGAACTATCAAACATCGTTCAGTTTTTGTTGTTTCCTAAAAGGGGAATGAAGTTTGGGGTTCTGATCTAGAACTAGAATGGAGTTTTAGTACAGTGTGCTCAACTGAGAAATGCAAAATGGAAGAGAAAATATAAGCTTTTACTCTTCCAGCTTGTCATTCTCAGTGGAGAGCATTTACTACGATAACTGTGGCTCAATGATTTTAGAACAGTTTTTCACTTGATGAGCTCTAGATAGCCTACAGAGCATTCTCATCGGTACACTAGCAGTCCAAACTGCGTGCAATTTGACCTACAACTCTGACTGACGAGCTTCTCTATTTCTCTCCACCTAGTGCGCTATTTCTTTCTAAATTGCTTGCTCTTTCAACTTCTTTCGAGATGAAAGAGTAAGCCTGCACAGTTTTTTCTTTTTTTTTCTAAACTATCAAAAAATGAGAAAACGAAAACAGGTGTTTTCCCTTCAAATTGGCGCGGAACAGTATATAATTTAAAATGCCTTTTCGTTTTCGCTTCAAAACAAGTCAAAGAAAAGACGAAGAAGGGAAAAAGCAAACTGGAATTATGAAGTAGGAAGTATCTTCCAGTTTACTCACACCCTAAATTCGATAACCCCAACAATACACTCGAAATTTCCCAAAAAACTTATCCCATTTCTCTCTCTCCCGAATAAATGGGGCGATATCCAGGGGAAAAAGCGAAAACATGTGAAAATCCCGGGCGGTCCGGGCACATATTATGGCAATTATCTAGACAGACAGGAGGCGGAGACGTGTTATGAAATGAAGCAAGTCCCTAGGAATTGCGGCACAGTCTCCGTTCTTCTCCTTGATGGCCAGAGATCAAAATCATTATTATTGTGTGTGTGTTTCAGACAGATATTTCTTTTTTCTTTTGAAAACAGCGAAAGGCAAAAAGCAAAAAGAGATTGATGGAGGTCATGAATGTGCGATTTTTCGACGGATTTCCGATCTTTGTTGGGGGAGCCCATAATGCGGTTAGCGAGTGGAGGTCCTGATTGCGATTCGATTAAAACGTGCTGTACTTTCTTTGTCGAAAAAGTTAAGCCGGAAGGGGATAGACAAAGGAGGGAAAGGGGATTGTTTATCAGCCTTTTTCAACGTTGAGAGTTCATGTCCGTCTTGTTTTCACGGAGGCCTTGAAACAAGGAAGTTCCCGGAATAGATGGCCTTTATGCTCGAGTGAAAAGTTCACAGCTATTCAATGAGGAAGTGTTCTAAAACAGTTTGTTGATATTTGATTGATGAAACTGTTCTAGTTGCGAAATTTTCTTCCTTTTTGAGTAGTTCTCATGGATTTCGGTTCATTTTGAAAGTACGGAAAATGCGATTGCGCTCTACTGCACTTGGCAGAGTGCCAAGAACTGTGAATATCACTAGATCATTTGCTTTTACTGACATCAAAATCAAATAAAAACGTACTACTGTTCAGTAGAGCGCATGTGCTCCACTGAACAGTTTTGCACGGTGCTTGCTTTCTTGAATGTTTTCAATCGAAGTTAGCACCGTGCCAACAACGATCCCTCACAGTAGCTGCTCCTTCCCCAAGCTCAAAGTTCCCCTCCAGTTAGTTTTTGATCTATCTCGTCTTCCAAAAAGAACCCCCTTTTTCAAAACTTTTCCCCCTAAAAAACCGGATGCCGCTTTCTTTCCGCTCTTTTCAAACTGAATGATTGTCATTAGTCAGTTGACGTCACCGAGTCTGTCAGTGTGTCTGTCTGTCCGCACCCACCCCCGCCCATAATTGACAAGTTTGCCCGGCGGCGAAACATCTGAAGTCGCTGTACTTTCAAGCGAGAGAAGTGACGTCTCCACTGGGGACGCTTCGAACGTATTCTGATGAGTGTGTGTTTTGATCGTTGAAGAGCCATTAAATTTTACGACGGAAATCATTTTGAAACTCACAGCTCATTGCCTTTTACTACGATTTTTTTGGAAGGGGAGTTTTAGATTTTCAAGATCTTTTCGTTTTAAGAGAATGTTCCGTCTTGAAAAGAAGGGAGGATAAAATTTCAATCCAATTCAGTTGAAAGTCACTCTGACTCGAAAACAAAAACACTTCCCCCATTGCAGCATCTCCTATCACTTGCGCTTTGATCCAGTTCGCAACAACAAGTACAAGAGACAATTAACGGGGATTACTGACCGAGACTGGCAACAACGACGGCGAGGCGGCCCTTCCGAACGAGTTGATCTCCAGCGACATCTTCTGGTTCGACGTGGCATCCGTCGAGGACTCGGAGGAGCTGCGCGAGTCACTCAGCTTTCGTCTGCAATAAAGGGGATTATCAGGGGATGAAGTCTATTCTTTCTGATCGGCTAATGTCGATGACTGATAAGGGAGTATATCAGCCGAGAGTTTGTGTCTGACGGATTTCCGCTTCCGGCTTCTGATTGGATTATTAGTATTATTCCTTCTGTTTCGAGTGCAAAAAACAGAATTAGAATGTGACGAAATGGAGTGGAAAGAGCCAGATTTAGAAAATTAATGGATATTTTTACAATCGGAGTTTGTAGCTAGTTCCAGACGATATGATTAGATGTATGATATGATATGCGAAAACATGTGCCACTGTAAACTTTATACAGATTTCTTTTTGAGCTAGTTTTCATTTAGTTTGCAAAACGAAGATATGCTTTTCTAAAAGCACTGTGTTTGCTTCTATGAAACTATCCAGAATGTGCTCTCTTTTTGACTATGAGAATTTCCATGAAATGTTGATCTATTTTAACAGTTCATAACTCCAAAAGAAACGCAATTTTGCAAAATTTATTCTACAAAACGCTGCAAAACACGGACTGCTCATTCCGAGAGCAATGAATACCTCAAATCCATGGTCGACATAATAAACAGCGGGGTGTGAATGACAAGGACCTTCCACTCGCAATGAGAGAAAGAGCGAAAGCAGTGCTCTAAAAGTGGGGGCGTGGCCTATCCGTTTCTCTTTTTTTTTTGCCTCGCCACAGGAAGGAAACGGTCAAATCCGCGTCGGCAAAGAAACACACGCTAATTGCTCGAGAACACACACACAAAACAAGTGGGAAGGGGATGGGAGAGGGAGGAGACGAGGAAATGCAAAGTGCGATAATTGACTAGTTAGGTGCGAGACAATGAATCAAGAGACTTATTTTATTTATTCTACAGCTCTTTTTTCTCCAAATTTCTCCACTTTTCGCACGTTTCTTCCGGCTTTTTGGCTATTTTGAGAGAAGAAAGTATTAAGAATACTTTTTGTTAGATCCATCTAGAAAAGGATTATCTTGTTGCGGCTAAATTGTAGTCAGCGATCTGATCTCGAATGCTCAATCTTCAAAACATTATTGTGCTCGAACCAGTACGTACGATCGTGGCTGGGGGACGAGAAAAAGGTAAGGGTTAAAAACCTAGGTCACTTGGCGATATCAAAGATGAGATTCCACTCCGCCTTTCACAAAATTCAGAACTAATTACTTCCCAGTTCCCCTAACTACAACCATGCTCTACCGCACTCTTCATTAGAGCATCTTTGCATTCCCCACTGACCTGAATAACATGGCGATGACCTGCTGGATGCTGAAACACCTCCACATCGTTGGCTCTGAAAACTGACAGCTTTGAAACGGAAAAGACGACGCAACTGGAAAATTGAAAGTTTCCCCCCGAAAAAGTAGGCGTGCCCATTTCCGTTTCGGAAATTTAAAAATGCCGTTTTGTTTTTGAGGCTTCCAGAAGAGGGGGTGTGAGCACGCAACCGGACAGAAAAAGAGTCGGCGAGTAGAAAAAAGAGAAGGAAAGAAACAACAATTAGCAGGGGGCAAAAGTGCGTAGTTATCGTCATAGCAACTAAAAATAGCAGTGGATTATTGTGAAACACTGGAAGTGATATGGAGAGCAAGTGGGAATAAAGTGACAGAACGCGACGTGTGAGCATTATTTATGGCTCCTGGAATTTATGTTTTTATGTGCGAAAAGTGGGTGGATGAACTCGGAAAATTCGGTGAAAACAAGATGGTATTCTGAATGAGAGTTCCGAGTAACTAACAATCCTTTCTTTCCTACCTTTATATCCCAAAAGTTAGTATTCCAACACAGCCGGCTAACCAGAAAGCGAACAGAAATACGCAGTATCCGTGGAAAAACTAATCAATCTATATGCGAGGCGGCGCCAAATTGAATGAAAATTCTGATGAAAATGGAATTTGTAATTCTGGAGTCGAGAATAAAGAGGGAGAGGCAAGAATGGACAATGTGGACATGAACCTAATTGGGAATTCATTTGAATTCTTCAACTTTTTTCCCAGTTTTTAGAAGGTCCACAGGGAGTAGACAAAAACACGAGACAATATTTCTCACAGGATCCGGATGTGCAAAATGAGAGGGTTCCCTCTCCATAATTTCCTTTTTCGCATATTTCATCTGAATCCCTGAATCCCTGATGAATATACGTGTGAAACATTTATTGAGAATGTGATGGTTCGATGATGATGTGCAAGAAATACCCGGAATAGTGACAATTGAGACTAATGTTATCATCACACTTTGTGATTATTGTTTGTGACTTCACTCTCTTTCCTCTCCACCAGTTTCAGAGGCACCAGTTGCCTCCAGAAGAGCACCGTCGAGATGGCTCCGAGGATCAGAAGACTGAGCATCTCCACGCTGACCCACGTGTAGCCAGAAGAGTTGAAGAAGAATCTAAAGTCTTCAGATGACGTGACATCTTCTTTGTATCCCCTTACGTGGTCACCAATGGAGCTAGACACCTTCCGACGCTGCCGAAGAAGGCGAACACTCCCTGCATGGTTCCCTGCTGGCGGGGTCCCAACACTTCCGAGTAGAGCGTGCCGATGGCGTTTCCAATGTAAGGGAACGCTATTCCGAAACACAACACGTAAACGAGAATGTAGGCGATGAACGGGATTCTGAATCCGATTATGTGAGAGGGTAATGAAGGAGGTAATCTCACTTGGGAACGTATTGACACCAATCATAAGTACACGCGCCATCCGTCACTGCAACTCTTTCATAGATCATGAATTCTTGATGTACATACCATTTGGGTTGTACTGAAGATTCTCCGGGTAGAAGGGCCACGGGAGAAGTACCAGGTAGTAGATGGAGAAGACGATGCATCCGAACAGAATTTGGATCCTCTTGTCACTAAACTTATGATATCATTGGAGTTTCCACGAGAAAATAATATTGCTCACATTTTACCAACTCTGGTGAGCCCAATAACGAGATACTGTGAGACTGACAGTGCGCAACTCGCCGTCTCAATGTATCCACCATAAACGATGGCTTGATGGGACGTCCAATTGTACATGGCGATGGTGAATACGGAGCAGAGGGACTCGATGTTGACTGCGATCGTTTGGAGCACGAACCACGTGTAAATGCACACCACTGCGGCTCTTCTGTCGAATGGGGGAATCACCACATCGGAATCTTCTTTCTTCTCGTCGATCACTCCCGCGTAATCTTCGGAGAAGTAGAAGAATATCATAACGGACATTATTATCATGACGATGGCAATTACGAATGCCGGAGAGGTGTAGGCGTCCAGATCGAAGGTGTGGAATAAGCGGACGCCGTCGCCGATAAAGGCAAATGCCGTTTGTAGAATCGGACCCGTCAACATTCCAGTGACCTGACTTCCAGTGGCAAGAGATACTGCAGTGTTCCGATCCTCCAGTGTCGAGCTGGCAGCCACGTAGGCACGCAGAGCTGACAGGTTTCCGGCTCCAAAACCTATCAGTACTCGAGACACGAGCATGAGCCACTGTGCCTCCCAGTCGATAGTGGGCAGGATTCCATAGAGCACGTTTCCAGCGCAACAGAACAAAAGACCGGTTGCAACTGGCACTTTGAAAGATTCAGTCTGTTGCGTCCATGTGCCGAATATCGGAGAGCCGACGGCCTGTCCGATGCTGAAACTCGCCAGAATGATACCGAAGAATGGCAGTTGAGCAGTTGGGTCGAGCTGTAGATTTTCATTTTCAGAGCAATTTGAAATGAAAGACTCACTTTCAACAAATAGGGCCACATTGAAGTGAAGTAGAGCGACATTTGGAGACCGCAAAAGTAGAGGATCAGATTGGCGAACCATAGTGACGTCCAGTCGGTTTTCTTCGTGTCCAGGTTAGTGCTGCAAATTAGAATTATAAGCAATTAATGAAGAACTAGATGAACAAGCTAAAAAATACAAGAAAAACTCCTCACCGAGAACTGGAAACCGTATACGACTTCAATGAGCCAGTGTCGAAGTCTGCGGACGGATGCATTTTACAAGAATAAACTCATAGAGGGGTTAAATCACCGCTGGACTCGAATTGCACAATCTGAAGAATACGAGTTGACTGCAACGAAACAGCAAAAAATGACAATTATTTGATAAGCGAGGGCAAGGGTATTGGATTATGTTATCAGTGTGAAAAAAATCATCAATTCGGGACGGAAATAATAATGATTTATGAAAGGCTCTCGAGTGACGGAGCATATGAAAAAGGTGATCGGGATAGGATTGTGAAGAGAGGAATAAGTATTGTAGAGGAAACTACAACAATGTAACTTGCCAATTCCCTTTGGAAACTCGAAAATAAAGAGCAGCTCGATGCAACTGATCGCTTTCCAGTTCCAGCACCTTTTTATACAGAAATACTTGAACTGCAGTGCAAAAATATCAAAAAAGTGTGAGCGGGAGGGAGGGATTAAACAAGGACAAACTAACTGGAGGTCATTTTATACAGACGTTTTTTCCTCCACCAGTGTACGGGTAAACAAGTACGGAAAACCTGAGGGTCACTGGTGGGTAAACAGTCTGACACGGAATAACAGCTGGAAATAGAAGGGTCTCGAAACTTTACGAATATATCATGGTGGGATCAATGAAGAAAAGTGGCGGGGACAAAAAAAAGTAAAAAACACGACAAAAAATGTAGACAAAATGAGACAAATGGGTGTGTAATTTGTTCCAATTCTCGTTCCACACACCAATCACTATCATCCACAAAAAAAAACTGAAAGTCATTCATTTTTTATGGCGTCTCTCTAGACACAGATCACTTGTGACTTCCAACTAGTTACTACATGTATCACATAATAATAATGTATACGGCGCACCTGAGATTTACAAAATACGGGTTTATTTCGGGGGGTGGGGGAGAAGGAGAAGGTACGAGTCGCATGATCAAACTCCGCCCACTTTTAATTCAGAATGAGAACAAAAAATAATTGTGGGAGGAGTTATGATGTTTACATAAATAGATATTCTGAAAGTTCAAAGTTTATTAATAGAGAGAGAGAGTGTTTTTTCATAGAAAAAGGAAAAAGTAGAGTCAAAAATAAGTTGGTCAGTTCAAGTCAAGTCAAAATCAAAACAAAACTGAAAAGTGCATGAGAAAGTTAAGAAGACTTTTGCGCCGTCGACGCCTTCAGAAGTTTTCTAGAAGCGGAACGCGATGAAGTCGTTGACGGCAGGCTCTCGAAGAGATGGCTCGGATGGAACCACAAACATCTCGTCAGCACCGTCTGCGCCTCTCGGTTCCGCGCGTTCTCTTCGGCCGCCGAGGACGCCATATTTCCATTACTGCAAAGAGAGTCTCTTTCTCTGTGTTCGCATTAAACTGTTCTACCCCGATGCCACGTCATTCAGTCGATCCGTCAGTTTCTGTTGTGGCGAGGAGCCCTTGTTGCTGATGTTGTTGTTAGTGCAATCCGTCAGCAAGTTTTTGTTTTTCAGCTCCGCCTGAAAGTTTGGAGAACTACACGACCAGAATAATGGGATCCGCCTACCATGCGCATCCTAATGAGGTCGTGCTTCGCCAACTGCACCTCGATCCACTCGTCGTCGTCCTCATCCTCCTCCAGATGATGTCGATAGGTGTTCAGCTTCGGGATACGGTTCCGTTTGAGGTAGGGAGATGCACAGTGTCCGCCTAGAACACGTCAAACATCCAGTCCACGATACTTTGGTAAAACCGTTTTGTTGTGATGATGACGAACACAAACAAATCGTTTTTTGTTTCGTCTTCTGACTAGGTTTCAGATAGATTTATGGTTTTGTTTTGCACTCTCTCTGGTGAGGTGACAAAAACAAAATCATCAAAAAAGTGGAATAGGTCAAACGGGAGGGGTATGAGAATATTAATAGGTTGGACTGTGAAGTTTGGTATTTTAAGTGAAACAGTGTTTGCTAATGGTTTTGGAAGAAGGAGGAAGAAATCTGAAGACGTCGTTTTCAGGTCAGAATGTATTCGTGGCTGGGGGAAGAGGAAAAGGGGATGGTGAAGCTAGGCCAGTTGGGATTGACAACTTTCAATTTCATTGGATTCTCCGTTTTTCATCAACCGAAAATGAAGAAAGAGGAAAATTGACACAAAGTTAAAGTTGCCAATTCCACCTGGCCTAGGCTTTCTACCTACTTTTTTTTCCTCGTCCCCCAGCCACGAGCCTTATCGAATTCGTGCTCCTGTTGCACTTTTAGCAAAACATACTCTCTATATTCCAGTTAGAACAACAATAAAACTCTTCAAATATGATGTATACAAAGCAGATTGCTGAACTATCTTCAAAACTGTAACTCAGAAAGGTCTTCACCCCAAATCCACCAACTCACCGTTAGTCTCATCGCCGACCGCAATGGTGCCGTTCGCCATGGTGTAAGTGGAAGTGGATTGGACCGAAGACGTCGCCGCAAAGTAACGTGACATGTTGATGCGGAATGAACTCTCAATCGGTCCCCAGGCGTGTGCGTATCGCGCCTGCAAATCTGTTCGCTCCGAAAAGAGAAGAAAGTAAGCAAAACAATGGGTGGAAATAAAAAGAAGACAAATAGGGGGTGGGGAGCCTTGATAAGCCACCCAACGGCTTTGCGGGTCAAGTGACTTTGGAACGCAAAAGTGAGAAACCGGCGGAAGATTTACTCGCTTCTCCAAAAAAGGACCCATTTGTAGAGGGGGGGCTCTGCGAAAAGTGTGTGGCAGAGGGAAAAAATAGGAAAGGAGGGAAAAAGTCGTAAAATGAATGTGCGCCTAGGTTTTATGAGCATGATGACTCGATTCGCCTCCTCTTTTCGGTCACAAAGTGGACGCAATTGGTATTAAATTGGACCAGGAAACTGGAAATGAGAGGGAGCAGCGAGCAATGGGTTCTCTGGAAAGAAACTGCAAAATTGTTTGTCACTCGCTGCTTGCTTTTTTTAATTATTTGTCTGTCTGTCATTCTTCACTTTGTTCCATACAAAACACAACTTTCTCTGGATGTAAATAAGGTGAAATATGAGCTTGATCTTCAGACCCCTCTTCCTGCCATAATTAATCATTCTGGGAAAAGACAGGGAGCACAAAAACTGAACATGAATGGGGAATGAGTTGGGAAAGTAGAAGGAAACTTTGGCGAAATGTAGGCGTGAAAAGGGGGAAACGAGATGAAGCTCGAAATTAAATTTTCGTATTCCTTCCTTTCCCCCACGTGTTTTCTCCGTAGAAGGGGGGCGAGAGTTGTCGTAACTAATAAAATGGTGCTCCAGCTGTGTGGGGGCTCTTGAGCAAAAAGAGAGAAAAATTAAGAGTGACCATTGAAAACAAAAATTAGAAGGAGGCGAAGAAGGAGAAAGCTTCGTCCTCTTCTGCAAAAGACAAAACTCTTTGGGGAGCCGGGGCGAAAAAAGGAAACCAGAAGACGTGACGAGGAAACAATTGAATTCTGGAAGACGCCATGTTCGCACTTTTTCGAAACGCAGAAGGATTATAATTCGATTGCAACCTTTTGTGACGTCTTCTGGATCTATCTGAATCTGAAGGAATCGGATTTGGAATCGACAGCTCGGAAGACTGAAAGTCAGTGTGTGAAATCTCGAGTTGTTTTCGGTTGCTGTGTGTTTTTTTAGTTTTCACCGGAAATAATTAACTCCTTTTTCACTTTTCAAGTGCTTTTTAGTTGGGTTTTTTGTCGGCTTTCGGGAAGAAATTCGGGTTGTTTTTCAGAGAATAGGTCTTTTAAAAAAGGGTTTTCACTTTTCAGGCAGTTTGGCATCTTATTGTATATAGGAAATTCTGAAATTTGTGGCCTAGAAAGCAAATCCTAGGCCATGTGGAGTTTACAGGACACATTTGGGAGTTTTGCCTTGAAATCATCCACATTTCTGAGAGTTTCCGACATCGGAAATACGTTCTCTAATTGGACTCTATTCTGATAAAGTTTCAGATTATATAAAGATGATTTTCAGCAAGTCTAACCATTTCAACTCCCTCTAAAAGAGCCACTCCTCTCTCAGATCTTGATAAAGTACGTTTCCCATAATCTCTCCTCCCCAATCTCCCAATTTGTTCAGCTGTGCCACGTGGCACCTGTCTCCCACCGAGCCACTCAATTGACACCTCCTCCTCCTCCTGCTTCCGAGTGCTCACGGTATCATGCTGTGAGGTGTGAGCCACTCATCCATTGTCCGTTATGACACGTGTCATCTTCAAGGTCGCCGTATGAATAAAACAAAAAGTTTGGGTGAGAGTGAGGTCCGGAAAAAGAGAAGTCACACCGGCGCAATGAGGCGTGAAATCGGACATGCGCTAACCCGGTGCGAAGGACGAATGATTGGGTTGGAACTGGCGATAATCTGGTGATCGTCTCATTAGTGACTAACACGCATAACATGGACACTCGCTAGGATTGTGATAAGAGATCTGGGTGGTGGTGGTGGGAGGATGAAGTGGATGATGTGAGGAAGTTAATGACTTGAGGAACAACTGAAATCTATAGAATAGAGTTGAGAGCTGAAAGGAGAAGAATCGTAAAGGATTTTGATAAATGTGGAGTTCATTCTGATACAATTTTCAATGAAATGACACTAACAAACCGTATTTCAGTTGTTGGTGTAGCTTTTCTATAAAAACCTACTTTTTATTCAATCTCACATGGTAACAAGT
The DNA here is from genome assembly GCA_963572205.1 of Caenorhabditis imperialis. Classification (NCBI taxonomy): domain Eukaryota; kingdom Metazoa; phylum Nematoda; class Chromadorea; order Rhabditida; family Rhabditidae; genus Caenorhabditis; species Caenorhabditis imperialis. The sequence continues at coordinate 4,933,872 of OY751543.1, read as the reverse complement.
CTTGTAGAAGGACTTGTGGAAAGCGAAAGAAGCTCTCATCTTGTTTTCAGTAGGAACTGTCAATTTGATTAACATGATGCCTTTCCAAATCTTTCAGTTATATTTTCAATAAGTCTTAATCTTTATCTCCTTCATACAGAACACTTTCAAACCTCAAAATCTTCCCCATCTACCCGCTTCAACTGTATCCTTCCCCCCATGTTCAAACGTTTTGTCACCTTCTCCACTGCTGCCGCCATCTGTGAGCCGCCGTGCCTAATTGCGAGCAGACGGTGAGCCCCGTGTCGGAATGGAGCCCCCTCTCAGCTAATCACACCCCCCGCCACCGTCCATATGTCCTACCTGATTACGCAACTGTATCATTTTGCTTGTGTGTTTAGTAATGGCTTGTAATAATCCTCGGAGTCAATGTGTTTTTTGAAAGCACCCCTTTTCTCTCTCTCCTCGACTCTATTCAGAAGAGTGACCGAAAGGATCGAATTTCAGGAAGCCCCCCTTCACAAATACGCACTCACGGTCGCAATTAAAAGTGTGAAATCAAAACTAGAATGGTCATGTCATGTACTAGTCACAAATAGTCTAAACATAATAGAGATAATAGCCCGGTCATAGGTGATCCCTCCCCGGGACGTCGCGATTATTAATTGGTGAACACTGTGGCGAGAGAGGAGAAGGTGTCGAGTAATTGGTGGCTATTAGATGTTCGACTAAAGGCTTCAATGGACAGGGACAATGACTTCTCGACCTCGATGAAGTCGGATACGGTAGGCTCGTCCCCCCCGAAGGTGTCTCTCCGACTGATTAGACGCGCGAGGTGTCGATAAATCGCTAATGGATCCTAATCTACAGTATCAACTGTTAATGGACGGCGAGGTGATAAGGATACGAAATTGGATGATGTAGATCCCTCGTGTTGTATGTTGATGCGAGTTTTTGGATGACTGCACGCCTCATCTAAAACGCAGGTAAAAGGTAGAGATATTGGATATACACAAAGAGCTTTCTATGTCATGCACACAAACCACTCACTCAGTTTAATGAGCGTGTAATTCGACATCAAACCAATAAGCGATATGGAAAGATGTGCGGAATACCTAACATCATCGGGACTACGGTAATCGAGCGATCTTTCCTGAGCAAACACCGCTTGACACCCAATCCAGAAGTTCCAGTGTATTGGCTATCAATCTAAGGGGTTCAAGTGCTATTCAACAGGTCCTTGTTCTCCGTTGCGCAATATGTGCTACTGTATCAATTATTGGTTGGTTAAATAAACTCATCGAATAGTAAAAATCTAAATATTTATTACAACTGGAAATCAGAAATGAGAAATGAGAAATCAGTAAGAAGAAAGAAGAAGAAGGTGTACAATTGCAAAAATAATTATAAAATGCAGGAAAAAGTAATACATTTGGGTAAGAATCGGGCTCTCAGATGAGTGCTCAGAACACCGCTAACTGCGGAATGCTCCGAAGCGGTGAAGCAGTCATCCGGAGGTGTGGAAATCTTGTTGAGGTTCGAGGGGAGGGCAAAAGGTACAGTTACAGAAGCTCATTTGGGGTAAAGAGTACCGGATTCGAGGGAAAAGGGGAGGAAGTGGAATCATGAAAATAGAGGGGTTGGACTGAGATGATGGCATGGAAGAGACGAAAAAAAGTTACAAAAGAATTGGAAATTGGCTACTCGGACTGGGAAGTAGTGGGCGACGCGTGAGTAGACGTCGAGTCGTCCAGAGCTTCGGGAGTCGTCGGCTTCTCGTCCTCCTCCTCGGCCTCCTTCTTCACGACGGACTCGCCAGTCTTGGTGCTTCTCTTCGGGCTCAATGACTCGTTGGAGCACGGTGAGCACTGAGACGGTGACACTTCCGACTTGATGTTGAGGATCTCATCAATGCTCAGCTTCGAACGCTTCTTCGGGGGTTCCGAGCTCTCGGTGTCGGCGGCGGTCTCATGATTCTCCTCTTCCTCCTGCTTCGCATTTCTCATCGAATTGAAGAACTGGTGCATCTGCACGTAGAGAGCAGGATTCATCATCATCAGAGGGTTGGTGAACATGTCGAACGGAGTGTTCATCTTCGGGAGCATCGTTGGTGGGAGCTGTGGCATGCTCATGCTCTTGCTCAGATCCTTGGGCTCATCGATCGGGCTCGGCGAGTCGGTCATCGAGTCCTCGAAGTCATCGTCATCAGAATCCGAGACGGACGTCGTCTTCTTCAACTCCACACCGATGATGTTTTGCCTGGAAAAAAGGAAATAGATGAAATGGCAGACGAGAGTGAAATAGAACCACAATTATTTCAAGATTAGACGGGGTATGGAAGTATTACATTTTACATGTAAGGTCACCTTCCCTTCGCATAATCTCAAAATTACCTAGAATCGAGTCGAATAAAAATGAACTTACTTATTCTTGGCAGCCGCTGCTCGATCCCTCTGCCGTCGGTTTTTGAACCAGTTGCCCACTTGCATTTGGGTCAGATTGGTGGCAATCGCCAACTCCTTCTTCTTCGGCGGGTTCGGGTACGGATCCTTGAGGTACCACTCTCGGAGCAGGGCTCTGGTGCGTTCCTTGAAGCAGTGCGTCTTCTGCTCTCCGTCCCAAATGGTGCGTGGCGTTGGGAACTTCTTGCGGACACGGTACTTGTCGACGGCGCACAGACTTCTGAAAGATTGTGGAGTGCGTCTTGAGGAACAACAATGCTAATCTGTTAATGTTTCCAAATACATTGTCAACGGGACCCGATTAACTCTTAACCCCGCTGCGCATATGGTCTTCCCCCTTCAAAGAGCCGCCCCAAAAATCTACTAAAATCACCTAATTAGAGGGCGCATCGCTGCTTACATGACAGACGGCGTGCGTGTGCTCTAAAAGGCATTCGGTGTGACACCTATGGTGTCAAATTTGTAGACGATTAGCGTGTGGAGAGAGAAAGACGCGTTTACAGTTCCTTTTTTGCGCTAATTGAACCTAATACTTGAGAGGAGTACGGTAGGTCGCCCCTCTCCCCCCCGTATCGAATCAACTATCGGTGTAAGATGGAAGGAGAGGAGTGCTGCTTCTCTTTCCCCCCGTTTCACACTGCAAATATTGTCCGACAAGATTGAAAGTGAAAGGAGCCGGCTCCTTTCTTCTCGAGAAAAAGTGAGAGAGAGCGCACGAGATACTGTACTGATATCGGGGGCTGATAAACTCACTTTCCACGGTTCTTCTCCTGCTCGCGATAGTGAGCCTCGTTCCACATCTCTTGCAGCTTCTGATGCGACTTCTGCGAGAACTTGTTGTTCTCCAGAATGGCGTACAGCTCGCGGAACTGGCCCATGTGGAAGCAGACGAGGGCGCGGGCGCGGAGCACGGCTTCGTTCGAGGCGACCTGGAAGAGGAGTGGTTGTTGGGAATCAGATGGATCTGAAGGCGTACCTCTATGGCTTGAGCCTGGGGGATGGAGTAGAGGAAGCGGGCGAGACGGTCCACGTCGCCATCCGCTTCGAATTGCTCGCAAGTTTTAATGATCTGTAAACATCGTGTTTACTATTTTCAATCGCCAAGAATGTGTGGCCAGACAGAACATCTGCTAGCCGAAGACACCAAGCTTTTTCTATGACTCTACGAGCACTCTGATACCACCATTACATCATTAATATAAGCGCATGATTCAATTTTTGTGTAAGGAACTTATGTGCGAGGCATGCACTTTGTTGCAGAACAAAAAGCAATAAAGTTATGAGAAGACAAGGAGCATGATTGGATTGAGAAAGAAGAAAGGAAAAGATACGTTTCAAATTGAATCGGAATCGAGGAAAAGTGGGGAGGGAAAGTGAATCGAGACGTTTTCGAGCCGCTGACGGCATCGGCCTTTGATGCTCACTAGAGTCGGCGCCATTCGTTTTAATGATTCATTAGAGTGATACAGTGATGTTTGCTATCAGAAAAGGAACAAGAGCGATATACGAATGGGATACTAACCTGATCAGCGGTGAGGCTGGAAGTGGTCGGTGAAGACGGAGCCAGTGTTGGAATTCCTGGCATAGTTGGGAATAAAGAAGCGTTGGCAGTGGAGCCCTGAGCCTGTAGGGCCTGGAGCATCGCCATGTTGGGGAAGACTTGGTTCAACTGGGAGAAGTTGCCGAGTTGGCTCATCATCTTCTGAAACTGTTCCGGCGAGAACATTTTCGGAAGACGTCTGAGGTGTGGTGTGGTTGAATGTATGCGCTCCCGCAACGAATCGCTCTAATGATACGGGGGCGGGGTTTCGAGACGCACGCTGGTTGGCCAGTGGGAGAACATGGCCCCGCCCCCTCGGAGGGGAGGATGCGGGTAAATGGAGACGATACTTGGGAGGGCCCCAGGGGGGACACACGAACTAAGTGAGTATCATTATGAAGCTTTTGTTTAACTTTTGAGAGGCAAAGAAACTAATCAGGGCGCGATCCGCGGGATTCGCCAGGACGTCTCTAGAGAGGGAATTAGCGATGAAGTTGTTCCACTTTTCAAACGATGTCTGTATTTTGGTGGATTCTCGATTCAGATGATGTAGATGCAGATTCTGACGAAGATTCTGAAACTCGACTTCCATCTAATGCATTCTGAATCCATTCAGTCCTTCCTTCCCCTTGCTCGCTTAGCACCTCGTGGCTGCCTCGGGCTCACACCTATTTGTCACCCACACTTCAGTATCACCAAGGTGCGAACTGTGCCCCTCGTTGTTATTCTTCTTCAATTACTACCGTACTCCTCATTGGCATTGAAGAACACAAAACTTTGATGATAGAAGAAGAAACGAGTACTCTCGATGGATGATTTGAAAAGAGAAAAAGACGCCTCACTTCTCGAGACGCTAATGGCATTTATTTAGTGGTGTTTCTTCTTCTTTACCAACACTTTCACCACCACCCCCCTTCTCCATTAGTTGTTTTCAGTCAATTTCGGACCCTATAAGTGGCGATGACAGCTCGCTTGAGTGATTAATTGATTAGACGAGGAGGCATAGAAGACGTCAGATGTTGTGAAGACAGGGGGTTGTATCAGTGTACGATCATCCAAACCTTGACCGTCGTCGCTCTAAGCCTTTTAGCGCGCGCCAACGATACCAGGATTAAGGATGGTGGGTGTAGATGGTTGGAGAAGACGTTGATGAGATGATGATGTTGATGGCTGATCGATACGTATTACTGAACGAGAAATTGGCCAAACTTTTTGGAGATATCTACGGGGTTCTAAAGGCGATGTCAGTTGAATCGATTCAATGAGGGGGCAAAGGTAGCTTTGAAAGTTGTCTTCAGAAAATTGCACACTGATAGCTCTTTGTAAACTGCTATCTGACCTTGCTCTTTCAATGCTCACGAGACTTGATTCAGTTTGAATCTTCAGGTGACTTTTTATCTTCTAACAGAACAGTACTTAGGCCAGTTTCCAGTCTGTACCCAAACCGACCGTTTACCCGTATTGATAGACATCTGTTTTCCCGCGGCGCCTCACTATTGACACTCGCTCCATCTCTGCTCAGCTACCGTAATCCTTACCCACCGAGAAATTCGATAGCAGTTACGTAAAAGGCGCGGATTAGGAGCCGCCTCGCCCCCCATTTGTCGTGTTGTGTTACAGTATCATCTGGATCATTTGGGGGCTCCAAAATGAACAGACCCCACCACAATTAGGGGAGAAGCTAAAAAGCGAGTGGGGGGAAGGACTCAATTAGTGGACATGGCTACCACACTAATCGTCATCTGCAGCGCTCATTGTTGCGTAATACTCGGGTGGGTCTTATCCCCCTGTCCAAAACCACTCGACACCATGTTACCATTTAGACATGGATGTTATCCAAATATTACGCCATAAGCTACTGCTCCTTCTGCTTTAATTGGCCACAATTGACTCTTGCATGGCAGGGGATTAGGCGATCCTTGAGCATCTTCTGCTTCTGTTTCAAAGGCTCGGTTTACTCAACATCATCTAGGGGGCCAATGTATGCACAAACTTATACCTCCGAAACAACATATCAGAAGGCTAGAAGAGTGCGCGGAACGAGTGTGCTCAAGGTATTTGTGTGTCAGGGGGTCTCCTGATTATTGATACATTCACTGTTTGAGAAGGTAATCCGTGTCAACTTCCGGTCGGAGCTGAATAAGGCCCAGGGCTAATTGCTCGAAAGTACAATAGGGGAGAGAGTTTCAAATGGCTCCGGAAGCCATTACACCCCTTCGCGAGTTGACCTCCTGGTCCGGATTTCAAAGCTTGTGAAGGTGCATTCTTCCGGGTGCTCTCCAGATGCGAGATGTAGAGATAACCGGTGGATTAGGTTAGAATAACATCGATGACATGTGTCGACTCCCCGTGGTGCCAAGATTCCAATCTGGACAGGTGAGGGGCGGAAATTTGATGACCCAAATGTGCTACGGTAATTGAAGCTATGTGTGGTCTCCCCTCGTCGGCTCGACTGAAAAGACAAACAAGAAGTTCTGAGGCAATTGAGGAGCGAGCACACTAGTGATATAACAAGTGTCGTATTTGTTGCTCTTCTTCTTCTTCTTTCGCTGCTCGCACAAATGACTACCGTATCCTTCTCTCTTTCGGCAATTGACGACCCTTCTACTATACGAGCCGCGGCGCCGGTTTCAAGGGGCGAGAGAACAAGGTGCTCTGATTGCTTTCGCCAACAAATATCAGGTGATACCGTACTTTGGTGTCAGCCTCCTCTCTCGCTCTCCCGGCTCGCTATTGTCCGTATTCGCGAGGGAGCCGCCACCGATTGCTACCTATTGCCTATTGTTAATACAACTTCCGGCGGTGTACACCAAAAGAAAAAGGGGGAAACACCGACGTCTTCTTACAAACGGCTTCTCAACCTTTCTTCTTCGTTCCTGCTGATTCATCTCGCAATAAGGGCGGAGGGGTGCGCGAAAATGTAATGAATGGGAGGGGGAACTTTATACATACATGACTTGGAATTATTGAATCAATTGAGCATAAGTTAAAATTACAGCTAGCAAGGAAAGAAGTCCGAAGGTGGAGCCAGACGCTTTGGTGGTGCTCTCCATTCCAGATGGAGTCGTTGTAGACGTCGAATTCACAAAGTTCTCTGGCACGAACAATCTGTCATTGTAGGTCAGAAGCAGGTCCAGAATCGCTCCGTTCGTCCATCCGAATCCGTCCTGAAACCCAACACATCATCGAAAAGTCACATTCTATTTGGATAGTACCTGCACATTGTACTCTCCTCCCGATCCCGGCTGCGGGTAGCTGCCAATCACATTGTACTGAAAGAGATAATTGAATTGTCGGGGGACCAAGTTGTGTTAACCTTTCTCAAGCTGTCAACCCAGATTTATGCTAATTTGCTGCAACTTTCGGTGCCTCAAGAGTTGCTGACAGACGGTGTACTAAGTGCACTCTATTAATTGACACATGTCCATGCGTCAGTTGTTGTCACATCCCCCAATTGCCACGTGGATTTCAGTCTTATCTCCACGTTTTAAAAAGCACGCCACGTGGCAAGAAAAGTGGGCACAAGGTGCGAGTAACACCCAGTTGACAACAGACAGTCTCGCTTATTGTGATGCGTCGAAAAAAAGAAAGAGTTTGACACTTTGGCATGGGGGACAATTGGGTTCAGAAGTTATTGTAATAGTTCGTTTTGGGACTAGCACAAAGCCTTGGGTGCTCTAAATAACTGAATCCAAACTAGATGATTTCCAGAGCTCTATGACAAGATTTCGCCAACTCTAACAGCGTGGAGAAACGTCACAATTCCGTGTTAATTTGTTCACCGACCCATTCCACTAAACATTGAAATCGACGAAAATGAAGAAGGTCATGATCGGCGGTAAGTGGTGCCAATCAAACCAATGCCATCTTTCTCGCGCATATCGACTCGCCGAGACTGCATTGTCGTACTGTAGTGGCGGAAAAGAACCGCTTTAGTCAAGTGATCACTTCACCCCTCTTGCCAAATGCCGCCGTCAAAACATCACACAGTGATCCATCGAAATCGACGAGGGAAACAGTTTGTCACCTGCCCCACGGGTTATATCATCTTAAGCCGCGAGATAAACATCTACCCGAGGTCTCCATTATCAAGGATTAGCGTGAGGTAACGAGTCAACATCGTGGTGGACACCTGTTGCCACCCACTTTCGTCCATGCCCACTTATTCGCCCTAAACTTTGTATTTCCATATCGCCTTATTGAATCAGCCGGGGGAAGAGCTACCGTAGTCGGATCTTCATCACTTCCCCTCTCACACTCTTCTCGCTTCGGGGCACGCGATTCAACACAATCTGCATAATCGCAAGAATAGCAAAAGGAGCAGCATGTGAAGAGCTTAGCGCGACCCTCTTAAAATCATATTTATATTTACATGCGTGATTCTGGAGTGGGAAAATAGTAGTGGTCCATTCTCCAATCCAACTCTTTTAACCAATGGAGGGACTCACCTTCTCCCACATGTGGCCCGTCTCGTAGAACACGCGGAAGTTGCCGAGCACCCATTTGGAGGCGATCAGGAACCCCTGAAAGAAGCGACGTTTAGCACCACGTGGCCACCCATCGCCACCTCCCTTTGCGGCCATCTTCCGGTTTTAATAAGGTGTGACTAACAGTCGGCGATCAAGTGCACACAGAGAGCAGATTGGTTTTCACACTCTAGAGAGGACAGGAGGCGAGCTCTTACAGTAGCCATGTATACAAATGTATAATTGGTGTGTGTGTGCTCTGTGCACAAGTGGGTGAGGGATATGGTAGTTTGGGAAAATGGATATGAGCTGCTCGAGGAGCTGCCAACTCTCGGGGAGAGGGAAAGTTGGAAGCAAACTAGATTCTTGGTATGGAGAACAAAAGGAATTTCAGATGAACCAAAATGAAAAAGATTTAAAGTTTTAAACAAGGGGAACATTTTGAAATTGATTCTTTACCAAAAGGTTGTGATTTCTCAACGGATTGATCAAACAGAAACATTTTTCTTTGTCCTTTTTGTAACAAATTTGTAAAAAAAAAATGTGAATGGTTTCGAATTGTTTGCATTAGAAAATTTTAAAGTTGAAAGTGTTACCTTCTTGTTGTGTTTCGTATTTTGTTATCATTCTCAACCAACTCCCCTTAACTTTTGAAAATTAACATCACAAATCATTTCCCACGTGACTGATAACTTTCTGCTCCTCTCGCCCCACATTTCGGTGTCACTCTTTATCACCCCGGCGCCTTATCAAACGTCTTTCAAAGATCGCCGCCGTCATGTTTCGGCGACTTTGGTGACACCGGTGACATTCGCTGATACACCAAGAAGACGCCGCTCTCTCGTGCAACTTTCACTCGTGTCTCACTGTTTGTAGAAGAACACCAATTGATGGCTACTTGGCTCGAGTGGTACACATTTCGAGGGGGGGACCATGTGTGGGAACGCTACCTTGTCTTGCATCTCGGGATTCGCCGACTTCCGGAGTCCCTCGATGATCATGTGGTTGTTGGGGCTCCAGCCGTTCGGGAAGTCCCACTGCTCGTTGCTCTCTTGCGACATTGAAGATGGGATTCCTCCGGGGTAGTTGAACACGCCCATTCTCTACAAAATGCGATATTGGATTCTTGAAAAGAAAAGTAGCAACTTACATCCATATAATCAAAGACTTTCTGTGACTTTCCGGTATTCAACGTGTTGTAGCAGTTGGTGAAGAGTGGCACTGCCGTCGATGTGTAGAAGCGGGGGTTGTGGGATTGAGTCCTCAAGTTGTAATCATACCAGGTGCCGTCCGTCCTGTTATAAAACACATTCTGCACAGTGTCACGGAACACGGCTCTTCGGTTCCGGAATATCTGCGAGTTGGTGGTGTCCCCCACTTGTTCGTAGAGGTACTCCATGATGTCCATGTTCCAGCAGAGCAACCCGTTCAGATCCACCGGCAACACCTTCGTCGTCTCGATGTTGGTGAGCGACGTGTAGTCCGAGAACCACCTCGTCGAGAAGTCCCATCCCGACTCGGCGGCACTGGCAAGGTCCTGATAGAACTGCTGCTTGTCGGCCCCGTTCGCCAGTTTCATCGAGTTTTGTGTGTCGACTCGATAGGATTCCGGTCGTGGTACGTTGCTGGGCGTTCTGTACTGATAGACCTGGTAGGCTTTTCCGGCGAGTGTCACATTCACCATCCGCTTCTCATTCCAGAAGTTCAACTCTTTGAGAAGTGTTGGCAGCAACTCGGTGATGAATGCCTTGTCGTTCGTGGCCTCGTACAACTCGTAAACCATCGCTGACAAGAGTGGAGGCTGACTTCTTTGCAAGTAATAGACGCGTCCTCCATTAGGAACGAAACCGTGCTCCTCAACCATCGTTGCTAGATTTCTGATCATGCTCCGGGTGGTGTTGTACATCTCACAAGCAATGAGCCCTTTGATAATCCAGTAGGCGTCCCAGTAGTAAAACTCTCTGAATCGACCGCCCGGGACGATGAAGTGATGGGGAACGTAAAGGAGCGAGTATCTGGAAGTGTGCTGTCCGATGCTCGGGTCGATTTTCCTGCAGAGCTGCTTCCAGATGCCGTTCAGTTTGTAGGCCCACTCCCGAAGGGCTGGATCAGCGATAGTGGCAAGCTTCGGAGGCTTCTCTTGCCAGTCATCAGGGGTGCACTCGACGAGCTCTGTTCCAGCAGCGCTTAAATTCATCTAGTTAATTCTATAATTGATTCAAAGGAAGAGTACCAACCTGAAATACTGATTCACAAAGGCCTGCACATCAGTCTTGTTCAAACTGGCCGCTGTCGCGTTTCCAAACTTTGCGAGCCACGCATTGTAGACGTCCACTGCGAAAAGAGTCTGTTCATTTTGTGGTCAACTCAATGAACTCACAAGGCTCCTGTTTCAATGGCATATCGACGAACTCCTTCGAGTCATTGTAAAGTTGATGGTAGTTCACAGCGTCCAGAATAGGACCATTGCAATATATGAATCTGAAGTTAAATTATTGTCAATCGAATTCGAGAATATGAATAATAACTCACGAATTATTGGAGTTTGTAGTATCGCAGACATGCACCTCTATCCCCACTGATCCCGAAACTTGAAGTAGAACAACGAATAAAGAAAGCAAAGGAAGTTTCAGTTGAAACATCTGTGTCAGTTGCCACGTGTTTTTGTGAATGAGTACCCAATAACTCGATGAGCAAATACAGCTCCTAGTTGGTTCTTTTCTGGAACCCTAAAAGTGCAATGATTGTTGGAGCAACACGAAAATAGATTAAGATAAACAAAATACGGCCGAAATTTCTACAAAAACTTGACTGAAAAAATGAATTTTTCTTTATTCTCGTCACCTTTAAGTTAGTGATTAAAATGATAATGCATTTTTTAGAGCATTTGGAATTATTAAAAGAGGCGAAACGATTCTCGAATCACAAAAAAGAGAATTATGGTCAAAAACTACAAACATGTGATAACCACATGGAAATTAACCCGATTTGCACATATTGGCGGGAATTCGAAAAATGGAAAAACGGGGGCTGTTGATCAAAGAAACAATTGATAGTCTACAAAACAAATCGAAGATGAAAGAGCCGCCTGGGTGTCTGGTTTCAGAGCAAGAGGAACAGCTCTCCTCCCATCATCTTTTATCACACTTTTTTCATGCCACAGCTCATACTTTGGGTGCTCGGAGCACTTGGGAAAAGATCCGAGTTATGGGAAAATGAAAAAAAGTTATCAGATTATGAGCAAAGTACCTACAGCCAGGTGCGGGGAGGAAATTAAAAAGGAAAAGGAAACGTTTTTGATTTTCTCAGAAACTTGTCAAAATCACAGGAGCATGAAACGTTTCACGAATGATGCGAAACATGAAAGAGAGCTCCTTTTATGACGAAACCAGTGATAAGAAGAGCTGACTGATAAGCGGGACTGTGCAAGTTTTCAATTTTTGATCGGTTCCAAAATGATTACTTTTAGGACTAATTTGTAGACTGTTCTGTACTGAAATGGATAGTGCAAATAGAGGACAGATTATTTTTAAAGTTTCTGGAGATTCGGCAAATATTTGAATGTGGGAAGCAAATCTTGGAAGCTTTCACTTTCTGTGGGAACGGGAAATGTCTGAAACTGTGCCTCTCTGGGTGAGAGAGTGTGAAAATGAAAGAGACGCAGAGCACGCGTTCGTTTTTTGGGTGTTCGACCATAGTTTTTCAAGTTCAAGTTACCTTTTCAGAAGTGGAAATTGAGTTGCTGAATGTTTTCAGAAACCCAGATTGTGAGAATTTCTAAAAGATCAATTATCGAAATGTGTATGATTTTTGTTTCTGATTGGTTCTTCCTGATGACGTGGACAACGTCAAAATGAATTACACCTTCTGAATACAGAGTATCTAACCAAATAGAAGTGTTTTTATTAGTTGGAGTATCCTCCATAACCCATTTGAGCCCTCACTTTCTAAACTCACGAAACCCCTCGTTTCCCCATTCTCATTTCCAAACTGCTCGGCCGCGCTTTCATCTCCCAAATGATCAGGTGCGATGACCTATTTCTAAACACCCACTAATAAGCATGTTTCGCAAAATCCCTCGACGAGAAGAAAGCGCACATAATCTTTCTCTTCCGCTTCTCGAACCTTCTGACTCACGCTGCTCACGTGGCCCTAGTGCAGCGAAAATGGAATCTCGAGATCAATTGAAGCATCAAAATATTCATTGCACAGGACAAATATGAATCGGTGTGAGAGTTGGAAAATAGAAAGATGTGAATAATGCACCCAAAGAAAAAAACGAATATGAAACGGGAAAAAAAGGCACCGGGGGGAAAGATTGAGATCATGGAGGGCCAAAAAAGGGCTTCGTTGGGCAGAGAAACATTGGAGGTGAGCAACGAAAAGGGGAAGATGAAAGAGCGAGAACACCCGTCTTGAATACAATCTATTCAAATTATCACGTCTCGGGTATTGTGGACGCCTGACTGTCGACCTGTCGGTGTCTCTTCGTCCCTTCCTCCTCCTCATCTTCCATCTCCTCGCTCAGGTCTGGAGTACTCAGTGTGCTCTGGAAGTGGAGACGGTCGTCCTCGTCCACCAGAACATCCGTGAGCTCCAACTGCTCCTCGGGCTCCCCCAGTGCTTCGTGGATTGTCTGAGACTGGAGCATCCGCTCCTCCTCCATCTTCCTCTCCGCCAGCACCTTCTCCTTCGCCAACGTCATTTTGTCCTTCGGTCTTTCCTTCGGCGCAGAGCCCTGTTGGGAGCCATTCGTGCTCGGTGACGAGCCCGTCCTGTGTTTGGAGCGGTTCTCCAGTGCCTCGTTGACCGTGTTCATGCTTTCCTTCACTACCTCAATCATTGACTCGTCCACACCTTCTAACCAATACGTGAGGAGATGACCGTGGCCCTGAAATAACCATGATACCGACTTGAAATGGTCTTCGTGCTCACCTCAACTAGCATGGTCCCTCTCGAGTTAAACGAGAATTGCTTAAAGTTCTTCTCGATGAGCTTCTGACTGAACAACGTCATCTGGATGCGGTCCTCCTTCCCACGGCTCTCCATCTTGGAGGCCAGCGACACAGTGGCTCCGAAACAAGCGTACCGTGGAGCTCGCTGTCCGATGACTCCCGAGAAGACCTCTCCGGAGTTGAAGCCCCAGCGACAGTTCAAGTATCTGCCGGGGCGGTGGGGAATTTCGAATGCGTGAAGCGACTGGAAACAAAAATTAATGAATCTAGAACTGCAAAAGAGATCGTACATCTCGTTGAAGGAGAGCAATCATGGCAATCTGCTTGACGTGTTTGTTTTCGCTTTCTTCTGGTAATCCGGCTGCAACACAATAGGCGTCTCCAATCGTCTCCATCTGAACACAACTCATATTGAAAACAAGCCAATTAAGAGCCCACTCACTTTATATCCTCCTTGCTGACTGATAATCAGATCGAACCTCTCGTACATTCCCTGCAGCAGTGTGACCACTTCCATCGGCTGACTTTCAGAGCACAGCGACGTGAAGCCGACAATATCCGAGTATAGGATGGTGACTTCTTTGTACACCTTCGCCGGAACAACGATTCCCTTTTGCATATCTTTCGCTATAACGTCGGGTAACAGCTCTCGGAGCAATGAATCGTTCTTTTCAGTCTCCACTGACAGCTCTCTCGTCCTCAGCTGCACAGTGTCTGCGAGGCCTTGCGTGTACGCCGTCAGATTCTTGATCATCAAGTCCACGAGACTTCCTTGCATTTTGAGCACCGTGTCCGTGATCTTTCTCGCCAGCGATACATCGGGTCGATTCGATCCGAAACAGTTCTCAAGCATTTTGATGAGATCCGGATGGATTTCGAAGCCATCAGGAACCACGATAGGCAGCGGATACCTGCTGGCCTTCGCGTCGTTCACCTCGTCGATGAGAACTGCGTCGTCTTCTCCGGAAGCTTCCACGAGTAAAGAGTTGGGGTCGCTGCTCTTGACTGACGAGCCTCGAATCTCGTCGTATATTGGCTCCACCAACTTTTTCTTGAAGAGAATTTCGTAGAGAATCACTCCGAATGAGTACATGTCGCACTTCCTTCCCATCGCCGGTGTGATCAACAGCGAGTCAGTCTTCGCGCCTGTCATCGACTTCCAAATTCTTTTGATGGCCGGGTCAAAGTAGTGGAGCTCTGAGAAATGAAATAAACGTTCTAGAAGAGCTCTCCTAGTAGCAAACCTTCAGACTTGATGATCGGTGTGTGATCTTCGGTGAATATCTGTCCCATCGACTTCCATTTCACCACGAATCTGTTCACACCGAACCCGCTGAGCTTGACGATCCAGTGCGAGTCCAGGAAGCAGTTCAAAAGGGTCAGATTGCCATGATAGCCCAGTGGACTCGCATGGAGGTACTCCAATCCTTTGAGGATGTCCCTCAGAAAAGCTCCCTCGAAGTTGTTGGACGTGCCCCTGTTGGGCTCCTTCGTGAAGATGTGATCGTGGAGAGAGCCTCTGTGCAAATGAGGGCATTATGACTAGGAAAACAGAGAAGGCGTACCGAAAACATTGTGTCCACAGGATGTACATGTTCTGCGATTTATCGAAAGAGAGCCCTCCGAACCCATTGAGATTGTCATGTTGCAGTTGGGATTTCAACTGGAAACGAGAAATGTCATGTTTCAGTATGATTTCACTCGAGTGAGAGAATGTCAGTGCAGTGCTATAGTTCACTCACCTGATACAGCATATTGGCATCCGCTCTATCGAACCGCGGCTTGTCTCGTATCACGAACTTGTCCACGAGCATGTAGCTCTGGTCCACTGTGGCGATCTGCTTGTTCCGTGCCACATTCTGTAGTCGTTCCTTCTCGAGCATGCTCCGCTGGAGACTTTGAATCGACATATGCTGGCTCTGAAACTACATGAGGTAAAGAGCAACGGGATCAGAGTTCAAACCCCTGAAGTATCAGTGAGGTCGATGAAATGGATGTCTAGGAATGGAATTAGCCATGGATTACTGACGGAACGGCCTCGACTGCTCACAATTCTGCAATTTGAATTTGAAACTGAACAATTCAAAACGCAATCAAAACTCACATCTTCCGGAATACGACATAAGCGATGACGAAGAAGGCGACGACGGCGAGAACGACGAGGATGGCATAGAAGACGCTATAACCTTCCGTTTCAAAGGCAGTCTGCTCGGCGCTCATTCAGAATACACACCACAGCATTTAGCGCAAAAAAGTATCAAAATGAGATTTTCATCATCTACTTCTTCTTCTTCTTAGAGAGACGACTACACGCTCGCGCGATTCGCAAGAAGGCGACAACAAGGACTAATGAGACGGCTCGCGCGCGCGGCTCGCTGCTCAGCGAGTGGGAAACGCACCCCGTTTGGTCGCAGATTTCGCCATGGAAGCCGCACAACGGTACGTCCTTCGGAGGCTCGTAGACGGACGTCGAGTTGAGGTCAAAGTGGAGGCACGCCATCCGGGGGCACTTCTTGTCGGTGGACACTGTTCCGATGCGCAGGAGGCCGTCGGTTACCGTCTTCGCGACCACCACCACATCGAATCCTGCAAGTTTGTGGGAGTTGGAAAGTGTGCTAGAAGCCTCTGGGGAGCCGAGTACAGTGAGAGGAATTCTGTTTCCGTAAAATGCGAACTTTCAAACCAACTCTATACATATAATTATCTTTTCTCTCTCAGATTCCGAGACCAATAGCAACCGTTGTCAGGTTGTCAACAAAAAGTAGTAATCTTCATCTTATCATGCTTCTCGTATTCATTCAGCGGGGAATCGAAGAGTTTCAGAAATCAGAAAATGATGTCGTCTGCTGAGTCACTAACCCTTATAGCTCTACTTGTTCAGTTAAAGCTTTCAAATGGCGTTTCAAAACTTTCCACACCACAAACATGGAATTATGTCCCCACCCCCACATGACATCACTATCTTTTCACTGTACCCGCAAGTCTCTGTCCGGCAGTATTGATGAAGATCTCGCCGAACGGTCCCTTGATTTGCATCGCGGCAATTGCCTTCTCCGGCTGCACATAATTGAAAAGCGACGTGTCGGAAGTGGTGGCTGTGTACAAGTAGTAGCCGAGGAGATGGTAGGCCTCGTACATCTGAAGGGAAATGAGCTTCTCGTCGACAGATGAGAACGAGTATTTGTCGAGGAACGTCGGCACCAGAGATGACGAGTAGACGTTGTTGTAGATCTACAATTTACACACAATGGTACAGAAAATCAGGAAAATGAAGGGCGAGCTCACAATAATAGCTCTCTCGAACAGGCTCAACAGATCCGGGTTGCTCTTCCAGGGGAGTTCGAGTTCTCCGACCACGCCCTTCGATAACATAATGACCGGGGTGTACTCGGATGTCGTGTAGTTGTTGAGAGCCATTGCTGCGAGGTACTCCACGTAGTCGATCAAGTTGTTGCCGAGCATCAGAAGGATTACTGTAACTATCAACTACCTTCCTTGTTTTGAGCTTTGCTCACCTCTTGCAGCGGGCTCAAAGGCCGTTATATCGCTGGAAATATTGTCTCTTCTGGCGCCCTTTCCGAGCTCCAAAAGGTGTTTTATTGCAACGTTCGACTTCTCGAAGACATCAGAGATTGTGTCAAAGTCTTTCTCAGATGCCAGCAGATCGTCAGCGTAGCATTCTTGGCATAATACCACTCCCACCTGGAATAGAAAATTGAGAGATTGTTGGAACTTGTTCAACTTGAACTACATAAAGAATTCCTTACTTTCTTCTACACTTCAGCTTGATAAAAGCTACATACAACTAGATAAATCTCAGAACCAGCATATCAGATCACGTATTAAACAATCCTACCAACCTGAGACCAATCGAATCCTCGAAGTACAGCCACCAAGTTTTCTGCAATATTTCGCGGGGATCTCGTCACCATCTGAAATTCATTGTTCCTTCCTTCTCTGTCTCATTCTCTCCAGAAGCACTCACGTCAATCATCGTCGGATGGTCATACGGATACCCGGCGAGCACATTGATCTGAAGAGCTTGAATCTCGCCGGTGAGATTGGCGAATCGCATGAAATCTGAAGCTCGACGTTTTTTTCTTCTCTACTGGAAGAAGTGAACTCACTAGTGAGACATGTGGGCCCTACAGTAATCCTGTAGTTTTTAGCGTGATAGTTTTGAAAGTACGAGAAGACATCCTTGGTGTCCGTCTCAGATCCTTTACACTCGCCACTATTATACACTATCTTCCTGGAGGATCACTTTCAAAAAACGATGGACTTGATCTCACTCACTCTAACGAAACATTTGGAGAGAATCGTAGAACGTCATCTCTCGCCAGGTCGAAAATACCATCAGAATTGCCGATCGTCGAGTCAACGAAGATGGTCACCGGGATCGACGACGCCGCCGTCGTCTCCAGAAGCGTCGATGCGTAGAGGAGGAAGAGGACGGCGACGCCGCCATCATACTTGCGATGGCGTGGATTCAAGGGCGACACTTTGACACGACACGATTGCACCAAGAGGGTGATCGTTGCGGGGGATTGCTGGAAGAGTGGAACTTTTCAAATCGGGATTGTGAGTGAAAAATTTCAGGTTTGAAGTGAGTTTGACGTATATAAAAAGCTTACAATGACAAAGATGTAGCTCTAATTCACGTGATCAACTCTTATTGAACTCCGCAAATCAAAAAGCTACACAATTCAGTAATCGGAGCTAAGACGGGGCCAAAACTATTCACTCTCTCAAAACACTACACTAAAAGTACTTCCGGAGTGGAGCACTCTTGAAGCTTTCATCATTAACGGCTAATCAGCAAACGAATGAGAAATATCAACCTCAAAGTTCAGTCAAAGTCCCCGAGGAGCAATTTGACCTGTTACTTGGAAAAAGTCAGTCAATTGACGAGGCGGGGGACGGTCTCGAGGGGCGTGTTCTGGAAAAATAGAGGGTGGACAGCTCTAGAGACTTGTTTGTTGATCTGGATGCGGGAACAATAACAATAAGGGAGTTACGGAGAGAACGAAGGGGACTATCAATTGAGGGAATAAGAAAACGACAACGTCTACAGTAGACGAAAATTGGAAAGAAGAAGAAGACGGGGCGAATAACAGAGGAAATGGAATGTGCCATGTACAACATCTGATACTCGGAAAACCATGTGTAGATAGTAATAAAAAGCTGGGCACCACGAACGGAAATTGGGACACGAGAAACACGAAAAAAACATCCAACAGCGATAGAAGGAGAAGAAGGAGAAGAAGGCGACGTAATTACGTGTTAGGGGAAGCGAGATATTAGAATCTATCAGCATTTTCGAAATCGGAGCACACTAGAGGAGCACTTTTGCGCATGATTTGGGGAGGAAGTTTATAAGGGGAATGGTTCCAGGAACACAAATAGGAGAGGATGGATCAGAAGGAAAATCATGACAGAAGCAATGGAGGTTTCAATGGCAACATTATCATTCAAAACTTGAAACAAATGAGCGGACGAGAAAAAATCGAAACAAGAGAGAGAGTTAGAATGAGAGAAGAAAGAATTCGAGTCGAAGATCATGCGCGTGAAGACATTTTGAGCTGAAGGCTATCAGGGAGAAGAAAGCGCGGAAAGCTCGGCGAGCCGTGAGCCAGCCTCGAGGGAGCAACTCCGCCCTCTGCTTCTGATAAGACTCGCAATTAGCCGTCTATTTATCACAATGTACGGCTTACTTTCGCCGCTCGCTTTTTCAATGCCAGATTAGCTGCTCTATTCTATTCAAAGTGGGACTACTGTAGGTGATAGGAGAGGATTAGGATTCGTGATACACCCACTTTCGTTACCAATGTACGGACTCAAAAAACTTTGTAGTCTATATAGGGATATGAGTTCGTTGATCTCCTTAAACCATTCTCGATTATCTTTATCAGATTAAAACACCCTCTCGAACCCCAGAAGCTTTAACAGAACAATTCAACAGTAAATTCCACAATACTTTTGTTTGAAGTTTCAAAATCATTTATATTAAATACAAAGTAAGACGCTCAATAGATCTCATGCAGTTGCTCTCGCTCCCGAAGTTGTTGTTGCTCCTGCGCATGCTTGTACTGCAAATAATAACAAATTGTGATGCAAAGGTGCTCTAACGTACTTTGCTCAAAAAGTTCACATCGGACTGCGCGTAGTAGTTCATTTCGCCGTGCGGAAACCTCGGATCGTCCACCTGATTCCACACTTTGATCTTTAGAATCAATCCTGTCACGAAAATGAACATTAGGAAGCAAGTTCTCGAGAAAGAAGTAAAAACCTGTGACTAATCCGCCAGCTATCGCCGATAACAATATGACTGCTAATCCGTACGCCTGGTATTTCGCCTGTGACACATTCTCCCGATTGCCGCCCATCTCGCCGCCAATCCAGTACGGGTAGATGTGGTATAATCTTAACTCAGAATGAGCAATCTTCTTAAGTTAGAAAATAACTCACGTTTTCCCATAGCTTTGCGGCTCGTAGAAATAGGCGAATCCGATGCTCAAAAGACCAGCAAATATGCCGGGCATTCCGTGCAAGTTGTGCACTCCGCAAGTGTCAAAGATGTGGAATGTTCGTTCAAGGCGAGGCTGAAGAAAGTTGAAAGTTGGGTGTTGGAAAGAGAGAACACACACTGATCCACGCGTGTCCCAGAACCGAGAGCACGGCGGCTCCTGCTCCAACACAGACTGCGTGGTAGGGGTAGAGCACTGCGTTCGCAGCGGATCCTGGAAAATGTATGTAAAATGAGTAATATCCGACTATTAAAGAAGATATGGAGCTACAGTATTCTTTCCAGTTCCACACAAAAGCCCTTACCAATCGCCACACCTCCTGCCAGTGTGGAGCTCTGGATGTGAATCATATTGAACCTTCCCAATTGATCCACCCAAGAAGACAGCATGAATGTGGTAACGGTGCCTGATGCCATCGCCAGGTACGTATTCATAATGGCTCGATGCCGAGCATCTTCCGGCTCCTGGATGGCTGCGTTGAACGAGGGGAAGAAGACCCAGAGGAGGAGTGTTCCTGAAAGAGTTGTTCGTGTCTCTAGTATAATATCAGTCGGTTGAATGAACTCGAAGTCATTAGAATCAGCAAAAATGTGCATCGAAGCAGTGTCTTACCAATCATGGAAAACAAGTCCGAGTGATGAATGCCTCCGTGCTCGTCCATCTCCATCACGTTCTTCTTATGACCAACGAGGGCGGCCGCCAATCCAAAGTAAGCTCCGAAGGTGTGGACGGAGAGGGATCGGCCACTGTCGTTCACATGGAGGATGTTGAACACGTAGTGCTCCACGAGCACATTCATCGAGGTCTCGAAAAGTGCGAGAAGGAGGAACTGGACAGGGGTCAGTCGTCCCAGGAGCACACCCATTGTGATGAGGACTGCTGCACAGGAGCTTTCAGCGGAGAGCATTCTGGAGGTTTACAACATTCAACTGGTTGATGTACATTGCTGGTGCACTAGTTTTTATCAATCACTTGTGAAATCTGGGTCAGTTTTTTGCGGTGATAATAAAAGTACTACAGAGAACGTTTCTCAATGGCCGTTCTTTTGAAATTGTAACTTTTGATGATCGCAAGCTTTTTCCTTCTTCAAATGCAAAAAAGTTGCTCACTCTGGAATCCCGATACTGAAATATCCAGTCTCTTGGAATGCGAGTGTGAGAAATCCACGTAGCAACATTGCCAATTGGATGACGAATGAGGATAGGAGAAGGTTCACCGAGACGGCCGAGAACCCGTATCTCTACAAAACACATTCGTTTTTTGTTTTATCACTGAAAACACTCACCTTTAAAAAGGCCATCAGAAAGCCGAATCCAACGAAAATCATGAGGTGCACATCTTGGAATACTGTAACGAATTGTTGAATTTTGAAGGAACACTGTTATTTTTTACTAGAGCTCTAATGATTCAAAAAACCCACGTGGATAATCAGTTCCAGAATAGACCCTCCTGGAGTCGTCGAGCGGGTCAATGTATTTAACATATTTAGCGAAGAGTACGATGAAGAGGATCTGCATAAAACATGAGATGATCGCGAACTGGCGCCTGTGCAGCACCGACCACATCTTCTGAATTCGGTTCGTCTCGACGTCTCCGCCTATCACCGGTAATCAATATGTCGTTGGTCTTGTACTGTTTCTTCTTCTTCTTTTCATCACCTCTTCTTTTTTTTCCGCCCGTATCAATCACGCCAACCCCCTTACACACAGACTTTCGTTCATTACCCTTTGAGAGACGAAACGAGTGAGAAAGAGAGAGAGACAAAATGATAATTGTGATGGATGGGCTATTTTTGAAAATGGGCAAAGTTGAAAATGTGAAGACGGTAACATAACAGGGATCAGAAATTGGATTCGTGATGGGGGGAAACTGGAAAATGATAACATGACGGGGGTGAGAGAAGAACGGGGAAGTAAGACGATGAATTGTCGGTTAGAATTCGGTGTTGGCGCAGACGAGGCGGATGGTGCGGATGTGCTCGTCGGCGAGGTTCAACGACCTGAGATGGGCTCCGAAGGTGGAGACGACGCGCTGGAGACTCGACTTGAGAGATGAGTCGACGATGCGGAGGAACGTCACGTCCGAT
Organism: Caenorhabditis imperialis; assembly: GCA_963572205.1. Lineage (NCBI taxonomy): Eukaryota > Metazoa > Nematoda > Chromadorea > Rhabditida > Rhabditidae > Caenorhabditis > Caenorhabditis imperialis. Next base: position 4,911,857 of record OY751543.1, on the reverse strand, counting down.
TTGTCAGCTACCGACTGCAAAAAAAGAAAGTTTGTTATCGAATTGAACCGTAACTTTTGATGTGATAACAAAAATAAGTTTTGTAGGAACGGGAAAGGTTTTTGATCGAATTGTACGACCGAATCAAAAAGATTCGATTTCAAAATCTAAAACTCACCGCTCTCGCTCTCTCATAAGTATCGAGGGCCGCAATCAGTTTGCACAGAAGTGTGACGAGCTCCGTGAGGTCCTTCTGCACCACTCCGAACCGATCCTCTCCCATCGAGTCGACCACCAGCATGAACAGCGCCTCCGCCGAGTACGCGTTGACCTGTGCGTCGAACCTCGAGATGACGAGCTTCTCGCTAGGCCCGAATCCCAGCAGCCTGCTGATATATCCCAGGTATCCGCCAGTCTGTGTGTTTTGCGAGCGAATCGGCGCCATGCTCTTCTGCTGTCGATTCGTTCCTCGGTAGGCCATCTCTCGCATCTTTCGCGGCATCAGAAGAGCGTCACGTGGCACATCGTCGTTCTCGGCGTCGTGATCGTCCCACGAGTAGCCGACAAGTCGAGCCGCCGCCACTGTCATCCGAGAGCACAGCTCGTCGAGGGCTCGCACGCAGGGAATGGAGACGGCCTTCCAGTTTCTCGGATGCTTTCCTGGCTGCGAGAGGGAGAATATGTTGGGACGACGATCATCATCTGTCCAGGCGATCGTGCGCAAATCGTGGAGGGCAAAGATCTTCAGAAGCGGGTCGTCCGTGTCGATGACGTTCGGAAGAGTGCGCGTTTGTTCGGGAGTCGGTGAGTGGACTGTGTATGGAGGTGGGAAGGAGAATTTGATGGGCTGAAAACGATTTTCAGAATGTTTTCAGACAGGAGACGAACCTTCATGACAATTTGATTGACCACCTTCATGAGCATTTTCGCGTAGATCTGCTGAGTGAAACAGACGGCGAAGAGGATGAAGTGGAAGGGGAAATTGAGGAAGAGCCACCACGTGGAGAAGCCTTGGAATGCAGGGCCGACGGTCAGAATCAGAGCCATCGCGGCGGTGTACGCAATGATCGAGTCAATGGCGCACATTTCGACGATCTGGTTGATTGGGAGTGATTTGCAGAAGTCGAAGAGATTCGCCATGCTATTCTGAAACGAGCAGAATGCGAAACTATTTTTGAAAAGATCTCTCTCACCACTTGAATACTCGGCATGTTCAGATGGAAATCGTTGCGGAACACGACAAGTGCCGAGGAGATGGAGAGGGCGAAGGAGATGGCCGCCCACGAGAAGCCACTGGAGAAGCTCGATTCGGCGACGTAGAATGCGATATAGACGAAGGCGAGTCGGTGGACGAACTCGAGACACACGCCGGCCCACGCCATTGTGTCTGATATCGGGATGCGGAGTGTTTGGGTCACTGGAAGTGCTCATTTTAATAGAAGTATGGGTAAAATCAATTTGAAAACCTTTGCAAAATTGGAAAATGTTTGCAAGAGCCATTCCAGACGACAAAAACCAAATGAAGACGACTGGAAGCCATTCGCTTGGGAAGAGGTACCATGTCAACGAATCTGAAAATTTCAGTGGAATTTTCATAGATTTTTGTATTTCTAACCATAAACAGAACCAAACGGCGCCCAAATCGTTAGTTTCAACACGGAAACTGTGAGGATGAAGCTGATGGCCGTCAACAATCCGCAGACAAGTCCGGCGATCCTTTTCCTTTTGTTGATTTCGGTGTGAAACCATTCGACTATCTGATCGAAAATCGTCACAATCTTTTGGTTTGTGGGAGCTCGAGGTGAGCTGAATGTGCGGTTGGGCGTCTTGTGAATCACCGGCGACGACGATGAGCTCGCTGATAGATAGTCGGACTTCCTGAAAGCACAGCTTCGTTGGAGTTTCGCAGCTTCTCCCATTTTCATGATGGAATCGTGGGTTTTTCGATGAAATTACCTTCTACTGGGTGAATTTTTATTGTGCTCTTGCTCGTCTGCTTGAGCGGAAAACGATGGCGGATTGTCGCCTACCATCGCTGAAAATTCGAAAAACTATGTTTAGAAGAACTGAGAAACGGGGTGCAGTGAGTACAGGAGAATGAAAACTTCAAATTTAAATGAAAAGAGCATCAAACTAATGTAAAAGAACAACTTTTATTAGAAAAAAACAAGAGAAAAAGCGAACAATTTCGAAAACTCCGCCAAAAGCCTGAATTTTCGTTCGAATTGAAAAAATGTTATTCTCAATGGAGCGCGTTTGCAGCGTTGGCGGGAAGAGGCAAAATTCAAACAGCCTGGCTCTCGGTGGCTTCTGTGGGGTTTGTGGACACATCTGACGGCCCATTTTTCTCCGTGCTTGACTCATCTGACTCAGAATCGCTCTGAGAAGAATCTGAAATAGCTCATTTAAGACTCATCTCAAAGTGTTTGATCTCACCAGAGTCGTCATCCAGCAAAATGTCATCGTCGTTCTCGTGGTACAACTCAATCTTGTTCACAGTTTGCATTTCCTCATCGCATCGAACACAGAAGAGTGTCAGCGAGAAGCAGTTGACACAGTAGAAGGCTCCACAGTGGACGCACACTCGCACATTCTCCAGATCCGACACCCGCATGTCGTACTTGTCGCACTTGGCACAGTCGGATCGGATGTGACCGCGACTTTGCATCGATCTTCTGATGACGGCGTCTTCCGATCCCAACACGTCTTGTGAGTTTCCGAGCATTTCAGAGAGCAGGTTTCGTCGAGATTGGAGGATTCTGTGGTAGAGGCTGAGGGCACGAATTCTGACGCGTCGCGGAAAGAAGTGATCGGCAAGGGCCAATGTTTGTCGTCCGAAGTAAGCCTGAATGACTTCTAGTCAACGTCAGCTAATATCAATATTCCAACTCCACCTTCAATCTGCACAATAACAACGTCAGAATAAACATGAGAATCATGAGCCATCTCTCAACAACATTTGGAGGATCTGGCGGCTGAAAGCACCGTCTCCACCGCTCTTCTCGATCCCGAATGCTCTTGGTGAAGGGCGAGAAGACGTCGAGAAACTCGTTCATCATGTCCGACATCGAGCTGTTGCCGGCCACCTTCATCTCGTAGTGAGCCGGAGTGTCGATGTTGGTGCGGTTCATCAAGGTGTGAACCGTCGAGAGACTCGTGTACACGCCAAAGTCCAGAAAGCACAGGAAGAAGGGCGTGATGCAGGTGACGATGGTGATGAAGACGTCCACTCTGAATCGCGGCTTCTCCTCCTCCGTCATCTTCCACACACCTCTCCAGAAGTATTGTTTCGACTCGTCGGCAGTGAGTGGCATCACTTTGCGCGTGCCGCGGAATGCACAATCCTGGTCGATTTTCATGAACTCATCAGTCAGAAACTTGTTCTTGTAGTCGTCGTTGTAATTGTAGCTGTACATGAAGCGAAGTGTCTGAAGATCAAATGTTGTTTTCAGTCAAAAAGTAACAATTATTTATCACTCACATAAATCCACGGCCAAATGAGAAGACAAGGCATGACGCCGTACCGGAGGATGAACGAGACGATGTTGATGAATCGGATGTAGACGTTGACGATCCCCATGAGACTGTTCTTGATGCTGGCCCTCAAGTTGGCAGTCGTGTCATCCGCCGCATTCGGTTTCCCCTCGTCCGCCGACGTGTAGACCACTCCGATCTTCTTCGCCTTCTTCATCTCATCCACCACTGGCTTCACCTTTTTCATCGCCCACTTGGAAGCCTCGATGTGCACGTAGAAGATCTTCTTGACAGCGAACTCGATCGCTTGGAAGTAGGCAGAGTAGAACGGCACCGCTGCGCCCTTCACTCCTTTCCCGATGATCGCGGGAAGAGAGCACACCTCCGTGGAAAAGCCCTTGGCTTGGTGGCAGATCTGGAATCGATTGGTTTGGAAAAGCCACTCGGCTAGAGAACCTTTGCAGTTTTCTGAATGATATCACACGCATCCCCATGACTGCCGAAAAACCGCGCCTTTTCCTTGCAAAACAAGTAGGCTTCATCGAACACATCCAAGCACTTCGTGTAAGGAGTGTGCAACATGTTCCTACATTGATTGGAGAGCCCTGCGATTGTACGGTAGTGACGGCGCATGATGTCGATGAATCTGAAAACTTTAGAAATTCTAGAATCCGAGAACTATCCTTTACTTTGTCACCTTCTCATCCATAACCAACAGCATCCCCTTCACCTTGTTCATCGGCCCTGCCACGTTCGTCAGCACCGCCCTGAATCGAGACACCATCAGCGCGCCCTTGTCCATCACATTGCCCTCCACGTCGTTCTTCGAGCTCATCACATCGTTCTGGATGCACGCGACACCCGAAAACACCTGGTGGATGTTGCCGATGACGTTCATCGCGGGTCCTTCGAACGCCATCGTCACCAGGAGAATCAGAATCACGTTTTTGATTTTGGTGGTGATCATGACGTGGATGGCTATCATGAAGTAGGTCATCAGTTTGGGGAAGATCAGGGTGAACATCAGAAACACGTGGATTACGGTGGAGATGGTCGAGCCGATGCTGAAGCCTAATTTCATCAGTACTGTAAGAAAAGCTACTTACAATTCTGGATATTGTGCATATTTAAAAGACAACAAGAAGTACATAATTACTCCGAAAACTTCCATCATGAGGATGTTCCGGAAGAGCACTGCAATCGAGTTAGGTCTGAAAACATGAATAGACTGAATGTTGCTTGTCAAAAGGCACCTGGTGCCCGGTTGGAATATCTGATCATAAACGCCATCGCCCTTTTCCTTTTTCCAAGGCGGATACAGCCACGAGAGCCACCTCTTCACTCGCTCCGACTTTTTCAGCACTCGATTCTGCCCCGATTTTTCTCTGGAAACATACACTCATATTTTCTATCATCCTTCAGACCGTACCTCCTCACATTGTCCACCACAAACTGAAACTTGCCGACTGCCCGTTGCGCACGTCGTTTCACACTCCACAATCCACAAAGACCCATTTTTATGTGTAAAATCTATAAACTTTTCGCTTCCTTGAGGAGCGGCTGTAAAATAAAAAGCAAACAAAAAGAAGATTCCACGAGATAAGGATGCCACATGGCAATACGTGGCAAACCTTGTAAGTGGTTAGAGCTACAAATAATATGAATTGTGGTGAAAGAGGATCGTCTGAAACCTATAAATCACTTCTCAAAAGATGTTTCAGAGATCTGGAAAGAGCTGAAATTTCAGTCCGAAGTCTTGTCGTTGACAACATACAACCAAGTAGTATCAATGAGAGCTTTTCCTTATGTTTTCCAAAAGAGTTTTTATTAATTGAAACGACTGGAACATTTCCAACTTTATGTACACGAAAAGGATTGAGATCAGGCGACAGAGTATCTGACATGTCCCCGATGTCCTTTTGTCGATATCGCCCGCCGGTTGAAGTTGTCGATTGTCTCGTGGTCCTGAAGACGTCGTTTTAAATTTGAGTAAAACATATGACAACTGGCTTACTTTCTCAGCGGTTTCTGGAAACTTTTTCGAGTAATTGTAGCAGATTTTGACGGCGATGATGAGAAATGCGATGCAGATGAGGCCGATGACACCGGCGAGGATCCAGTCTCTGGAAAAGGTGCAATTTATCATTTTTATCAGTTTGAGGAACTGAAAAAGTATCTCTCATTCGAAGGTTTTACATGAGAACTACACAACAGAAAATGCACTATCTTAAAATGTTGCAAATCAGTAAATGTGCTCTATTGCAAATTGCAAAACGAAAGAGAGAGAAAGATTCAAAAACTTCACAGTGACAAACCAAATTGCAGTTATCAATAGAGCACACTAACACCGACTAAAACCAAAAACTCACAACTGTCCGCTGGCCTCGTCGTCTGCCCCAACTGCATTCTGCACATTGCCAATGACGATGTCGGCGAGCTTCTCCATGCGCGAGTCCTCCGAGTCGGCGACGCGGAATATGTGTGGCGAGTGGATGAGGTCCGAGTAGTGGGCGCGGTGTCTGGTCGTTAGTGGGGCGGCTGGAATATGGAGGAGAACTCGTTTCTTCCCACGTTGCTCTCCTCTCTTATCCGTATTCCATTTTCATACTCTCAACACATGTCTCATGACTTCTATTGTACCCTCTTTTTCTCATGTACATTTTTGGATTAGCTGGACTCGGAAATGATTACAAATCTTTTCCGAGTGTTTTCTTGTTCGAGGAGAAACTTTTACACGAAACTTTTGTAGTGGTTCCTAATTGGTTCATGAAATTTGTGTGTAGTTCTCGTGGAAAAGGGAAACCCCAGTGAACAATAACAAAACGTGTCCACGAGAACTACACGAAAATGTATCGCTGAAATTTCGTGTAGTTCTCGTGGACTTCTCACACATTTTGAAGAGGCTCGAAATGCCAGCAGTTGACATCACACAAATTAGATTGAAAATATTAATCCGAATACTTGTGTTTTTCAAAAAACAAAACTCACTGGCATTCACATTAGGCGCCGGAATTCCAGAAGACGTCGAGGACATTCTTTTAACCGAAAAAGTAATCCGAATCAGTTCTCTTTCACTCGAATGTCAGAATGCGTCAGTCGCTCGAAAATTCCGAAATCCTCGTATTATCCGGTTGGAAAGAAGCTCAACATCCGCCAAATTATTTTCTATTATTTTTCTCGTTATTTAAAAACGACTCCGCCCCCAATTCTGAAATCGGAATAAATTATTCGGAAGGCTCGAAATGAAGGGAATAATAATATTCAGAAGACGTCAAAATGAGATGAAGAAGAAAAAGAAAACAAAGAGAAATAAAATGAGTGTGTGAATGAAATAAAATTCAATTTCGACCGAAATTTGGCGAGAAATAGAAGACGTCGTGACAAATCGAGTGATTTCTGAATTTTCTAGTTTCTTCTGAAGACGTTGGGAATCAAACTCGAAAAGAATCACTTCCTTTGTCAAAGGGTTTCCAGCGAAATTTTGAAAATCAAAAATCTGAAAATCAACTGAAGAACTCGAAAATAAATTTGGAAGTTGGCTGGCGAAAAGAGAAGCCCAAATGCGAGACAAGTGCTTCTTCTCCGTGCTCAATCCAGAAGTCGTCATCTCTTTCAGCGAGAGATGATATTCAGAAGAAGTGGGGGCAGTGAAGCCGTGTGAATTATACATTTCTATTATCGCCCATTGACTTCTCCGAATACTCGGAGAACTCTGAAATGTGCAGGGACAATTGGCCAAATCAGCAAAGTTTATCTAGAATACACATATAAAATACATTTGTAAGTTTGTGGGGGGAAATTGAGAAGATTTGGGGGGAAAGAGCACAGTAGTCAAATCATAGGACAAAATATATCAAGAAAAGGCACTATGGGGAAAGGGGGCGTGGTCACCGAAACAGTTACGAAAGACAGCGATTGAGAAGTTGTCCGCGGAGATTACGTGGCAAGCAAAGAGTTGAGCTGCTCGAAGAGGTATCAATAGGAAGAGAGAGACTACCCGGAAATGACATGAAAACGGAGATTGGACTACTCGACGTTGTTATTGGATTCCACAGGAAGGTCGAACATCATGAAGTTGAGCCTATAAATAGAAACATAATTTCCGGCTCAAGGGGCTCTTGCAAAACTCACTTCTTCCTGTACTTCAACGCGGGGTACAACGCGAGGAAGGTCCTCGGCACTTGGCCAGTCTCCCCATTCGCCTTTCTGCACGTCCACCAGTGCTTGTCCACCGCGTCCTTTCCGAGCACACACAGCTCGTCGCCAGCCTCGAAGCTCAACTCGTCCTCCAGCTCCGCCTCGTATCCGTACGCAGCGTACACTTTTCCAGAATTGATGGTTCCAGTCGAGTTGTGCGCGGCCATTAGGTACTTGAGGCATCCGTCGTAGCCATCCTCGTCCTCCTCGCACTTCTCGACGGGCGTCTCCATGTCGGAGAGAGTGGCGGCGAGCACGCATCCACCTCCCTCCACCAACTGTCTCACCATCGGAAGGTTGTTGCACGAAGCGGCGCAGTGGAGAGGCGTCCAGCCATCGGAATCCTGCGCGTTCACATCGGCGTCGTTCTCGATGAGGAAGCGGACTATCTCGTAGTGTCCCGCACAGATGGCGTTGTGAAGGGCAGTGATTCCCTCATCGTTGGCCTGCGACACATCTGTCAACTTGGCGGCACTCGATCTGACGAGGTCCAGTTCTCCTTCGAGAGCAGCGTCGAGAAGAAGAGCAAGTGGGTCGAACTCGATTCTTCCCTTGTTCATCTTCTCGTTCGGTCTTCTCAGAATTCCCTTCACTTTTCGCTTCTCGGGCGCCACTTCCATCTCAAGCGTTTGTCCGTCATCGGATCGAGTGGAGCAAGAGCTCGCGTCTTCTTCTGTGGTCGTGTCATTCTGCTCCATAGACTGAAGATCCAAGTGTGGTCGTGGGATCTCCTCTTCAACGCTCTCCTTCTGCACAACTTCTTCGATCGGAGATGAAGACGTTGGCATTTCCAGAGCAGCGGGCTCTTCATGGGATGGCGGCAGCTGTGGAATGAAGTGATTCCGTCCACGACGTTGCTCATCGAGCAAACGATGAATCATCTCCGCCTCGGACATCGAAGTGCCTTCCGAAGCAGCCCACGATCGACGCTTTGTGGCCTTCAAAGAGTCGGAGCGAAGCGAGACGAGGTCCGTCTTTCCGGAACGAAGACGTGACTCGTCGAGACTGTCTCCGAAAGTGGTCGGTCGTTCGACGGACGGCGAATCGCGTGTCTGAAAGTGAAGATTGAAGAGGGATTCAATATCTCGTTGAAGAAACGTATAAATCGGATCGATAAAGTGCCCCCGAATGTGATTTGAAACGATAACATGAGTCAGCCGAATTTCAGTGAGGAAACGGAAAAGGGCAGCGAGAGACGCGTGATCTCTCTGGCCGTCTCTCCCATTTTCAGTGTTTGTGCGATTACTCTGGCAACTACTCTCTAGTGTCTTGATGAGGGGCAGTTTTTATGAACAGGAAAATAATTGGAAGAGTGAGGTCTCTCCTACAGTTACCCATTTTTCAACTCGAAATTCTTACCATGGTTGATGAGTTGATCTTCTGCTCAAAACTGGGCGGAGTCGAGAAAGTGATCAAAGTTGGAGCCTTCTGAACTCCCGAAATGCTGCTTGGATGGGGATCCTTGGGAGGCGACGGGCTCTGCTGGCTGTGCACATTGTTCTCCTTGTTCGGAGCCAAGTACGCCGGTTCGGCCGGGATGTGGGGTCCATCGATCAGATCGTAGCTTCCGCTGCAAATTGCGAATCTCAACAACAGTTCACTGATAAGATATCGAACCGGTTTCAAGTTTGAAAAGTTTGGAAACTGGCGACAAAACACACTAATCAAAACCGAAAAAACACACAACAACTAAAAAACAAAATAGCGGGGGTGAAAGAGTGTTCAAGAGGAAAAGGGAAAACTAGTTTCGCGATTTCAAAGAAACGATAAATTTTGATTTGGTTCAGTGAGAGATTGACATGTAATGAGTCAGTTGAATGTTCTCATTTCACCAACTAAATGGACCTATTCTGGAAGGAAGGAGAAACGCACCTTCTATTCATATCGTTGATCTTCTCGTCTTCTGCTTTGAAATCCTCCGAGTTCTTCACAAACTGCGGCGAGATCTGCTGTTGCTGCTGGGTGACTTGGAACGGCTCCACAGAGGCTCGTGGTCTGACCACTTCTGGAGGTGGAGCACTTCTCGCGAGCATCGCCTGGTGCTGCTGCATCTTTCTCTGCTCGACGAGAGCTGCGGCGGTGGCCGTTTGACGGCGACGATACATTTCTTCCAACTGAAAATATTCACTTCCAAACATAAATCCAATGTCCAACTCACATGTCTATTCAGTGCCTGTGCCCTCATCGAAGCGTTCCTCAACTCGAGTTGAGCATCTTTGAGCATTGCACTTTGTGCACCGAGCTCTCTTTCTCTTCCCTGATTCTTGTCTCTCATCTGCGATGTCTCGTGCTCCAACTCTCGAAGTCGTCGGAGTTCAGTCTCTTCGTCAGCTACCTGACGACGCACTGCACGAACTCGTTGAACAATCTCCACTGCTTGGGGCTTTGTAGCGTAGTCGGGGTGGGTTTCAGAAGGACTGGAAAAGAACGATAAGGAAATTCAGATGAATAGAGAGAACTCACTGCTGAAACTGTTGAACCGGGACGTTCCGTTTGATCTGCGCTCCGGCCATCGTCGGTTGCACCTGCATCGTGGGGATGATGTGTTGACGTGGCGGGGGCGGAGCCGAGGAGTACATCATCTGATTCTGATGATGTGAAGCGCCAGAAGACGTCGGTGGTGGAGGTGGTGGAGGTTGTGCGACCACCCGAACTGGCGGTTTCGACATCTGCAAATGCAAAAGGTGAATCACAGGGGGGCGGCTGGAACGAAGGACGCCTTCAAAACGTCTGGTGATAAAGAATATATCAGAAGGTCAGTGCGAAGACGTTACGCATTCCGATGATGAAGGAAACACAAATGAGACGGGGGAGAGATCAAGTGCAGCTGCTGTCCGAAGACAATAAATCAGTACGAAGCTCGTTTCGAAAACAACGAAAAAAAACATCAAGCACAACTGAAATCCACTCAAAATTACGAGCACTTGACGACGAACGAGGGGGCCAACAATAGGGATCAGTGAATCAATATTAAACAAGTGAGAAAAACGAGAAGAAAGGTTGAAACGCGTCCCCCGTCACTTTTCAGAGATAAATGAGTGACAAGTAGAGTTTCTTTTTCCGACACCAATCTTATGATCACTGGGATTTCAAGTGAAGAGGGGCGGAGCCAGACGGGGGTCCCCTAACAAATAATCTTGTGATGATAAAAATGGGGTGAAAGTGAACTTTTCACGACCGCTCTCTCATACTGTTTTTCAGTTCAAGTGCGTCCACGTCTTTTGACGTCTTCTGAAGAGGGCGCAGTTTGACCGCTCGTCAACGTCTTCCGACACGCTTCACCACCTCCACTTGCGTAATCGTTGCAGGGGGGATAGAAGGGAAAACCACTAGCAGTTTTTATGATTTCCTCCGTTTCAACTTCACCACATGCGCCGCCGCATATCTCTAGCCTATCGTTGGAGAATGCAGGCGATCAGTAGAGAAGGAAACAGAAGACGTCAACGCAACAGGTTTGCGAACAGTGTGTGAAAAGCTGAGAGAGAGATGGAGAGACGTGTCCGATTGGAAGACATAAAAAGGAAAAGCTGTTGTTTATCTCCTAATCAAATTAGTTGGAAACGGCCCACACTGGAAAACAAATCTTCAAAATTTCGGAAACGACCTCTCGACGTCTTCTAACAACGCCGCCAAATCGGGGTCGAGCATGCAAAAAACGGCGAGTGGGCCAAAAAGATTGCGCGAAGCGATAGTGGTCGCGAAAAAAGGAAAGAAGGACGACTTCTTGAGAATACCCTAATACCAACAATGAGGGGCACCAAGATAGAATGACAACGACAAATAGTAGCGGATGACCAGCGGCGGTGTTCAATTGGGCGCACTGGACGACGCCAGCAACTTCAGAATAAGAAACGATGGCTGGAGGACCGATCGATGGCGGTGCCAACGAGCTCTACCGCGAGAGACGAGTGCCGCGCGGCAAGTTGCGGAAAGGCAAAAAAAACAGTGGCGGAACGGCATACGACACAAATATCGGCGGCGAGAGCGCGGAGCACACTGAGAGCCGCCAATCAAAACAAAACATAATCGCAGAGAAAAAGGAGGAGGAGGGCGGTGAGTACTCGAGAAATCGAGCGGATATATTGTGAGAAAAAGCAGTTGGATCAAGTGGTGGAATGATCTCGCGAATACCAGCGAGTTCAACCGGAGAGCAGATATACTGTAGTAAAACTATAGTCGAAGCTTGAAGATCATTCGAACGTGCCTTCCATCACGTCATCGTTATTTTAACGTAGTAATGCGAGAAAAGTCATCTCATTCTGAATCACCGAATCACAATTAGGCTTCTCGTCGATTAGACGATTGAAATGAAGCAGAAGAAGTGGCTGAATAATTGACGGCATCTTCATCATTGTTGGTAGAAGCCAAAAGCTTCGGGGGCAAAAACTCACAGCAGGAGGTGCGGGTGAAAAGCGATAGGAACAAGTCCGAAACAAAGTGTGTGTTTGGATTGAAGCGCTTCGGGGGTGTTCGGTGAAATCCCGAAAGTGAAACATGTCGTAAATGTCGTCAACGTCTTCGATATCCCCCACGAACGTTCGAAGGTTGATAGCGGGGAGAGGGGAGAAGGGTTACGAAGATGCGTTACAGCTTTCAGAAGACGTGGTGAAACGGTGAGGCTGTGAAGTCGTGTAAAGCTTAGCAATTCATACCGATTTCGACAAACGATTGCGCGAAACGACGAATCGCGTAGATTCGGAAGCAAACGTCGAAAAAGTAGACGACGTGTGGAGGGACAACTTCTAACAGCAACTGGTTAGGTTGCTGATTTCGCCCGACGATAGGCTTCTGAAGTCTTATTCGACCAAAAGCCACCAAATGCACTTTAAAATGGTCGGGGTTTTATATTACTCTGGGCCACACGAGAAACAACTCGGCGAAAACCAAGCGACTCGGTGTTCGAAAAGTCGGAAAACACACATCAAAGTTAAGATGATGATATCACATGTCAGGTGCCTTCTTCTGCTTCTGAAGGACCACCGGAAATCAAAAGGAAAACAACCGGAAGCAGTGGGGAACACTTAGCGAATGAAACCGACCGATCAAGCGGAAAACTGGCGCGAGTTACTGATCTTTATGGGATATATTAGGCTGGCCGATAAGTAATGTCGCATGACTTGACAACCGTTTTTTTCCGTTCAATAGCGAGTTTTGGTTATTTTTTTATAATCACCGGAAAGAGCATTTCTTTGCGCTTCGAATGATATGCTGCATGCCATATTTCAACTGATTTCCACAAAGTAGTACACCGTAGAAAATAACCGACTTGAAAATGGGTTGCGGGCGGTCATGTTGCACGACTTCCAGAAAGAAAGAAAGGCCGTCTATGTCCATGAAATAATTTTTACTCAGTACTCTAGTAGTGTAAGGATAGTTTCAAGATAATTCCGAAAAACTCGTAATCGAAATAAAAATCTAGAAGACGAAAAACACAAGATGTGCCCTCAAATCATATATTATGACATTCTGAAGAGCGGCGTCGCGTGGGCACTGTGTCAGACATATCGACAGTTATTTCAACTGTTAGCGTACACTGATTCCACCATGGTACAATTATCGCAAAAGATGGGAAACTCAAACAGGGGTAGAAAATTGGAACCTCACAAACTTGGCGATTCCGAAAAAATTTCAAATGCGACTTTGACTGGTACTCTTGGCCGCCATTTCAAAACAAGTGGTTTTCACGGCTCCATTTTTATGTCAAATGAAAGATGGATCTTCCATGATATCAGTACCAAGAAAAGAAACTGATTTGGTTATGATGAACCTACAAAACCGACTCCGAAACTTAGCATACATGAAAAAATCAGATGCTCTGTTTGTGGTGGAATAATGAAGGCTTGGAGCATATCAGGTGCTCAAATCAAGTTGAAAAGTATATACAAGACTGTTCCAAACCCAAATCGGCAGTATTTATGAAGTGCTTGAGAATCAAAACGTGGATACGACCTTTTCTAAAGTTGCACGCTATAATGCACATCTACACGTTGAGAAGATCGCTTCATAAAAAAGTCTAGGATTGAGCGAGGAATCTGTGCTTTTGCCGCCTAACAGTCTTGATATGGCTTTATACGATCATCACTTATTTGGGCAAATTCTGCTTCCCCTTGCCAAGAAAAAATGCAAAAACCGCAAAAAATGAGTAGTTTGAGTGATCACCTTCTGACGCTCTACGCTACCCCAGTTTTTAAAGTCTGACAACCATTTTTTGTGAGAACGTAGGTTAACTATCGTAGATAATAATTGCAAAAGATTTCTGACTAATGATGATCTTAACTCATTTTATGATGAAAGTTGTCAAGTGCAAAATACGACATTACTTATCGGCCAGCCTAATAAATATAAAATCTACTGGTTCTGATAACGTCTCCTTCTTCTTCTTCTTCTCCTTGTGATCAGAAGAGAGGAATGAAGGACTAGAAAGGAAGATTTATGCAATTCTGCATAAAACATTCTCGATTACACAACTGGGCCATCGGCCGACATTGCGGCGAGAAGAAATAACAACTGCGTCGTACAACGTCTCTTGTCGAGAAGGAATTATGCAACGACTACTATATTCCGATGATGAAAATGATGGCAAGAATGAGGAGAAGCAGCGAAGAGAGAGGAGAGAGACATGTGTTCACTCTCAGACGATTGCGCAATTAATTTAGTTGTAATACGCGCGACGATAATGATGCGAAGGAGGAGGTGGGGGAGACATCAGACGAAGTGAAACAAAAAGTGAGGTGAGTGAAAATGGAGAAGTGAAGATGAAAACACTTTCCCTAATCAAACATTTTGATGGCAAGATTAATTAGTCTAGTTCTTCCTTCCTCAATCAGACATGTGTCTTTCTTCCCAGGTACACTGTGGTGGCGAACATAAAAAAGTGGTCGTCGGGAAGGGAAAGAAAAATGTCGGCGGATTGGAGGCGGCAGGGCGGAGATCCGAAGCTTGAATGATAAATCGAGGTTAATCGGTGGCGAGCGTACGCGAATTTCGTCCCTCGCCGCGTCTGCGTCTCGAAAGGTCAGACGACGATGTTTCAACTTGAGAGAGAACGCCAATTGGCATCGCATCTTCGAAACGTTTCTCTCTTTGCGACTTACGCCGCTTCGAAATAGATTTACTAGTGCTCCGCCGTGCTATGTGATAAGCGATCGGGAGATAAAACGGCGATGGTGGCACCAGGGGAGGGGTACTGGGGAATCAGGGAAATGTTGCCGACTTGATTGATCAGGAACGATAATCCGATTACCAAGAGAGAAAAGGGATCAGAAGGCGACCTTGGATTAGGTCACTTTCTCTAGGTTTTCAGGTCATCCTGAGCTTTGTTTTAATGAATTCCCGTAGAAGTTCAGAAGTGCAAAAGTAGAACTGATGTGTTGGAGGAAATAAAAATGATAACTTCTTGTTTACTACTGATAAACTTTATCAAAATGGTTTTTGTAAAAAATATCTGTAGAGAAGGGAAGAAGGAGATCTTCCTCGTTTTCAACCTATTTCTCACGTATTCGGTATCAAAAGAGTATCAAAGAAGATTCTGAAAGAAGAGAACGAAGATTCTTCAGATGCCCTAGAAGACAATCCGACGCCCTGCCAATCAGTTCTCAAGAGATGGATCAAAAACGAGTCAACAGCGAGAACATCATCTCTGATCAGCATTCCTATCCGTTTTTTGGGCGATCCAACCAGAAGACCCTCTGAGAAGGACTTTTTTTTGAAATTGAAATGTTTATCACCGATGTCATCTGATTTCTGACCACAGAGAAGAAGAAGGAGAAGTGGCCAACGTGACACCGTTCTCCACCTTCGAATTTTCATCGCCTCGCTAATAAAACAAAAATAGTTTCTGGTGGGCGCTGCGCGTCGGGCAATAATCGACAGAAACGGATAGCGATTCCCAAAAAATTCAAAGAATTCGTCGTCTTTCTACGAACTACAAATTATCACGAAACCATCTATCAAAAAAAGGGGGAAGGGGAAGGGATAGTTGCGGAAAGTGGCGAATTTGCAGTGCCTTATCGAGTTTTTCGGCTAAATTTCTTGCGATTCCTCGGGGGGCAAAGAAACTCACCCTCTGCAGTGTCGACGTGGCGAACGGAGCCTTCTTCGCAGACAAAGAAGACGTCGGACGGTAGGCGGGGAGGGAGGTGTTGAGCACAGTGCGCACCGAGTCTGACGAGTGGATCAGCGACACCTTAAGACGTTGGTTGGAAGAGGTGCGGCTGCGGATCTCTACCTGAGCGACACCGTTCGGTTTGGAGGATCCTCCTCCTCCGTTGGTCGTGACCATTTTTGAGAAGCGCGCCTGGAAAACTTTGATATGGGAAAGAAACGTTGTGAAAAGAAGACAAAGACGGTGGATCGGAGAACACCTATTACTCATTTCTGACGAGAGTGGCAAACTGACTAGTTGAGTAATATCAAGTAGACGTATAAAAGTTAATGAAAACGAGTGATCAAAGCGCAAAACAATGGCTTTATAAAGCACGGTTTCTAAAAAAGTCTAACTTTCACCAAAGAAAAGATATCTGATTTGGAACTCTATTAGATGCTCTAACAATACGCTTCGATTTGACACCTCTCCAGATGAAAAAATACGGGCTATGAAACAATACGGAGAAGAAATAAAATTAAAGTGTGAAAACTTGAAGGTGGTGCTCCTTATCATTACGAATACTTTAATAGGTCGTAAACGTATAGCCTACTACACAAATTAGTGGCATGATAAGGATGAATATTCAATTCGACGACTGCTGAATAATCAAGTATGCATAATTGAGTCACACAGCTGCCCACCACTACCTTATCAGTGGTGTGAAGCGAGGAGCGCTGATAAAAAGTGATAACAAACGTACTAGGTCCGAAAGGTTTTTGTGGGAGGGAGAAAGCGCACCACCGCGCATGTGTTGTGTTGGTTCGGAAGATGACGACGAGCCAAAGTAAACACGACCCCCAGCAGGGGGAGATGCTTCGTTTATCACCCACAAACTGTTTGCTCGCGACGTTGTCAGTGGAGCGCGGTTGCCTGGCACAGTGCCAACTAGGGCGCGCGACCTTGTCACGGTGATTAACGACTTCAGGTGACCGTCCGGTGTGAAATAACGGAAATTCAGACACCGAGAAGTGCATGAATGGAAGGCCTTTTCCCAAAGAAGAGGTCTCCACTTGAAATAATTCCGAAAGTGGGCCTATTCAGCAGCAGCGAGAATTTCAACAAGCATGGAAAGGAGAGGGAGGACGGCGAGGAGGAGGAAAACTCAATTTGGCCTTCCCGTTGTCATCTTCATCAGGAAGGAAGAGACTTTGAGGTTCACGGCGGGCAGATGGCCCAGGAGGCTTTGAATTTTAAATTTCGGATTTGGAAGTCGTTTTGAATTCTCATTGTCAGATATGGATACAGATCCTTTAAACTTGAGTTTGAATTTAGATTTTGTAACAAAAAAGGTGTACCGCTAGCTAGGAAAACTGAAGAAAGTCTTATTGGAAGAGCAGTTTTGAGGAAAATGAATTTTTCATGAGACAAAAGTTCACTAAACCGATGCGTCGCCAGATGTGCTTTTCGGGGCGCCTATTCATCAAAACTTTTTCGCGCCTGAGCATTGTTGTGCTCCTGAACAGAAACCAGCCACACACATTTCTCCAATTGTTTGAAGTGCACTTTCGAAAGATGCTCGCCCATATTGATTGTTTTGCTTTTCCCCCATTCTTTATTTTTGTACGACCTCCGGGGGGCGAAAGCTATTAGTGTGAATATATGAACTTTGCGGAAGGAACGGATCAAAACCAAATTCAACTAAGACGAGCTTTCGGCCAAAAACGGAAGAGAAAGGAGAGAGAGAGAACGGACCGTTCGTTTGTAAAAGCGTACAGGAATGGAGGGGAAAGGTGAGCACGAGGAGTGGGGACGAGAGACAGTGTGGCGGACGGAGAGACGCAGGCGCAGAGAGTGACGAGAGAACACGACGATCACTGGAGACGCAGAGCATAATCGGTTGTGTACAGGGATATAAAGGACGGGGAAGGTCAGTGACCGTTATTCTAATGAGGTACCGACGGAGAGACGAGGAATACGTCATTTTTGCGCGGGGCGGAAGTGCGAGGAAAGTGAGAACGAACACCCAGTCTCTCTCGGAAAAAATCTGATCGTTATCATTGGAAAAAAGTGCAGACACATTCCACTCGCAAGCCAAACAAACACTCGATGAGTTGCCCTGTTTTCTCTCCTGGAGCTCATCGCTTTGTCTCACAAAGGTGCGGATGCGCACAAAAAACGACTGTCGGCGTGTGACGCAAAAAGAAAATCAGTGAAAATTTGGGGAAAAAGTTTGTTTTTCGAAACAAAAAAATCGAATTTGAAAATAGCGCTCGAAATTTTTTGGCGGAGGAGCGCACTTGCAACAGACTTTCCCTTTGTTTTCAGGATGTTCTGGATTTGCAGATAAAACCCTTGAAATGATAAAGTATTTTTGTTTTTTTTTAAATGAAACCAGCCTGCTGGGGCGGCTCACGCCGCCTCAGCATGGCTGGGAAGTCATTTAGAAATATTCACGTGAAAATGTTTGTATGGGTGGTTCATTCGGTAGCACGTTTGTCTTTCGTTCAAAAGGTCGCTGGTTCGACTTTTGTCTACTTCACGTTATTTCTTTCGTTCCCCTACATGCACAGAGTTGACTACCCACACATACACACATACACACATACACAAACATCCCCCAACAGGATTTTAAATATAAGAAAGATGTTAAAGATAAATGAACACATGAATGTAATCAGTAATTTTTGAATTCTCCCAAGCTTCAGATGCATTTTTATAAGTCTGGCCGAAGTTTTGAGCTGCTGGCCGAGTTTTATGAAATTTAATTTTTTTAGACTCATACTGAAAGTTTTCTGAATTCTAGTGAGTAACGTTATTGGAAGTTAATAGTTTTGTAAATTTGTCGAGCGATTTTAGAAGATTGTTATTGTGGACGCGAAAAATAAGAGGGAAGAGAAAACGCATGGTTACGGTCGCTGGAGTTCGAGAATTTACAGTATCTCGACAAGATCTTCTGAATTCGGACACAACGAACCAATAAATTTTCAATAAAAAATATTGCCCAGTTTTCTTTGACCATTAGATTCTGACACTACCAGCCCCAGCTACAAATCAAAAACAAATCAAATCAGGCAACAGGTCTCCTCTCCAATTAGCAGAAACAAACACTCCACCCAACGTCTTCTATCTCTCGTGAAGAATTAGAAGGAAAAGGAGAAGACATCGATTGATGACTTTCCCACGTCTTCTGACTCTCTTTTCCCTTCTATTCTGCTCCTCACAAAGCTCCGCCCCCTCCAACTTTCTCGATATTGCAACAACATACCAGGCGGTGGACCACGGGATTGCCACCGACCAGCACCAGCAGTGTCTGGCGTGGAAACTCTTCTGGAAGACACAGAATTCGTTGCGAGACCCCTCTCCAGCCGACATTGACTTGCTGGCTGTTCGGAGAGCAGAAGTCTGGATTCGCAATGAGCAGGACGCAGAGAAGTTTAACGTGCCGGAAGAGTTGCTCAGCAATTTCACAGTGAGTCTTCAGACTTCAGCCTTCAGAATATGAAGACGTCGTCAGAACATGAAGAATGCCCTCCACCCACTTTATTTGTTTTTTCGCAGACAATCCGGATAGTTTTCCGAAATGTTTGTCGTCTTCTGCCACGCGTCCTCCAAATCGCGTCCCCATTAGCCGCGAGAAGATCTCGAATAAACCTGGATGTTCTTTGCCAAACGTACAACTATTCGGATCCCGAAACGAACAATCTCGAGCTGACGAGCTACGAAGAGGCACAGACGAATGCCATCGGGATAGATCAGTTGCTGTTCCTCGACCATCAGTCGGTCGTGATTGTCATGCCAGCCGCGTGCAATTCGAGTGAGAATGATGAGAAGGAAATCGCGAAACAGTATTATTTGGGTGAGCAAGAAGAAAACTGACGGGAGTAACAAAACAGAAAGTTCAGAAAAGTACGGCGACTTCTCATTCAACGTGAGCAACTTGAACATTGAGCTCGACAAGCTGCATGAAATGGTTCACGACTTGAAGCCACTGGATCTCATCATGCACCAAGGCATCGGGCTTGACTACCAGAGACCACTTCCTTCCTCCACCATCCTCCCTTTCCTTCGGAAGATCCAGTACGATGCACGTCAACCTCCGACTCTCCATGTTGATGATACGGTGACGGTGAAAGTTGGGATATCTGTGCAGTCGATGAGCAACTTTGAGCTCTCCACTATGGTAACTTACACTTCATGACTCAACTTGACATTTCCTCTGTTCAGGACTACGACCTAGACGCGTGGGTTCGAATGTCGTGGATCGATCCTCGTCTCCGTCACGACTTGTCCCGTCCGATTCTCGTCAACGACTACACGTTTCTGAAGATGATTTGGCGGCCGGATCCGATATTTACCAACTCGAAGTATTCCACGTTCCACAAAGTCACCTACTTGAACTTTTACCTGTTCATTTTCCCGGATGGCAAGGTGTTCATGGATATGCGAGTGTACTTGAAGCCGACTGCCGCGCAGATTGTGCTTTGTAAATATCCACATGATAATCCAGCGGTTTCTCTGAAAATCAGTTCAAGTGAGAATTAGAAGTGAAGATTTATTTAGTGATATGAGATTTCAGTGGGCTTCACGGAAGACGTCGTCAAACTGGAATGGTTCTCAACTCATTATGATGCGATTCGGGTGAGTCGACTACATCGATGTAATAATCAGCCTTTCTCAAACAAAACTAACATTACAGATCGAAAAGAACGTAAAGATACCTGAACTAAGCATCCGCCACCTCCACCCAGACACTTGCAACGGCGTCAGGAAATCAGGGGTCTATTCGTGTCTCGAAGCAAAGTTCTACATGCACCGAGAAGTCGGCTATCACATTGCCAACACCTACATCCCTACTGCAATCTGTGTGGTCTTCTCGTGGATTTCAGTCTGGCTGCCAGAAGAGTTCGTAGAAGGTGGGACCCTTTCACCCCATTACTTTTATTCCATCTCTTTCAGGTCGAATCTTCGTATCGCTCACCGTTTTCCTCACATTATCCGCTGAAAACAACTCTGCCAAGGAGGAACTTCCCAAAGTGTCGTACGTGAAGGCCATCGACATCTGGTTCGGCTTCACCTCCACTTTCGTGTTCCTGACAATGCTCCAAGCTCTCGTTGTCATCTCGTTAGAGCACAATAGTAAGCGTCTGGTAAGTCTTTCTCGATTCTCTGACAACGATAGAGATAAGAACAGAGTATCAATTCAGAGACTGAAAGCGGAGAAGAATCTAGACGGGTACAGTAAGTATCAGGTGACCAAGTCGATGCTGTTGAGTCGGTACTATCACAGAATGGCACGGCAAATTGATACATTGTGCAAGGTGAATGATCTGAAATGAGAGGAGAGCATAATTGGAAAGAGTTTTCAGGTGATGTATCCAGTGATCTTTCTGTTATTTTTGATGTTCTACTCGTTCGTGATAACTCAGGGAGACGAGAGAAAGTGCATTCAGAACTGATTGAACATATCAATGAGCTTTTAAAGTTATTAACATTTTCTTTATGTTACTGAACTGTTATTTTTCGTTCTGAAAAGTGTCATTCAAGTTACCTATTCAACCAACAGAGTATGAGATAAAATTGTTACTAATGTTTTCTACATGGGAGCACGATCGTCAAATAATTTTACTTCAAAGTTTATTAATATATACAATTATTAGCGTTATCAGTTCACTCGACGGATCTCCTCTTCCTTCCGAACGGTCTGTTCATATAACCCAACTTGGCGCCAGCTGGCTCGATTCCTCCGTACATGGAGCCGCCCACCGAGTATATCGGCGTGTCGCCTTCAGATGAATCGGGAAGAACGTGCAGATACTGACCCATGCCCTTCAAATTTCCTTCTTTTTCGGTCTCAAGTAGTGCCAACTCACTTGCTTATTTCCGTTGGCGGTCATCTCTACCATCGAGTAGTACGGACGCAGGATGCCGAGAAGATCCGAGTCTCCGCCACCGACGAGCCCTCCGACCTGCAACACGCTGACAAGTAATGTGTTTTTGGTTAGGCTTTGAGAATTTTCTATAAATTTGGTCACTGATAGTTTCGACGTCGCTGATTCTGAATCTGAAGTCAGAATTTCTGTAATTGATCTCATTTTTGAGAAAAGATGTGTCAAAGCCATTTTCAGTGCTATTTTCTCCACTATTTTCACGTGTTTACGTGTCGACATTTTCGATAGTTACGAAATAGTGGAGAAAATAGCACTGAAAATGGCTTTGACACATCTTTTCTCAAAAATGAGATCAATTACAGAAATTCTGACTTCAGATTCAAAATCAGCGACGTCGAAACTATCAGTGACCAAATTTATAGAAAATTCTCAAAGCCTAACCAAAAACACATTCCTTGTGAACTTGGATGGCCGCATAATTGGTGTGGCACCGTCTGTTGCAAGTTCACACCAAAACATATTGTGTAATGGGCACCCGTATGAGTTTCCTGCCAGTCACACCCAATTCTCACCTCGTCGAGATCCTTCATACCCTGCTCACTGTAGCCAAAGTTGTTGTCCTTGGTGACATCCTGCTCCCCGTCGCCCAACAGTTGGCTGTTCGTCCGTTTGTACTGTCGGGGAATGAACTTGTCCATCCAGTCGTTGTCCACCATCTTCATCAGACTGTCATTTGTCGTTTC
Organism: Caenorhabditis imperialis; assembly: GCA_963572205.1. NCBI lineage: Eukaryota > Metazoa > Nematoda > Chromadorea > Rhabditida > Rhabditidae > Caenorhabditis > Caenorhabditis imperialis. Next base: position 4,889,490 of record OY751543.1, on the reverse strand, counting down.
AGCGGCACCCAGTGGGTGGGACTCTGGATTAACATGAGCAAGTGCCGGTTTGCGCAGAGTTAGAGGGGGAGGGGGGATGTCTACGGGAAAGTACGAACATCTGTCACTTTGTACTCTGGTTTGCTTTTCAAAGCTTATAAAATGTAGAACCTTTTTTCATTTTTGTCTCTACTACTTTTCAGTGCGATTGGCATTTGTTTGAAAATATTGTAAAAAAAATCTTCATAAATTTAGAAAAAGTGATAGAAAGAACATTTTTTTTTTTAGAAATTTGAAGAAACCAGACTACTTCAGCTATCATATTTTCCTATAAAATTCTTGCATTTCTGTAGAAATCTCCCTAGAAGTTTATATGTTTGAGCTCAAATTTCTTAACTCAAATAAAACATTGAAAAGTCAAAAAACAAACCTAAAAGTCCAACGAAACCGAGGAGAATCAGAAGAATCAGCAGCATATCAGAAAGTGATACTGACAGTGATATGGTGTCCTCATTTCCCTTGCGATATTCTCGTTTCGCTCCCTCCCACTTGATGAACCCGAACCTTGAACTGTCGAGACAAAGACCGGATCGTCTCTTTCTCTCTGAAAACACTTTCGAAAAGGACGCGGAACAAAGTGCGACAAAAAACGAAACAAGGAAGAGGAACCGACGCTGTTTGCTCTTCTATTCTCACTTACCATTCAGATGAGTGATCCTCCTTTTCTCACAAAGGTATTCCCCTTCCTTTCTTCTAGAGCCGACGACATCCTGTCGCACCTGTCCGACTCTTGGCTGACAGTGGCATTAGTATTAGGAAGAAAAATTGGAGGAAAGTGCAATTTGGGAAGGGCCGAATAAATGGAAAGCGTCCTGGATGACAGGCGACGAAATATGGCACGACGCCCGTGGCAACCTTATGGGATTCTACACACTTTTTCCCTCAAAACCACTTCACTTTTTACTTTTTGCTCTTTTTTGTCGTGCTAGTGATTCCTGGTTGATTTGAATATTCTTATTGTGATTCTGATTTCAAAAGCGTCCAAGGAGAAGAATGGAACATTAAAATCCACTTGACTGATAGGCGACAGAGTGACTCCGACTGTTTGAGTTCTTTGTCACCTAGATCTACTCTATGTTGCATTAGGCGTGTGAAAACTTTGAGAGTTCAGAGTAAACACTTTGGAACATTTGAAATTAACTTTTTCTTTTTCTTTTGAATAGTCTGTAATTCTGTTCTGGTCTGCTATGTTGCATTTGCGCCCAAGATCAACATTCTTTGTCTCCTCTTAATTCATTGGATAAGTGGCTCCATCTTCTGACGTCTTCTGATTTCTCATTTTACACTTGTTCCCGTGATTCAGCATCTTGTGACTTTCCCAGCAATCTTTCCAACTTTGGTGAAGTCTTCAAACTGAAACTGAAAATCAAGCTTCTCTAAATTCAAAATTTCTGACGAAATCTCAAAAATTTTTGGATAAAAAGCTTGGATTCGAATTGAATAATTCATCCGGCGATATCCAATTAGGTTGTTTCCCTTCGAGTGCCTAAACACGCCGGTACCTCACCACCTCGCCCCCACCCCGAAACCCCGCCCCCCGGCCAGCCAATGGTCTCAAGGGGCGGGGCGCGTCGCGTTGAGGCGAAGAGCGCTACACACAGTGAACGATCCTCCACAAGCACTCATATAAGAGGTAAATGAGCTCTAAGAGATTCTCTCGGTTTACTTGAAGGGCCACTTTGGGGGCCCCCCGTCCATGACTTTTCAAGTTTTTAACTTAAGTGAGTTTTGAGTAGTTTTCGGGCAGCCCTCTCTCCCTGGGACGCCACTCCACTCATTCATTCGTCCCTCCATGCCTCCGAGCAGCTATCTTGGACCTACACGGTCTCCCGTCTTATCACATAGAGCCCTCCTATTAGAAACTTGAAAAGTCATGGTGAGTCTTTCCTTCTTCCTTCTCATTCCTACTTCTATTCCAACACTTTCCCACTCCGTCTTTTCTTCATCTCTCACATCCTTCTAACTTTCCAGCATGTCCAGCGGCTCGACGAGCTCCTCCACCAACTCGACCAACGATTCTGTGATCGACCCGGTCACCCCTCCCCAGGACCCACCGACCAACTTCCAGACGCTCTCCATCTCGACCCCTCAGAGCTCCACCACCACCCCCAACATGTCGTACTTCCAGTTCCAGCCCCATCAGTATCAGAATGACTTTTCGAGGTGAGCATTATCCTTATCCTTATTCAACTCATATTCTCCCTTCCAGCTTCACAACTCCGTCCGCCTACCCGTCCGGTCCTTACTCGATTCCGACTCACTCACAGTTGGCGGCTAATTGTAAGTTGAGACTGAAAAAAACGACTCCTAGGAAGCATAGAAAACTTCTCACTTTCTGAAGGTGTCTGTGTAATTACGGTCCGGTCAATTGCGCCGCGTGTTCTTCGCAACAATTATTATTATTCTTGTGTGGTTTATTATATAACGCATATAAAGAGAAGCAAGAGACTCGATTTTTTCCCAATTAGGATTTTTCGGGATCTCCGTCTGGTTTTGATACGAGACCGAGGCCACGTCAGCTACCGTACCTCGGAAAGTTCCCACACCCACTGTTAGAAATCCCTGCCAAAAACACATAATCCGTGTGCCATGTTTGTCTTTCGAAACCCGTCTTACCGTAGTCGCCCAACAAGTTTAGTGGTCTTTGCCAGTCTGCATTTCCTTATTATGTCCCCTTCCATTGTTGGACAACAAACAATCGTCTCCCAGAAGGTGATAGGCACTAGATGAAGTTGCGTCGGAAGTGCGCAACTTGGTAATCCACAACACCTACTTGTTTTTTCTCGGCACACACCACATTGCGTGGGAGTACGGTACTGCCCCAACTGGCAACTGGTTGTCAGAGGTCATTAGGGGACGAAAAAAAACGAACTTGGACACAATATTTAGTTACCGCACGACGGGGAGTCTGACCAATTGACTGGGGGTCCTCAATATTTGACAAACACCTACTAGTGGTCCGGAGACAAGTGTTAGCACACACACGTGGCCACATTGTTCCGAGCTGCCATCGGAAATCGTCGATTTCCGGATGGGAATGAATTAGAATTAGTGAATGAAACCTATCGCAAACAAGACGTTTTTCAGTCAACACCTTCGGAACGAACAATCAGCTGAGACTGGGACTGACTTCCACGCAGGCTGGCAGTCTGATGATCAACTCGATCGGCAGACGGAAGCGACGCGTTCTCTTCTCGCCCCAGCAGGTCCAGGTTCTCGAGACGCGATTCAACAGCAGCAAATATCTGAGCGCGGCGGATCGTGAGGCGCTCGCCAGGAGTATTAACTTGACGCCGACGCAGGTAAATTCGAGCTAATTTCGATTGTTTCAATCAGTCACGTTGCAGGTGAAAATCTGGTTTCAAAATCAACGCTACAAACACAAGCGTCAGGAGAAGGAGAAGCGGATGGACGGCGGATGTCGTCGCGATTCGGACAGGGACTCCGAGACGGATCAGGACGGAGCCAGCGACGGAAGCCTCGGCGGCTCGCCAGCGATGAAGCACGTGGGACAGTGGAACCGTCCGCTGAACAGCTTGGACGAGAGCTGCCGTCCTCACGGGCTCAAAAAGGACGACGAGGAGGAGAGGAAGCCGTTCATGGCGAACTCGATGATTCCAGCCGACAGCAGTGCGTGCATTCCGGATATTTCCCAGCAGTCGTTCTCGTACCCGGTGAGTCCCTCTTTTGAATGCAATGGTAATCCAATCGGATTATCCACTTGAGGATCCACTGATTCAATTTGTCGGTGGTGTCACCTGGCAGACTGATTTTTGAAGTGCTCCTCTTCATTTGCAGCTGTCGTTTAGCAGCCCCACTTGTGACAATGAATGTGATAGTTTCAGATGAACACGTATCCGGGATACATGCCACAGGCCGCGTTCCTCTACCCGCACGCCTACTCGCAGCACAACTACATGAACTTTGGCACCCTGTAGACTGCTCAATCCTTCTTTCTTTTTTCAATTCTGTTTTCAATCACTTTCATCTCCCCTTGACAATCTCTATGAGCTTTTTCCTCCCCCAAATCTGTTCCTTTTTCTCTCCAAAAAATCCCTTCTCACACTGGTACGTATATTTATATAAATGTTTTCCGATTCTTTCGCCCTCAATAAAGAAACCTACCGTAGTCTTCAGAAGTGAGTGCCATTCTCTTCCTCCCCCTATTCATCGCTTTTTGCCCCTGAATGGTGATGAACATGAAGAGGGCGCATGCGCATCGTATATTGTTTTGTGGAAAATGGACAAGTACTTGAAGACGTCGACGACGTCAGCTGTCTCTTTGCAATTTCACACCTCGGATATGCACAGCCGGATAATCTTCGAGGCACGCGTTGCGTCACCACCTGTATATACAAAAGCTCCCAGTGACTCTGGTGAGCCCTCTAATTACGTGATTTGCTCCGGTGTGATGTCCATTGTGGGCCAATAATTAACCGTGACCGTTCATCAAAGGCACGGCCGGCTCATGAACTCGTACAATAGTCGTTGACATTTTACAAAGTTGCGAGGGAGGTGTCCAACGCGGTGCCAGGACACCAGACTTTCTGTTTGCTCTTTTCTGGCTCCGTGACTCGGTACCGTAACCCACACTTGTTCACACCTCAAGTGTTCTTTTCAGGATCAAGTATTTATGGACTAGAAATGACCGTTCCCTTTGGGACAAACATTACCACATTCTGTGGAATTGCAGCCAATTTGTGATAAAATGCGGGGCGGCTCGACTCAAAAGGAGGCGACTAAGTGGTGACCTCACCATTATACCGATAACAAAAAAGGATAAAGAGTGCCGGGGGGAAGCACTTAGTTTTTGGAGAGGGATGAGCACCGACACACATTAACAAATGGCCAACATTGTAATGGAGCTTCTATTGTCTCACTGATAGACGGGGACCTTCCCGAACTTCCGCCGTTTCCTCCCAATCCATCATCATTTGAAATTTCCGTCATATTGTCCTGATCCCCCTCATCCCTGCCATAAGTCATCATGATACCATTTCACACCTCATGTCATTCCAACCTGGTGCCAACTTCCACCCCCTAATTAGAATATTTGCTCCCTATTAAATTTGCCCAGGCACTTGACGTTGCGCAACTAAAAATTTTCAGGTTGATGTATCGAATTTCTAATAGAGAAACCGACGCATGATACCCAGAAGACGTCAAGTGTTTGGTTTGACGAAGAGTACGGTGGCTCTGAAGTGGCTCACATGGCTAATAGGATAAGCGACGGGGGTTTAGAAGCAAAAAGTCAGAAGAAGAAGTCGACGAAGACGTAACAAGGACCTTCTGGGGTACTTGTCTGAAAAAGGTGTGAGTGACGCCGTCTGTCACGACCATATGCGTCAGGTGAACCGGACCATTGCACCCCATTCATTCCAATGGGGGGACCTCCATAATACACGGGACATTTGCATACATTTATTATTTTAATTTACGCGGGATCAGATCACTGAGTACGGTACGTGTGATCAGAGCCAAAGGGACCCGCTCCGGAACAAACCAATCAAAAAGCGAGCATTTACCGGTGGGAACTAAGCCGATCTGCAAACATACAGTAGATCGGTGTCTTCCTGTTACCGCAAAGAGCTATTTTTGTCGCTAACTTGGACCCGTGGACCGGGCGGATGAAAGGAGAGGTGCTTTTGGGATTAGTAAGAAGGGGTCTATAATTAGGAACGGATATGTTGCATATCTCTGGGTCAGCAGGTGCTTTTTTTTGTTTTCGAACGGTTGTCGACTTACCCGGTCATTTGTGTTGACTCTCTGTGATGCAATGTTCAAATTCGGAATGATTAATGACTACTTGTGACACGGTGGCTGGCCAATATTACGTAACGTCTCCCCCGAGTTCATGAGATACAGATCGAGAGCAAAACTTCCGTGACATGATAAGTTAGAGAATTGAAATTGAACTGTGTGATAAAAGGTAAGTGACGTGTTGAGGAGACAACTACACTTGGAAACCTGATAACCTCACTCACACAAACATTTAGATTAGCACTGGAGCATGTGGAGCTCAAAAGAGCCCGCCGCGCGACGAAATTCACAGTTTCTCTGTGGTTATCAGTGCGCGCATGACAAACAGCACGAGTGGGAAAACAGAGTACTGTAGCTGTGACACTGATTGACAAATCCCTGTCAGCGGCGGCTCATCTGAAGAACGGCTCCGGGGGTTACGTCACCAACTTCGAGTGGTCCCAGGAAGCCAGGTGTTTTCTTTTTGAGAAGAGGCAGCTGCAACAGAAGTGGAACGATCAGCGCTACAGTAACCGGGCCACTTGACGAGTTATTCTTATTCTTCCATCGCAATCTTGACATCAAAAACGGCCTCGTCAGAAGTGCGTGAAAGGGAATGCACTAGATGGATCAATGGAACGGCCCAGGATTGGAGAATGAAGAACGAATTATATTTCAGGGGAAGGGAACTTCACAACTTCCTCTAATCCCACTCACTCTCCCGCCAAAGAAAATCCGCTCGTCAGTTCCCAGGCAGCACAAAGAACCGAGTTGACAGTCAGGTGACACCGGGTTTAAAGTACCGGATACCTTTCGCATTAGCCCCTTTCTTTGTTTGTCCCTTTCAGTCGGTGCCTTTACCGTTTTCAGTGAATCGCCTCCGGGCATGTTTCAGACCTCTTTTGGCGGCAGGTGCTAAGAGGTATCGGTATCCTGTTGGAAATGGGATACTGGTAATAAAATAGGAGTGTGAAATTGTTTTAGTGGAGATTTTGCTTTGAGAATGTTAACTTTGATAAAAGTGAGTTGATTTGATGAATTTAAAGAATAAAGAAAATCTGAAGAGGCTCTGTTTTCATAAGAGAATTTAAAGTCAGAATGAATCCAAGAATTTCCACTTTTCCTTGTAAAAAGGGCCAGATGACGTGCTCTAAATAGAGGTCACCAGCTCTTTTTTGCTCCTAAACGCACTTCACCCTCCTCGCATTTCATTGTCTTCCCGCTTTCCCATCCGCTTCAAGTGTGCTCTTCTCGACGCCTAAATGCTAATTACGTGAGAGCCGCCACCGTCTGTTTCCGTAACGCCTTCGAACAATGGACGACAACATATTGCCTGCCCCCATCATCCACTTCAACATCTCGATTGGTTTTCCTCCTCTTTTTATATCGAGTCGGAAATAGCACATGAACATCCATGAAGGGGGGTGGTGAGTCAATCAACTGATAACGAGCGTCTATTCCTAAAAAATCAGTGCCTTATCTGTGCATTTCCGATTTTGTAAGTCTTTGGCGCCTTTGTGGTCTCAATCAACACACTGTTTTTAGTGTGCGGAGCGCCGGAAACGGCACACACTCATTGCGATGAATAATAGTCGAACTCACACATCACTAACTGCCTGATAACAGAATGGCCTCTATTGCACGCAACTAGAAATTTTCGAAAGCGTGAAGAGAGCTGTTATCCTTCTCGACCAATTAAGAAGAAAACAACGAGGGGGAAACCCAATACGGTAGGCAAGCAATCGAGTGACAACTGGGCACACACTTCACATCTTCTCGATTAGACACTGCTCCCGTGTGGGGGTGGATGATGAGTCAATGTTGTGATACCATTTGCAAACAGTTTTGGAGGTGAAGACAAACGGAAATGGGATTAAGGAGCATGTGTACTTGGAGCTCCTGATGAGCCAAATCTTTTTGTCGAGTTCCTCAGTCAAACTACACTGACTTTGCTAGTGGTTAGATAAGGACAGTATGACGTGACTGAACGAAAAGTTCTGACTAGAAGTGTTGTTATTCCATAGTCTAGTTCACAGTCACAAAAAATAAGAAAGTTCGCAATAAGGGCACAATCTGGATGAAAAACTATGACGAATTGGTAGAAGAGACATGTAAAATCATCGTCTCAAGTCATCCTTTGCTCTCTGGAATCAGTTCTGGTCAGTAATTTTGAGCAGGTTGCCACAAATGCTTCAAAAGCAGCAAGTTCCTGACGGCTTGTGCTTCTTGCTCCAATGTTGTGTCTTTCAAATGTCGATGACTTGCAGAAAATCACTAGCTCGCTGTTGTAAAAACTGTTATAAGGATTGTAAGGAATATCTTCGCATTTTCAAACTCGTCCACAATAAAAACTCTCCAGAAAGCTCCGAATAGATTTCAAAACCATTACAATATTGCGAAAACATTCAAAACTTTTCGAGCAGTGATAACAAAACCGTGATTTGAGGAATGGTTAATAATACTTTTTCACAATGAATCATCCAACGTGTCACCTTGGAATTACAGTACCTCTTCATCACTTCCTTCCCTTCCATTTCGAAGCGATTTTGGAGCAACTATCACCACACTCCACGACCGCACCCTAACCACGGAAGTCATTTATTCGCCTCTCTCTCTGAAACACGTCATGCCTGATAACGGTTTCCAAACGATGAAATGGTCGGTGTCGATAGTGCGGGGGAGCTGGAGCCCGCCTTTTTTGGGGCGGGGAAACCTGGCTGAAAACGGTGCGAATTGATAAGGGGGTATAAAACGCGCTGGTGTTCGTCAGAAAAGTATTGTCAATTGCAATTTCCAACATGACTACTTCAAACACTTCTTCTGCTTCTGTCAACAATTTCAATTCTGACGTGGATCTTTCACAACTCTCGCAACTCTCTCTCCTCCAAATTCCTCAACTCTACCGTCCAATTGCCATCCATCCATCCTTCATGGCACCGGTGAAAATGGAGATGAACGAGGAGAATGCAGTGTCTCTCGAGACCTCTTCTGCTAGCTCGGTAAGGCTTTTCTCTATTCTGAATCTGATCACATCTCCTTCTTTGACTACTCCATCTAACCCATCTCCTTTTCCAGCGATGCTCCTCCAACGAAAGCTCTTCTGCTCCTGGAAAGATCCGCCGTGGCCGTCCGCAACAAGAGATCGCCGACGGACAGGACGCGCACAGCCAGAAGAAGCGTCACCGTCGTCTCTACGCCCGCAAGTACCGTGCCGAGATGCGTCAGAAGGTGGAGAACGTGAAGAATCTGAACGACGAGAAGGAGCAGCTCGAGATGGAGGTCAAGGCTCTCCGGCAAGCAGTCACGGTGCTCCAGCAAGAGGTGGCTCGGCGCGATCTCGTCATCAGCTTCTTCAGTCAAATCAAGAGCTCTTAATTGATCATTCTTTTTCACTCTTTTCCCCCTTTTTCTCATGATCCCTGCCATAATTTATGCATTTCATTTCTCAACTCATTTTTCACTGTTGTCCCGATGACATAATTCCTCCTACTTTTTACCTACTATAACATTCCAACACTGAAAAATAAAAATTATGGATTTGAACTGTTTCGTGTTTGAAGAAAAGGCACAGATGACTATTTGTGACATTTAGAACTTGATAATTTCACAAAGTGACTAATAAAGTGGGTAAATATAACAAGCCTAACCTAATAACTCTACAAATTTCGAAATTTGTTATGAAATTGTTCGAATTGTGTTGTTTACCGTGCACAACACTACGTGTCACGAGCCCTCAAATTGCACGTGTTCTCCACTCGATGCACTTTGCCCAATTGAGCAGCTTTCAGCGACGCCGGCGTGTCTGCGGAGCAATTTCGTTGATAAGTTCGGAGAATGCCAGGACAGCTCGCATCATTATGATGTCGATGTCAACTAGAGGACAACTAAACTAGCAGAAGAGCTGCCAACTGACGGAAAGTATACTTCATCTCAAACTTCTCCAAGTCACATCCTTCGGAGGAGTCAACTAGAGGACAGCTAGAAGGCAAATAAAAGAGCAGAAGAGCTGCAAACTTTGGAGAGTATAGTTCTTCTCAATCATCTCAAAGAGCCTCTCTCTTCCACCTGTCATTGTCATTGTCATCCCCCTTCAAGTTGAAATTGTGCTCTCCAGAACAACACACAACCGGTGTTTTACCCTTTGAACACTGACACGGATGCCTGATCCTCTTATTGTTATCAAGAACACGACGAGGTGTTGCGGAATCGGGGGGTTTCGCCGAAAAACCGTTTGCTCGTTGCGGAAGAAGGACTTTGGAACGGAATCGTGTGTGCAGTCACTTGTGTACTTCTCGTGGAATTCATCTCTGGAAGAGATGTGTGGAAGGTAATGCGAAAACGGATGCTCCATTTTAGAAAAAATATATGTATTCTGAGCCAGGAATTGATCACTTACATTCAGAATCTGAAAAAAAAACCCCAGATCTTGAAAAATTAGTGAGCCAACGTTTTTTCTAAATTCTGAAACGGTAAATATTCTAATAGTTCTAATGTGCTCATCCTTATTGCCAGTCCCAAATCATCAGAATAACATTCCAATTCCACAGTTGCATCATTCAATTTCACAACCCTTCCTCTTCCTCTCCAATTTCTAACCCGAACGGTCCAGCAGCTCCTTATCATCAACCATTTTTGTCCGCAGACGACGAGTTTCGTAACCGACCACTACACACACCGGTTTTTATCGTCACTTACGAAATATCACGTCCTGTTATCACTCGTCGTCGACACGCAGCGAGAAGCTCCACACTTCACATGTGTGATTCGTTCTCGAAGGTCGGCGACTAGAGAGAAGCGGGAGGGGCTATTTTTAGAATGTGTGACTTGGTTCCGACTTTTCGGAACTCGTGGAAACGGGAGGCTCGGTGGAGCAAAATGAGCAGATCTGCAGATGGAAAAGATACAGTAATCCCATGCTGTATTGAAAAGCAGCGACCTGAAGACCAGCAGTCATTTTCATGGCCGTGGATTGGTTTTTCGGGTTCCGAATTGATTCAATCAGACTTAACAGTTACTCGATCTAATCCCGAACCACTAACTAGAATATCTAGAGGGAAGTTAATTCGAACAGGAGGCAACACCAAAAAGTGAACTTTCTCCCTTCTGACATTTCCACGAAAAATGCAGTTCAATTAGCGTCATAATCCTTCCCAAAAACGAGCTCAAAAACCAAAAATGTGAGGCATTTCCGAAAAAAATGTGCAATTACACCCAAAACACATTGTGAATGACGCAAATACCACCGAATTGATCCACTTTCCGATAACGATAAATCAACGAATCGTTCCATTTCGTCGTTTCGGGGGCTCCCGCTATCAGTCGAGCTGTTTCGAGTGGCCGCACGTCAACAGGCATCGCCCTTTGACATTCTCCACATTCATTTGGCTACAAAATGGTAGTGACTGGAAGTGTATTATTGAATAAATAGTTGAAATTTCAGAATGTGCTCATTGCAGAGGGGAAAATAAAAAGAGAGAAAACAGATGGTAACAAAAAAAAGAGTTCAGGAAGGTGGGGAAACAGGAAAAAGGGAGAAAAAGTACAGTAATCAATCTCGTCGAGACCTCTTCGAGTCGTCCCGCGAATCGCCTCCATCTCCTCCACGCTTCTTCTCCTTGGCTTGCTCGAAGAGCGACGAGAGCCCGAAGACGTCCTGATCCTTCTCGAACTGCACGGGTCCTGCTCCTCGGCTCGATCCTTCGGCTCCCGAGAAGCCCTTGTCGGCGACGAACCTCTTCTGGCTCATGATCTTGTCCAGATCGTCTCCGTACACGTCCTTGTCAATGTTCTTGCCTGCAACCAACATCATTCGTTCCTGTTTTTCTCACTTTATTCGTGCTCAAACAAGGGGCGACAAGTTGATGTCACTGTCGCCACACCAGTTGCAGTTATTTGGTGTCGTTTTTTGTGTCTCTCTCTTTCTCTCTCTCGCTCCGTTTATCGATAAGCCCATTAGGAAGAGTGCGCTATTTTTAACGACTTTCTGAACCGTCCAGGTGCATGCACAATGTTTGTTGTTGATGGCGTCGGGTTGATAACGCGAAAAGAGAGGGGAAAGAGCCACCGATGATGACCGAAATGGTTGACATTCCGATGATACGGTAACTTTCTCTCGGGCGTGGGAAAAGTGTTTTGAATTCCTTTCTAATTCTTTGTGTTTTTATATTTCGTCGATCACTTCGAAAGAAAGAAGCCAACTAATGAGAAAAACAACAAGAAAAACTCACTTGGACGATAAACGTGTTGCTGAACACTGTCGCCTCCACGCCACGCCTGATCGTATGGATTGTAGGTGTCGTCGTCCATGGCGCCACTGTCGAGTCCCTGAAAAGAGAAAAAGTTCCGAACGCTTATCGAAATAAACAAAGAAAGAACCTTGGTTTTGTCGAACAATCGCTGGTCGAACTGCGGCTCTCCGGTCCTCTTCTGGTTGGTGTCGGGCAGTCCGAGCACGATCTTCTCGGAGATGTCCCTTTCTCTCTCCTTCCGCAGCTTGTCCGCCTTGTCGGGCCGCGATCGCGCAATGTTGCGCTCCTTTCTGATGTCGTCGAGTCGGTCGCGTCGGATCTCCTCGCGCACCTTCACCTGCTCGTCGTCCTCGTTGTCCTGACGACGCATCGCCGATCGTTCCTGACGCGCCTTGGCGGCCGCCTCCGCCATCTTCACCTCCTGCTCGGCCTTCTTGTTCTGGGCGACACGACGCTCGAGCTGAGCACGAGTCTCCACTTCCTCGCGAGCCTTTCTGTCGGCGATGTAGAGCGCGTCGGCGAGTTTCGCAAAGTTCTCATTGATGTGCGTCTGCTGGAGACCTCTTCCGTCGGCCGCCAATCTCTTGTCGAGTCCGACGGTGAATCCCTTCGGATTCTTCCAATTCGAAATGCACGGAGGGATCTTCCAATCGTTCTGATCTTTGGCCGTCATCTTGCGGGGCGGTGAGTGCATCACTGGAGCTGGTGGAGACGGCGGTGCTCTCGGAATCTTCTGATTGATCTTGAACTTGGGCGGCTCCATCGGATCCTTCTGCTCTTCTACCATTCGAATGATTCTCTGTTGTGATCCAGCGGCTCCGTTCTGCTGGGAAGGTGTGTAGCGGATGTATTGTGCGGGAGCCAGCTTCTCGGCGTGTCTCACTGGAAGCGCGGACGCCACTTTCGAGTTTACAATCTTCTCAAGCGCCATTCTCGTCTTCTCGGTGGCATCAATGATCGCGTCCTCATCTGGCTTCTGTATATCTTCATCGTCTTCATTCCACGTCTTCGCCTTCATATCATTCAGCTTCGAGTACACAATCTTATCCTTCGCGTGTCCGATACGGGCAATCGCGTCGTGCTGCAACTTTCCGTCAGCGCCATACTGAAGAGCCAATGTGTTCTCCGGCTTTCCTTTGATGTCTCCGATTCCGAGACCGAGAGGGAACTGAGCAGTGTGAATCTCGGGGAAGGCTCCTCCATCTCCGTAGTCTTCTGGTCCACGAGGTCGGAAACTGGCACGTTTTCCATACGGTGGGGGCTCTTTCGAGACGAGAGCAGTGGATGGCTCTCCGCGACCACCGAACCAAGGGTCTCTGCGGATTTGGGAAGATTCCGAGTCACCAGCGACTGGCGCCGGGAGAAGGCTGAAATCATTTCGTCATTGTCGAATATTACAAAAAGGAAATTAGTAAAAACTCACTCTTTCAGTTTCATAGACATATTGTGTTGACAAATGTAGCACAGTGCCTGCAAATGAGAAGAATAAATGGGGTGAGTGCGAGGTGAATATGAAAATCGAAGGATGTATCGATTGAGGTATGGAGGTGCATTCGAACACTTCGGTCAAGACAAAAGGGAAAAATCGATGAGCAACGGAATAAATATTCGTTTATTGAGGTTGAAACTCGAATGATAAAAAATACACCTTACCCAGCACGTAATATGAATATTCGACACAGTATTTATAAGAGCTGAGCAAAGCCGATAAAAATGGGGGATAAAAGTGAGAAAGAGATCAGAATCCGGTGGTTTCCAGGCAAGACTACTTGGCTTTGCGGCTGTTCCTCACAACCGGCTTCCTTTCCGTCTTCGCCTCCTCGCCAAACTTCATTTTAGTGAGCGCCTCGGCGAGCCCGTCGCCGGTGAGCTTCTTCTTCAGCTCGGAGAGCATCTCGAGCTGCTGCTCGAGCTTCGCCATCGTCAGGTGTTTCACGGATAGCCGGATCGAGTCTTCGACGGTCCACTTGGTGTCGTCTTGCTTTGCGAGTTTCACGAATTCGCACTCTGGTTTGCGGGTGGAGTGCTCCACCCAGGGATCGTCCTCTGCCTCGAATTCGAGCTCTTTCAGGCAGAACGGACACTTTCCCGACTCGGGACCGGTGCAGTAGAATCCTGCTCGTGCGACCTAGATACTGATTCAGTTTGGAGCATTTAAAAGAAAACTCACCGCTTCTGATGTGCAACACGCGTCTTCGTCTTTGTCAAACGCGAAATTCTTGAAAGTGGCGAGTCGATCGGCGTAGAACAAGTATTGCGCGGATTCTGACAAATCCCGGACCGCATTTCGTTTTGGCGGCATTTATCTGAAAAATAACAGTGAAACCAAAAAAATTACATAAAATTATTAATAACAGGTTTGAGAAGAAAAATAAAACATGATCAATTGAAATTCGAAACGAAAGGAAAGTCGAAAAAGAACAGCATTCACACTAATGTTAGGCAAATTATTGATTGAAACTGTGCATCAAGACTATTATTTTTCGTTTTTGAGAAAAACTATTCAATTTTTTTCTCGGAAAACAAACAAAAAAGTAAAAAAAGTGCAAAAAAATCAATGAAAAAAGGACTTTTTCAAAATTAGTTCGCGGGAGAATGTTAGGCCATGGGGGCTCGGCCACGGCCCCCGGTTCAGTGGGGCGCACTTTCTGACTCGTTTGGTGAAAGAGTACTGATTCAGAATAATAGAATCGAGGGTGAGGTTTTCAGAATAAAATGCCCAGTTTGATGGAAGCTGGTTCTAATGGTTGCAATCCTAAAGATAAGGGGATATTGAAATTGAGGAAAATATGAATTCCTATAATGCAAGGGAAATGGAGGGAAGTCAGTTATTGTCAGTTCACTTGTTGAAAAGCAAGATTTTCATAATGTTTTCAGAATATGGATCATACAATTGAAAATTGGTTCAGACTAAAAAATCTAAATATGGAAGCTGAAAAAAGTTGAAGGGGAAGGAGAATGCGAAAAGTTGAAACGATTTGGTCCGCAAAACTTTTCTGGTCGAACTGGTCTCAAAAAGTTGTTCGAAATTATAAAAATTCAAAATAATAGGCATCTGAACTTCTTCGTTATGCTCTCTCTGCACCAGATGCTTTCTTTGCTTTCTTTGTACGAGATAAACTTTTTGGATTACTGTAACAAAATCACAAGTTCAATAAACCATCGTCGACACTTCCTCAAGATCTTCTCGCTTTCAGTAAACCACATCCTCCTCACTACCTCTTAGCATTGTCTCCACCGCCCCAATTCCCCTTTCGGTCCCTAATATCCGGACCCGAAAAATCTCTTCCAGAGTCGTTGGCCCACACGTCTATTGTCCTCTCTGCTGATGCATGCGCGATTCGCTCCTTCTCCGCCGTCTTCTCCTCCGCCGTCTGCTCCGACCGTCTGTTTTGAATCCTTATCGAGGTTGACGACGTCGAGCCTCCCCCCTTAGGCATGTGTGCGCGCGCATCGAGGAGTACTAATTAAATTGGACGACGCCTGCGCGCTCTCGACAAAACGCACACTCTAGAATTCAACGAATCATATAGCTATGTAGTCGTACCCCACAGCTTCTCCTTCTCCTTCTCCTCCTCCTCCGCCGCCGCCGTCGCCTTCTCCTTTTTTTTGCGCGGAGCCACTGGCGAGAGCACGCGTCTAAATGCATGCGCCGTGAAGCTGCGTGAAGCCGGCGTGAGCTTGTGTGAGAGCGAGCTCACACTCGCCCCGGTCTCTTTTCCAAACGAGAGAAAAGAAAAAAGAGGAGGAAGCCAGAAGCAGGAGCCGGAGCACAGGAGCCACGGGCTCTTCGCCGCCTCCTTCTCTTCTTCTTTTTCGCCGAGAGGCCCAGAAACATGGGCTCCGCCGTCCACTAGTTGAACATGCAGCCGCCACGCACCGACCGCGTCGCACCCAGATCACCTCTTCTGAAATTCCCCTTTTTTGTTCGTGAAAAGAAATATGTGGCTTCCCTTTTTCAACGTTAGTCGTTTCTCCTCCTTTCAATGATAATCCGACGATAAGACCGCGTTAAGCTGTACCTTTCCCAGCTCTTTTGCCGCTTTTTTCCACTTTTCTCCAACTTTTGGACTCTTTTTGTTTTGTTGGCCACTTTCTTCAGATTCTTCAGAATTCATTCACCATAAGCAATAGAGCAAACATTTTCTGAGAGAAACTTAATGATATTAGAAGTTGTAAAAGCTCACTATAGCTATTTCAAATAACATTTCTAGAAGATATTGGATTAGAAACTCATTCTCTTACAATCAGTATTTTCTAATCATTTCTCCAAAACCTATTGAATATTGAATAAGTGAATTACAGTAACCTTTTCGACAACCGATCAGATAACTATTAAATTTAGAATTATAAAAAAAGTAAAAAAGTAAATCTCGAAAGTTGCTTATCGTTCGAAGCCTCCTCTTTCTTGACCATGTGACACACACTGAGCACAATGTGCATGCGCTCCACTGATTTTTCATTTGCATTACATTACATCGTGGAGAAGCCTCCTTGCCCCCCATCTCATCGCACCCCTACAGTAGAGCAACTTTCGAAAACCGCCAGGTGCTCGTAAGCCGGCACGCGGAGCCGGAGCACATGCTCACCTCTTATCAATCTCTAATCCGTTTTATTCACTATTCTTCTGCGATATCCCGAAGAGCGTGAGACCCCAAAAAAGCCACTCCAGTGTATTTCTCTTCGCTCAATGTGTGTGTGTGCCCCGGGGTATCCGATGTTTACAAAGTAAATGACACACACACATACACATTTTGAAGAGCCCCCGTCCTCTCTTCCGTCTCGCTTTCACTTTCACCCCTCCATTTTTTGCCCCCTTTCGACGCATCTGAGTCTTGCCACTTTCACGTGCTGTTTCGCACTTCTCAGTGCCCCTTCTCTTCCAACATACACACCATCACAGGAGACACATAAAAAAGTTCAGTACCCCTGAAATCTAGAGCTCCGCCCCCTTACGCCTCCCTCTTGTTTTCCTTTTCGCGATCCCCTAGACGACTACTTTACGGTAATCATAGCCCGTAAACTAGAAAACTGAATAACAAAACTCTGGTTGGCGATAAGCGAAAACAAGAAAATCTTCCGTTTATTATAATTTCTAAGGGAATTCTCGCCCCCTCCTCTCATATCCTAATTAATCGATTTGTTTTCCGAGAATTTTCTCCGAATTTAGAATTTTTCTCCCCCATCTTTTGTTATTACGATTGAATCATTGAACAGTTAATAATAAAAGAAGCGGGAAAAAAAGAAAAAGTTTCCGGAATGTCGTGAATCATCACGCCTTCAGAATCACACGATTCCACGAAAATAGCAACTACTGACGTGATCAGTAGTAATCACACCGCTAATTGAGATGACAAGATCATTGAACAGTGTCTCAAAATAGCCGTCTTCTCGTGAACCTTCTCGAGCTCTGACCATTTGATCTCGTTTGCAGACTTGCTCACTTGGGCCCACCCAGCAATCCACCGACCCGAATACAATGCGAATGTCCGATGTCGTCGACGACGTCGTCGGTGAGATCAGCTAATCGGACGCGTTCGCTGTGCCACCAACTCCACCAGCAGCTGGTCTCCGCCTCCTCGACCTCGTCGGCGACCGCCGCCGCCTCCGCCTCGATGGATGAGGCCAGTTCTTCAGCGGCGTCGACGACGTCCACATCGGCCACCGCGCGTGCCCTCGACATGTTCAACCGGAGAGGTTCAGTGCTCGCTGTCGTCATTGCAGGTTTTGTTGTGCTCTTCTCTTTGCTCACACCCACCACCCTTCCTCCATCCCACCCAGTCAGAATCCTAACCTCGCCTCTTCTTCGCACAGATCGCCTCATTAACACAATCTCGAGGGAATCGTTATGTAACAAACCGACTAACCGTTTCGCCGACACCCCACCCTCTTCCCTCCCCGCTTCCACACCTAACATTTTCCCCCTCCCTCCCCACTATGCTTACTTTTCCCTGATGTTCACCACGTGTGCCGACCTGAAAGGGTGGCTCCGCCAAAAAGGTGAAGATAGTGATAGTGGTAGTGTGCGGTGGTTTCATATTGCTGTGGACTTGATTTTTTGGAATGATTTGCTGCCGAAAAAGTATAGAAGATTGATTTGGAAGAGCTTTTGATTACTTGACATTTTGAGAGAGAGTGGTAGCGTTTTCTAGGATCACCGATGGTTTGGAAAGGTATTCAGGAATAGTTTTCTGAGCATTTTTAATGAGCCTTTATTAGCCATCCATCCCATGTGATAGCGCGCTCCATAGCGGGTGAGAGACTACATGTTACGACAAGACGCAGACTGTCTGCCCACCTGCGTCTTGCCGGATTGTGCTCCATCGAGGTACGATGGAGCGCGCTATCACAGGGAGTGGACGGAGAATATTGTTTCAACATCCAGCTCAACTAAACATTAGAAAACAATCCGCAAATACTTATTCCCAGAACACGGTGATCCTAGAAAGTTTCCGAAGCTTCCTGTCGCCTTTCCAACCTTTGACGTTCCAGGGAACACTGCCGCCGACGTGCTCCCCGCGAGTGCCGGAGTCCCCAACACTTCCGCGGCCGCAGCCGCAGCCGCCGCGTGCTCTTCCGCCGCCATCAGTGCGGACCAGCCGTCGTCGACGAATTCGGACAACGACACGGAGTCGTTCAGCGAGTGGCGACCCCCTTTCCCTCGACTCACCGCTTTCCAGGACTGCCTGTCTCTCGCCGCCGCGTGGGGCCTCGGAATGCATCCGAACGGGCTCGACGACAAACCGACGGGAGCCAGTCAGGCGCAGTCGCCGAGCGAAGACGACTCGGGCGACGGGAAGTGCAATGAGCTGTTGGCGAGCTGTCCCGCGTTTAGGAACGAATTGGGCTGGGAGCCGACGCGACGGCTGGCTCTCTCGCGACACACCTACGACATGCAGTACTTCGAGGCGCACGAGTGCGAGACGTGGATGCGCGAGCACTCTGCGTCGGAAGCCGGCATTTTGGAGGATGTTTCCAACGTCTACCTGGGAGGCAGACTGTGTGCTGCGAGGCAACCGAAGACTGTCATCGAGCCGCAGGACATCGGATCCTACTACTATCGCCACTGCTTCATGACCAAACGTGAGTTTTGCGATTAGAGCCATACGGTATCTCCCTGGAGACATAAAGGATTATGAAAAACATACTAATTGGAGGGAGCCAAAGTGATAAACAATTGCAGATCACGTGGAGTACCTCGGAATGGATGACATTCTGGGACCAATCTCTGTTTCGATGGTCCGCGAAATCGTCGGTGGAAAAGATCCCTTTGCAATTTACAGGATGATCGTTAGAGTTTCAGATGTATGAGAACATTGTGAAACTTTTTTTGAAATATAATGATTTCAGCAAAAGACAGTACGAGTTGCCATACCGGAAGAGGCTCTTTCTACTCCGGAACCCAGTGACCGTGCGACAAGAACGTTGATGAGAGAGCTCCTGGAAATCGTTTGCCCACGGGTCAGCTTCGGCTGTCTTCGACCAGCCAACACCAACCCTCGGGTCGACGAGATAATCATGAAGATTGACGAGCAACCCATTTACACTCGCTACAAGGTCGGCATAATGTTATGTAAAAACGGACAGAGCACCGAGGAGCAAATGTACAACAACGAGCACTCGACGCCGTCGTTCGACGAGTTTCTCGAGTTCCTGGGACATCGGGTCACACTGAAAGGGTTCGAGTCGTACAAAGGAGGGCTCGACACACGCGGAGACACCACTGGAACACACTCCATTTACGCCGAGTACCAGGCCCACGAGATCATGTTCCACGTCTCCACACTTCTCCCGTTCACTCCGAGCAACCGACAGCAGCTCTCCAGGAAGCGACACATTGGCAACGACATGGTCACCATCGTCTTCCAAGAGCCCGGAGCCCTCCCGTTCTCCCCGATCACCGTGCGCAGTCACTTCCAGCACGTGTTCATCATTGTTCGTGTGCACAACGA
The DNA here is from genome assembly GCA_963572205.1 of Caenorhabditis imperialis. Taxonomy (NCBI): domain Eukaryota; kingdom Metazoa; phylum Nematoda; class Chromadorea; order Rhabditida; family Rhabditidae; genus Caenorhabditis; species Caenorhabditis imperialis. The sequence goes on along the minus strand of OY751543.1, from coordinate 4,869,512 downwards.
GTGCTCCGAGAATGTCTCGTACAGTGTGGCGGTGAGCAGGTCGAAGGATGTGCCTCCGTTTGGACCGCCTATTCCGCGAGGAGCATGCTTCAGCAAGTGTGCAGAGTTCCACGATTGGCTCATGACTAAAGGTGGGTTACTGTAATTTACAGTCCGTGGAAGGATATAAGTGGAATGCGTGAATTTCAGTGATCAACGCCGAGAATGCTGTGCATCGCTCGAAAAAGTTTGCGACGATGGCGGCGAGAACCAGAAGAGAAGCGTTGAGAGACTTGGTGGAGAATTACGTGGGACCTCACCAGAATGAGGGTGCCAGCAAAATAGCCAGTGAGTTTTCCCAGTAGCTCACTAAAACAAACTATCTCCAAACACCTATTACAGGTCGGTTCCTCGGCGGAAGTGTGAAGCGAAAAGAGCGTCACAACCCGAAGCCAACAAACCATGTGATGAAAGGAGCTCTCTCGTGGATGGTGGATGTGCACGACTACTCCACCAACACCCGCCAAAGCTGTGTGCTCGGAGTGGCTCGTGACTGGATCGTCCTGCTCGAACGCCCCTCTGGCACCGTTCTCTTCAGCACTCCCACTCACTCGATCATCGGATGGGCGAACAGTGACATCGGGTAAGCTGCAAACTGTGAAGACCTCATTTTATTGTTGTCTTTCAGACTCAAGATTTATTACGATCATGGAGACCAGCTTCTTCTCCGCTGCTACTCGGAGACTTGCACAGATTCCGAGCTCAATGAGCTTATCCGTCGCCTTGAAAGTGTCACCAAAGGAGATGAGGCGAAGGAAGTGGTCCTCCGTCGTCTGAAGACCACCGACAATTGGGGATTCCATGTGCAAGATGAAGGCGTCGTCACTGATGTAGAAATGTATCAACTCGCTTGGAAGTCTGGAGTCCGTCAAGGAAGCCGTATCGTCGAGATGGACGCAGTGCCCATCAGCACCTTGACGTTCGACAAGATCTGTGACCAGTTGGCAGTGTCCGAGTGCATCCGCTTGTTGCTCATCTCACCAGGAGCCGATGGAAGCCCTCGTCGTGGATGCGAAGACCCGAACTGTCCGGCGGTCCGAGGAATCGAGCAGATGCTCACACCGGACGCCTTCGCCAAGCAGCCCCTAACGTAAGTCCCGCGCGTGACCCGCCAGTTTATCGCGTGCAGTATCGGCAGGTACAACGAGTTGGCCCAGAAGAAGCTCGCCTATGCGACGGATAGCGCGTCCAGCAGCCCGGCGTCCACCACTTTCGACGATCGAACTTTCAGTTTCAACGCCAGTAAAAAGAGTGATGAGCAGTCGCAGCAGAAGCAAGGAGTCAAGAGCATGTGAGCCCTCGTCTAGCCGCCAAAGATGTATCGAGAATGATTTCAGATCGACAAGGCCGAGCACACTGGCGAGTGCCAGTGTTCACGACAACCTCTACACCCTGCTCAACCCCCCGAAATGCCTGAATCGAGCACAATCCGACGAGCAATTAAGGTCGACACCACTGGATGAGCTGAATAGAAAGGTAAAAATCGATGAACCGTCATCCTTCAATAACAATGAACTTCGGGAACTCCCGACCATAATTACGGTAGTCTTTGTTCAGTATCCAAATAAAAAAGTGGCGATTTCAGGCACCACTCTCGGCACGCGAGTCCACCAACGAGCGCGAGTCGAGTGAGCTGCTCCGCATTCAGAACCATCTCGAGCGAACCGTCCAGGAGAAGCGAGCTCTGGAGATGCTCGCTCAAGAGCTCCGCAAGCAGCTTATTCAGGTAAATACTTACAGAACAATGTGTTCAGAAGGAGGAAAGAGTCTGTTTCAGGAGCGCCAATCCCACGACAACACTCGACGGGAGATGGAGCGTCTGAAAAAGTTGCACGAAAAGAAATAACTCTGGAACTCATAGTTCCGCCCATTTAAAAATTGTGATAGTCGGTTGTGAGTTAGATATTTCTATTTTCACCTTCTCTCTCTCCTTTTTCTAATTTTCTCATTCTGATGTGAATAATTGTCTTTTCCCCTTCCCCCCGGATCTCATTTTATCAGTTTATCCATCTTCATTGTGATCGTTCCCTCATCTAGTCATGCCAGTTTCTTCGAGCCTGCCGCCCGTCTCTGTTCCGCAGTGCCAATCTGAAAATTCTTGTAGCTTCTCTTTTTCTTTCCTGTACTCTCTCACTCTTTTTCTCTCTCTCCACATCTCTCTCTCTCTCTCTCTCTTCTCCGATTCTTCTGAGTTGTCATCACTTTTACCCCCGACGTACTGTATCCAAGTGAAGTTTCACGTCTTCTATGAAGTTTACTCCCGGATATCCATTACCCATTGTGGTGTCCGGAACGAGAGCCGTCTCCAGAATAAGGATTGGGGTATTTCGCAATGTTTACATCATATAAATAGAATTAGATGAGGAGATGAGCTAATTGGTTGAATAATTTAGTCGCAAAAGTACGAGAATGGAAGTTTTTGACAAGAAAAAGACGCGGAAGCTGACCCCTCTTCTTTCCGGGAAATGACGAGGGTTCTTAGGATCTTCGCAGGGGGGATAGGTGATCACAAATGAGTTTCTCTCGAATAGAGCGCGTGCACTTTCGTATTCAATGAGTTACAGTGACCTCAAACTTTGACCAATTACCAAAAATGAACGGGTTTTATCGGGAACTGTTGTAAACGCAGTTTACAAGGAAATATTCGGGGGCGTTGGGCGGTTACTGATTACGAGAAACAATTTGGAGCATGAGGTGCACATGTGCAGAGTCTTTATTAGTTTAAATTCGGATGAAGAAGAAGAACATTCTAAAGAGGTTATTGATCGAGTGGACGACAGATCAAAACTCATGATAGGAATTGAATTTTATTTATTAGCAGGAAGTACATTTGAATGTCACGAGGTGGGTAGAAAAAGTATAATCAAATGGTGTGCGGGTTACGTCAACACCTTGGCGGAGCTAAATGGACACACAAAAAAATGAATCGGAAGAAGACGAAAAAGCCAATAAAATCGAGATGGCGCTTATCGAGGAGAGTTCGAGAAAAATGAGAAACGGGAGCACGACCATAAAAGGTCAGTAATTAAAACGGTAATGGAATGCCGGTGCTGCGTGTCATCAACACTGGGGGTTTTGCAATGTGTATGGAGTACATAGATTCGGTGGCGTCTTCGAGACGGGGCTCTGCTCTTCTGCGGCTCCGCTATCATTCGGACGGACGATGCTTCGGGAGGGTGCTGATAGCGAAATGCTGGCCTGTGTGTGCATGTGTATGACAGTTTTCTTCTCGCCGACCGCCACTCGCTTCTTCCACATCTTTTCTCCCCTTTTCCTACCGCCTCTGCGGCGATCAACTTTCGAGTTTGAACCGCCGATCGATATTCGCTCGATAAGATATTCGCATTTTCTGCCGCCGAGCAAGACATGAGCACAGAGAATGGGCGTGGTCGGCAGCGCCGTCGGCGCCTCCTCCTCCTCCCTCCTGACGACAACTTTGAAGGGAGGAGCGGGTGCAGCAAAGAGCCCCTGCTGCTGCACAACCAGCCGCCACCGAACGACGACGAGGCGTCATCGACGACCATGACCTGCTTTCCCTCGAGCAGCGACACGAACGAGCGACGGGGACGACGACGAAAAGAAGCGTCGCCGCCCATCACACGAACACTGCCTCATTTTTCCATTTTCTCCCTCAATCCACGCTCCTCTTTATTATTATCATTATTATCATGGCGACACATACTATTTATCACATTCGCGATATGCTGGTTAGCCGGTGGCTCGTTAGCTGCTCCGTCTACAGATCGACACGAGAAGCAGCCGACACTGCAGATTCTCGACGGATACGTTCGTGACGACTATTGTGAGTTGCATTCAAACATTTTGACCCCAAATTCAACTTTAGTCAGGTCTTGAAAACTCGTAAAAAAGTGCCGATTATCTCCAGAACCCCAATCGATTCCCTTTGCAGCCAACGGAAGCTCGTCGAACCCGTCCTTCCAGGAGATCTCCCGAAACGCGTTCCTTTCCCTCAAAGGAACGCCCGTCGAGGCTCGCTTCCGACTGGGCACCGCCTACCAACTCGAGAGCAGCGAGAAGCACTCGGAGAACCATGTGCCGAACGTGGAACACCAGGCCCATGTAGACCACCTCACCCGCCACCATCGCAAGAAGAATCGCAAGCCGGTGGGCAAGTTGAAGAAGTTGGAGACAGGTTGGTAAGCTTAGAGGGTGGAGTGTGTTTCGTGTTCTCGAGTTACCTGATATCATCGCCTTGTGCTCCGCGAAATGCTCCGCGTTTCTGCGACTAGTTACTCCCACGCCACAGACAAGACGTGAGAAGTTGGAAGGGGGGAGGCTCATAAATATGTAGAACGTTTGATGGCATGAACTTTGACTCATAACCGGATCTTTGAGTGGGTTGGGGAAGTCTTTCATCAACCAGAACTTCGAACAGCTTGTTGCAGATGATGAAGGAGACACGATACTCGAAGGCCGAAAGCATGCACTCATGCAGCTCGCCAACCCAGAAGCTCTCAACATGAATCAGCGATGCGATGGACAGAAGTTCAAGCAGCGCATCCGAGTGGACGGATGTCTCACGAAAGTCGTCGTGAATCGGTGAGCCTTTACCCTTTGTCCCCTGCCGCCCACTATCACCGGAAAACACGAAAGCGGATGATCGTTTCGTTTATGTTTAGTGCGTTAATGCAAAGTTTATGTGCAAACAACGGTTAAGGAGAGTTTCCCAACTGCGAATGGTTCAGATTATGTCACGGCACTTGCGCGAGCATCTTCATCCCTCGGATGCACTCAAAGAAGCTGAAGGCGGCGTTTCGGAGCTGTGCAGCGTGTGCTCCGTCCGAGTACGACTACGTGGACATCACGCTAGACTGTCCCGGCAGGAATCCGCCGACTGCCACCAAGACGATTGTCAAGGTGAGCATTTTGAGACACTTTGAAAAAGAGATATGGAAATTTTTGGAAGAAAAAAACGTTGTGAAAGCCCTAAAAGGCTTCAAAGTGTGAAGAAGACTTTTGGGTATCATGAAGAGAAGTTTTAACCTAAAAAATAAAATTATCATAGAAATCACTAATTTTTCAAAACAAAGTTTGGTTTGAAATTGTTTGAATTCGTTATAAAAAAAGTTATGAGTAATGTGAGAATCCAAACAGTTTCACATTACAAACTATGCTTTTCATAACCCTGAAATGAGACTGACTTTCGCAGTTGGCTAGATTTTGTGAATTACAGATGATCATTAAAAATGATTCAAATACGATTTCCAGGTGAAAAGCTGCAAGTGCAGAGAAGTGAGGATATCGTCAATCTAGCCCCGCCCCTTTTTCCAAACTCTCCCACCTTCATCACCCAACCGATTTCATTGCCCTTTTAGCCAGCTGATGTGTGCCCCTCTCATTCGCCTTTCCGATCTCTTGCCATCTCTGCACCACAAAGATAATCGAGCCACGCCCCCCTCCACCGTTACCTCTTGCTCCATCCCCGTCTGACACCGCCCTCTCGACACGTGTAAGCTTTCCGAACCCCTCTTTTCCCTCCCCAGTAGACACTAGACTAATTAGCGATTTTTTAACATGAAAAAAGACGGGTCGCCCATACTATTGCTTCTCTTTTCAACGCCCCCTCTCGCTTCTCCACTGTTCCGAACGAACTGTTCGATTCTTCTCCTCTTTTTTTTCTTTGAAAACAAATTTTGTTGTAAGTACAGTGTATACGAGTGTCTCTCCAGTGCAAAATAACTTTTTTTGGTATTGTCTGAAAATAAATGTGTTACAATGTTTTTCCATAATTCATCATCGTTTTCAACAATCGAGGGGAGCAGCATCAATTAAGCTCCCCAAAATGCGGCTCTTCTCGTTGTTCGGCTATCCGAGACACCCCCCTCATAATCGGATTACTTTCCAATATCCCCCCTTGACTTCTTCTTTTTCATCATCATCATCTTCTAAAAATAGTGTCTGTTGTTGTGTGCTTTATCTCCTCCCATCCTTTATAGCGTCACTTTCGACTACTAGTAACTTTAGAATGGCAGATTACATTTTCGGAGACAGTCAGAATCGACTGCAATTTGAGGAGAGTGGTTGGTGAGGAGGTGGGCAAGACAAACATATTTTCCTCGAGTTTTCTGACTTGGCAGCGAATTACAGTTGATTAGACGAGATTTCGTGACTGACTAGGGAATGTTCCCGACGTAAGTTGGCTTTTCAGAACGAGATTGGTATCATTCGACAGGTCTTTTTGTGAGGATTTCAAAACTGTTTTCCATTTTTGCTAAATGACACTTTTAACCGAGATATGGAGCTTTAAAGATACGCTCAAAAAATAAACCAAGTCCAAAAGTGTATTATTATTGACCCATTTAAAACATTTCCCCAAGCAGAAAACATTGTTCAGATTGTAGAAAATGCTTTAAAATGATGTGGCTCAAAGGTTCATAGTGTGTACGCTGACACAATTCCGAAAGCGACGTCAGGAGAAAAATGCACTAGTTCAACCTTCTGCCCTTCATATCTCGGTTCAAAGTGTCATTTAGCAAAAATGGAAAACAGTTTTGAAATCCTTACAAAAAGACCTTTCGAATGATACTAATCTCGTTTTGAAAAGCCAACTTACCTGTGGAACATTCCCTAGTGAAATCTGCTTATTCTTGGCCGTTTCATTTCCAGTTTTTTGGGTCAGGAGATTTTTAGAGGAGGAAAAGCTCCAATGTTATGGATATCTCGTATAGAAAACCTTCACAGCTTTATAGTTTTAGAGCTCTTAAATTTGGAATACCAGAAGTTCGTGGATCTTTTAAAAAGATACGATAAAATTAACAACTCTATAGCAACTCTACTAAACACTCTACTATTTCAGTAGAGGAAAAAATCAAAAATCCAGAAATGGTTCTCTGTCGCGTGCTTCTCTTTAAAAATCCTTATTCAACGGCTTCTAACCGATCACTGACGCTAATCCCAACGATTAGGCACCGTTTAGATAAATGGGCGGTTTCGCCAGTTTTCCGAGCAGTCTGAAAACTTCTGAAAACACTCTTCTGATCGAATTCTAGACGTGATATCATAATGAAACCCGCGCAAAAGTTGATAAGGTATGTGAACTGAACTGTGAGCAACATCTGAAAACATGCTGTTATTGTTATTGTATTCATTTTTGTAATGCACCTGTCCCTAGAAATGGGTGTCTTTTCTGGAAGTGTTTGGAAGAGAACGACGCCACAAAACGACTTCCAACTATCATGTTGTTGTGGTCCGTCCCAATTAGCCCATTAAGGCCCATAATTAATGGACTCTCTAATTTCCAACTTTTACTCACTGCCTAATTACTTGTTTTCACTTCCCTTCCCCTTCCTGGTTAGTCTACAAAACTACCCGAATGCCGCGACAATCTCTCAAAAATACTCGTCATTCTCATTTTTGTTGCCATCATTGTTTCTCTCTGGAGTGAATAACCAGAAAACGGCATGTGAGAGGGATTAGTTCGCTCCTTGTGAAGTGCATGTCTCCCTCACCAGGGAGGTTGTTAACCGACTGGTTAACCACTCTGTTTTTATGCACACAGAGAGGGAGAAATTTAAGGGAGACCAAGTTTCCGGGTGGCCCCCCGCCCGCCTCCAAACAACATTTCATTTTCCACCCACTCTGATTTTGATTCCGCGGAGCTTCTGAAATTGCAAGAGAGCCGGTGGCAGATTCGAAAAAGGGTCGAGCCACCAGCTTACCAGCTGGCGGCGCAGGAAAATCCAATTATTGCCAGAATTTTATTAAATTCTCTTATTGTTTTGTGTTTGTTTCCGCGAGAGCCGGTCATCGGCCAACTGTGTGTGCGGCACGTGTCGTTTTCCCCCCAAACATCAAGCGATTTGTTAGAAGGCGTGCCTCCTCGTCTTCTGGAGCTGCACGACGTTCTGATACGTCCCTCGAGAGGCGGGGCTCGCGAAGGCGCCTTTCCCGTGAACTATTAGTTGGCGGAGAAGAGACCAACCTTTCGCCCACAAGATGGATTTATTGTTGTTGTCTTTGGCCTTTTTCGGTTTTCCCGGTTTTAGCTTTGTCTTTTTGAACTCGATATATGTCATCTCTTTTTTATGTTTAAAGGAATTTTTAAAAGTGACATCAAAGTTTTCTCATTAGACCGTAGCAATCAAATGAGCCAAAACTATTGGATTTCATTGTTCTCATATAGTCCGTGGCCGAAAAAACAATGAGGTCGCTAACGTCAATCACAAAACTTGCACTAGAGCGCATTCACACTACCAGACTCCCCCGAGAGCTCTCAAGATAACTTATAATCTACTCTCTGGTTCCGTTTCCTTCTCGATTCCCCCAAGACATTGCGCATCAAAAAGCTCTTTCTTTCTTTGATAAAAATATCAAAGCCATTAGCATATTCAACTAATCCCTATTGTATGGAAGGATCAGGAGACAAAAAGCGGGGAAGAGAGTATCTGAAGAGGCCCATCCCATAACGCTTGAAATGGGACCGGAGAATGTTTCAAAGGCGCCTTCTCCTTCTCTCTCCAGACCATAAATACACATTGTGGTGTGGCTTCTTGCCAAAACTCTCTCCCCACTTCCTTTCTCTCTCTTTCTTATCCGCCGTCGAAATCAAGAAGAATGAGCTTCGATCTTTCAACATTTTGTGGATGTGAGTAAAGTCACTCTTCCCATGCACATAACTTTTCAAACTGCATGTGAGCCGAGCTTTGGGACCCTGAAACGTGTTCACGTAAATAGAAGGCGTTCCCTTTTTGGAAGAGCTCGGAGAGCAATTCAATTTGCTTGTGTTGTTGGGATCCCTCAACTCTTTCGGTTTCAACTCTGAACTTTTTTCCTCCTTCGTCATAATATCATTGAGAAAAAGAACATCTAGAAATGATGGCTTCTCACGCTCACTATCCTAAATGACTAATCTTGTGAAGCAGACACAGACGATTCTGAATAATTCGTACTCCTCCTGCTGCTCCACACATTCATCAAAACTCTTTTCATTCCGGATAAAAACACTTGTTACGCAACAGCTACAAAACATCAGCTCCGCCCACCTGTCGCTGTTCTTTGCCCTGTTCCGTAGCTCCTTCCAAATAAATGAGAGCCTCTGAAAGTGGTGTGCTCTCATGAATATTGCATATCCCCGGAGGAGCCACTGCCTTCTCCATCATTAAGTTGGTTCAAGTACCTAGTGCTTCTTCTTCCAGAAAAGAACTCTTGTTTTTCATTCACCCCCAACTTCTCCCCCCAAATTGCTGTGTCCTTTTTGCGAAAAACTAGTCGAGACATGTGTTTGTTTTGCCGTTTTGTCTGAAAACGTTCGCTGATTGCAGAATGCACTCGGCGCGGATCCAGCAGTTTGTGCGACGTCTCCAACGTCCCTCCATCCAAGCGGACCATGTGTTCATTTCCAGCAAGTGAGCGGTTAGTCACCGAATACAAAACAATACTCCATTTATCAGATACACGAGCCGTTTGTTCATCTGTGAGCAAGAGGAAGTGACCAAAATGATCGAGTCGTATCAGAGAATCGACGACAAATACGCACTGTTCGAGCAGATGTTCCTCACCATTTTTCTCGAGCAGGAAGTGGAAATGGCTTATAGTTTCGGGCTCGAGAACCTGAATGAGCAGCAGCTTAAAGTGGAGCAAAAGTTCCGGACTCATGTGGGCAAATTCCAAAGATTCATTACCGGTAATAACACAGATTAGTGATAATCCCTCTTTACCCTTTTCAGGAATCATTGACATGCTCTCAAAAGGAGTTGAGAGTTCAGATCAAATTGTGGAGATTCTCAGGTAGACGTTGAATATTCACGTCTTCCTCCAACACCACACATCATTTCAGAATTGTGGGTCGACAACACGGCAATGTGCGGACGATGAGCTTCACCGCCGAGAAGTGGCTCATCTTCAAGAACGTGCTCCTTGACCTCCTCTGCAAGGATGCAAATGTGGGTGTAATCCTAGTGGCAAATGAGAAAATGGAAGAGAGCACACGGCTAATGAGGTCTGTTTTCAGGAGAAAGTGTGCGGCACTTGGAACAAACTCATCAGCTTCATGATCTCCGAAGTCAAGGACAGCTACTTGGAACATGTAAATAACATTTCCTGATGAATATCCAGAACCTCCTCTTCCAGGTCCGTCACGCCCGTTCCTCGTCGTGCCCGCAGATCAACTCGTACCGTTTCATCGCCTCCCGCTCGAAACGTCTTCGCTCTCGGAAGCACTCGGAATCGGCCAACAAACTCGGCCGAATCGAGTCGGGCAAAGCGCTCGACGGGTGACTCTCCCCATATCCGTTCTAATATTTTTGTACATACAATATGATGTGACTGTGACTGATAGGCTCCTAGAGACCACAATGAATCAAAACACTTCATTATTTGGCAGAAATATTATTCACATTTGTTGTACTTCTTATTACAAAGAGCATCGTTGTCTACTTTCTTCCGACGAGAGCTCCGAGGAGTCCTGGTCCGTATCCGTATCGTGGTCCGTATCCGTATGGTCCGCGTCCTCCGTAGTATCCGCGGCCTCCGTACGGTCCATATCCACCACGTCCGTAAGGTCCGTATCCTCCACGTCCGTATGGGCCTCCTCCCCATTGGGCGGTCCCCATGGCGATGATGGCGAGGAGCACGACGACGAGAAGGAACTTGTTCATGGTCTGTAAATTGAAGAAGATATCGTATATCTCCGTATCAAGAGAATGAGAAGAAGATGATGAGAGGAAGAAAAAGGAAGACGACGATTTTCGCCGAAATTTTTCCGCTTTTATAGCACCTGGCGGTAACCCGTTTTCTGAGAAGAGATGGGCGGCGCAGATGCCCCCGGACCCAATAGGTCATCTTCCTTTTGTTTCTCGTCTGACCTTGAACAGATTCATTTTCTCGAATTGAAGACCACGAGACTATTCTTGACTTACCGACAGTTTACAGTACATTCGTCTGGCCTTATCGGCGTTTCTGATCTCTTTCTGACTCACACAGGGCCTCTTCTGAATTCGACGACGACGGCATCTGAGGAAATTTAAATAAAGTGATGTCATTTCATGTTATGATTCGGGCTAGATCAGATACGTGGGATGATCTTGGTTTTGTCGCAGGTGTTGCACTAGGGGATGACTAATACGGAGAAGAATACATTTGAAGACGTCCTTCAGGAATATTTGAATTTTCGACTTGGAAAGAAGAATCTGCAATAAACCAGATGACGTAGAAGCTCCTGACGTCACTTCAAACTCTCTCTTTATCTGATAACTGATGAATTGAAGCACCCATTTGAAAAATCGTATTGCATCAGTCGTGATTTGTTCTTCTTTCTTCCTCTTGTTCTTTCGGTCCCTATCTTTTCGCGGTCATTAAAAGAAGAAAACCTAACGAAAAGAAGAGGAAGCAGTATTGCATCGCAACTAAAGTTTGGTCAAAATCAGAATCGTTTCCTTTTCCGTTATCTTTTTGTCCGATGCAATTCTCTAAAGGCGATGTGTCCCACGTCATCACAGCAATCACAGATCACTGCCAGATCGCCAGATCAACTTCTTCAGTGTAAACGAATTGGGCAAAGAGAACAGTTCAGTTTCAAATCACCCGGTTTATTTGGGGGCGTGGATATTATATCTACTCGATAAGGCAAACATGTACAACACGAGAATCTGATACAAATCATCTACAGATCGATTTTGCTGGCTCCTTGGCAATACTTCATACAGCTCTGGAAGTTGGGGAAGTTGTTGTAGTTTCCATTGGCTCCGTAGTAGCTCCATCTGGTGCAGCTCTGCACGTTGTGATTCCACGAGAATCTCGGTCTGTCCTCGACGCCATCCATGAAACTGCCGTTGTCATCTCTCAGCGAGCACACGTAGTCTTTGGACGGACAGCAAGCTCCATTGACACACGAATGGAACTTGGGACATGGCTGGTTCGGCGAGCACGTGATGTACTTTCCGTTGGGGATCAGGTAGTTCGACCCGCAGATCTCCGCCTTTCTCCACTGGTCGTGCGAGTTGCCTTGTCCCACGAAAGGTGGCGAGTTGGGCGATGAGGTGGCATCCACGTCTTCTGAGATCGAGTTGCGAGCAGAAGACGTCGTGGGGGATGCCGTTGACGGCTTCTTGTTCTGACACGCCTCTCGACATTCCTTCGACGTGGCGAATCGGTTCTCGTTTCCATCGCATCCCGAGTAGAGGAATGGCTGACACACTTCTGAAAAAAGGATATCTAGAAACACTTCTACGTGAACTTTTTCTCCCAGAAACCTAACGGATTTTGAAGTACAATCGATAAAAAAAAACGATTTTCTATTCATTTCAAATAACTTGAAGCAGATAAAACTTCTCTCGTCCAGCAGGATGGAAGAAATCCAAGCGATCAAAAAAGACAAGGTAAGGGAGTATTGAACTCTGCCGAACCGAACACAACTCACACTTCCAGTTGATTGTGAAGAGATGGGAAGTGGTAACCAAACTCGGAGAAGGTGGCATGGGTGCGGTCTTCAAAGTGCGCGACAGATCCCGATTCGGCACTCACTGCGCGATGAAAGTGGAGGCGGACATCTCTGACGGCGGAGTGCTCAAGCTAGAGGCCAGAGTGCTCAAAACGCTCGAGAACATGGAGTGTGTGCCACGTCTTCTGGATTCTGGAGAATACCCGAAATACTGCTTCATTGTGATGACGCTTCTCGGCCCGGACTTGATGGCTCACAAAAGAACTGGCGGAGTGGCGAAGCTCTGCGACCAAACCACGCTCCGTATTGCGATGGCTACACTGTATGCGATCAAACAGATCCACGAGGCGGGGTGGGTTCATCGCGACATCAAGCCAGGAAACATGGTGACCGGGCTAAGCGGGGCTGACAGGAAAAACGTCTACTTGATTGATTACGGTGGGTGCACTGAATCGTTTGAATAATACGAATAAAACGATGTTTCTTTCAGGAATGGTCCGCTCTTTCATCATTCGCGAAGGGGGCAAACCTAGTATTCGAAGAGCGCGCGCCGGAGAGCAAATGTTCCGCGGAACTCCTCGCTACTGTAGCCAGAACGTGCACAACCTCAAAGAGCAAGGCCGTGTTGACGATCTCTGGTCGTGGCTCTACATGCTCATCGAGCTGCATCAAGGACTTCCGTGGCGACGTCTGACCGACGAGAAGCAGATCGCAGAGGCCAAGGCCACTACCGACGTGGAGACCTTGCTGAAAGGGTGTCCGAAGGTGTTCTTCGAGCTTTACTCATACATTAAAACTCTCGGATTTCGCGACCGTCCGGACTATGCTGGTCTGTGGTCCGTATGCTACAAGGGATTCAGAAGAGTCAACGGTGCTTGGAGCTGCAGAACCGAATGGGAGATGGTCGAAGATGATAAAAGAAGGGAGGAGAAAAGGAAGAAAAAGGAGGAAGAGGACGCGAAGGAACCGAAAAGGCAAAAAACAGAAACTGAGTTAGAATTGGAGAAATTGCGCGTTGAGGATTTCACGGCACTTACGATCTCTGCAGACCGCAAACCTGGAGATTACGAGAAACCACCACGTGAGCGTTTTATCACTCAATTTCTATTGGTAATCACAGACTGTTTTGAAAACATGTTAAAATGAGTCTGGTGTTCGTTTGAGCGCGTTTGAAACAGAAAAGAACCAACAAACTTATAATTAAAATTTCAATTTCGAATTTGCAGCGTTAAAAGTTGCGAAAAAGATATGGCCATTCGCGGATATTGCAAACTTCAAGAAGAGAATTCTGAACTTGTAAAAGTCATAAACTTGATTTCCCGTCTCTATCATTTCAATTATTTGTCTAATTGAGAATAAACACCAAACGAAGTCTCTAGAAGGTTTTTTTTCTTCACTGACAAAACTTTCAATCTCGAACTAAAACTTACTGGTTCTGGAGTCGAAATAAAAAGCGCGAGCAGCAGGATTCTGTC